>OX393557.1:51924471-52336971 GCA_947650365.1 Chamaelirium japonicum | reverse complement strand
TATATATAAAGAGAGAGAGAGAGAGAGAGAGAATACGGGGTATGAGCTGACAGCCCATTTTTTAATTTGGGCTGTCAGCTAACAGCCCTCCGATCCCCATCATTAAATATTGGTTTTTTTTAAAAAAAAAACACCATACACCTCTCTCTCTCCCCCTCTCCCTCTCCCTCGCGAGCCGTAGCCCCGTCCCCGACCACCTCCCGATCCTGCTGCCTCCTTTCCCATCAGCACCGGCTCCCCCCACCGGCACCGGCTTGGTGGGTACAAGTAAGTATGGGTATGGGTGGGTACAAGTAAGTAAAGATGGGAGGTGGTATATATAAATGGGTAGGTGTGGCTTGGTGGGTGTTGGTTTGAGGTAGGTATGGGGTAGAATGGTGGGTATAAGGTGGATATAGGGGGGTATGGTGTGGTGGGGATATATAAAGCTAGAAAATGATAAGTATGGGTCGGTATGAGTGGGTTGGGGTGGGTATGAGTGGGTCGAGGTTGGTTTGAGCGAAATAGGGTAGGTATGGATGGGTTTTAGTGGTTAAGGGTAGGTCTATGTGAGTGGGGGTGGGTATTGGTTAGTATGGTAGGTATGGGTATATATAGGTGGGTCTAAGTATGTATGTGTAGGTTGGGGTGGGTATAGATAGGCATAGGTAGGTCGAGGTGGGTATAGATAAGTAGGGCTGGGTTTGGGTATATTTGGATAGATGACGTAGGTACGGTAGGTTGTATTGGGTATATATGGGTTAGGGTTGATATACATATAGTTAGGTGGGTAGGGTGCATATGGGTTGGTTTGAGTGGGTATAGATGGGTGTGGGTGGGTATGAATGAATTGAACTGGGTATGCGTAGGGTGAGGGTTGGTATTAGTTGTTATGGGTAGGTTGGATAGGTATGAATTTGTTTGGGTTAGTTTGGGTCGGTTTAGATAGGTTCAGGTAGGTATGGGGGCTTATTTATAGGTAAAGGTGAATCTGAGCCAGCACAAGTGGGTTTCGATGTATATGGGTGGGTATAAATAGGTATAGCTATGTATAGATGGGGATTTGGTAGGTATGAGTAAGTATAAGTGGGTATGGGAGGGTATAGGTAGATTCGGATCTATATGGGTAAGTTTTGATAGGTAAGTATGGGTATGGGTATGTATGGAGGATAGGGGTGGTTAAGAATGGGTACGGGTAGGTATGAAGGGGTAGTAATGGGTTTGTATTGGTATAGATAGGTATGAGGGTTGGCATGGTATGGGTGAATGGGGGTAGGTAGGGGTAAATATTAGTGGGTATAGATGGTTAGTGGTGGGTATGAGTAAGTATGCATGGATTAGGATGGGTATGAGTATGTATGGGTGAGTCTGAATAGGTTTGGATTAGATTTGGTTTTTTTGGGTTGGTATGTGTGAGTTTTAGTAGGTGAGGATCAGTATAGGTGATTATATATATGTATGTGCATATAGGGGTGGGTATGGATATATAGGGATGGGTATGGGTGGGTATATATAAGTAAGGATGAGAGGAGGTACGAATGGGTAAGTATGGCTGGGTGGGTTTTAGTTTGAGGTGGGTTTGGGGTAGAATAGGGGGTATAAGGTGGATATAGAGGGATATAGTGGCATGGGGATGTATAAAGCTATAAAAGGGTACGTTGGGGTGGGTATGAGTAGGTCGAGAATGGTATAAGCGAGTTGGGGTAGGTATGGGTGGGTTCTAGTGGTTGAGGGTGTATCTGGGTGAGTGGGGTTAGGTATTAGTTAGTATAGTTGGTAGGGGTATATATAGGTGGGTATAAGTACATATATATAGGTTGGGGTGGGTATAGATAGGCATAGGTAGGTCGAGGTGGGTATAGATAAGTAGGCGTAGTTATGAGTGGGTTTGGGTAGATAATGATAGGTATGGATGGGTTATGTTGGGTATGAGTGGGTTGGGGTTGGTATACATATGGTTAGCTAAGTGGGGTGCAAATGGGTGGGTTTGAGTGAATATAGATGGGTACGGGTGGGTATAAATGAGTTGGACTGGGTATGGATAAGGTAAAGGTGGGTATAAGTTGTTATGGGTGGGTTGGATGGGTATGAGTTGGTTTGGGTAGGTTTAGGTAGGGTTCGGGTAGGTATGGATAAGTTTCAGTTGATGGGCATGGGTTGTGGTGGGTATAGGGTTATATCTGTGGGTAAATGTGGGTTTTAGCCGACATGAGTGGGTTTTGGTATGTATGGGTGGATATAAATAGGTATGGCTATGTACAGATAGGATTTGGTGGGTATGAGTAGTTATAAATGGGTATAAGAGGGTATAGGTAGTTTCAGATCTGTATGGGTGAGTTTCGATTGGTAAGTATCGGTATGGGTATGTATGTAGAATGGGGGTGGGTCAGAATAGGTATGGGTCGGTATGAAGGGGTAGTAATAGGTGTGTTTGAGTGAGTATACATTGATTAGGATGGGTATGAGTGTGTATGTGCGGGTATGAATTGGTATAGATTGGATTGGGGTTTTTTGGATAGGTATATATGAGTTTCAGTAGGTGAAGATTGGTATGGTAATTATATGTATGTATGGGCATATAGGGGTGGGTATGGGTATATGGGGATGGGTATAGATGGGTACAAGTAAGTAAGTATGGAAGGAGGTATGAGTAGGTAAGTGTGGCTGGGTAGGTATTGGTTTGAGGTGGGTATGGGGTAGAATAGGGGGCATATGGTGGATATAGGGTGGTATGGTGGGATGGGGATATATAAAGCTAGGAAAGGATATGTATGGGTGAGTATGAGTAGGTAGGAGTGGGTATAAGTGGGTCGAGGTTGGTATGAGTGGGTTGGGGTTGGTATGGGTTGTTTGGGTAGTTGATGGTGGGTCTGGGTGAGTGAGGGTGGGTATTGGTTGGTATGGTGGGTAGGGATACATATAGGTTGGTAGGAGTACGTATGGGTTAATTGGGGTAGGTATAGATGGGCATAGGTAGGCCGAGGTGGGTATAGATAAGTAGGGGTGGGTATGGGTGGGTTTGGATAGATGACGATAGGTTTTGGTTGGTTGTTTTGGGTATGAGTGGGTTGGGGTTGGTATACATATGGTTATATAGGTGGGGTACATATGGGTGGGTATAGATAAGTGCGGGTGGCTATGAATAAGTTAGACTGGGGTATGGGTATGGTGAGCATAGGTATGAGTTGTTATGGGTGGGTTGGATAGGTAAGAGTTGGTTTGGGTTGGTTTGGGTAGATTTAGGAGGGTTCGGGTAGGTATGGGTAAGTTTCAGTTCATAGGCATGGGTTTTAGTGGGTATGGGGGTGTATCTGTAGGTAAAGGTGGATTTAAGATGGCATATGTAGGTTTCGGTATGTATGTGTGGGTGTAAATGGGTATGACTATGTGCAGATGGGATTTGGTGGGTATAAGTATGTATAAGTAGGTATGGGAGGGTATACGTAGTTTCGAATTTGTATGGGTAAGTTTCAGTAGGTAAGTATGGGTATAGGTATGTATGGAGGATGGGCGTAGGTAAGAATGGGTATAGGTAGGTATGATGGGGTGGTAATGGTTTTGTATTTGAATGAATAAGTATGGGGCATGGGCGTGTATGGGTGAATAGGTGTAGGTAGGCGTGGATATTACTGGGTATAGATAGATAGTGGTGGGTATGGGTGTGTATGAGTGAGCATGCATAGATTAGGATGGGTATGAGTGTGTATGGGCGGGTATAAATGGGTATAGATTGGATTAGGTTTTCTTGGGTAGGTATATATGAGTTTCAATGAGTGAGGATAGGTATGGGTGATTATATATATGTATGGGTATATAGGGGTGGGTATAGGTATCTGGGGATGGGTATAGGTGGTACAAGTAAGTAACGGTGAGAGGAGGTATGAATGGGTAAGTGTGGCTGGGTTGGTATTGGTTTGAGTTGGGTATGAGGTAGAATAGAGGGTATAAAGATGATATAGGGGATATGGTAAGGTGGGGATATATATAGCTAGAAAAGGGTAGGTATGGGTGGGTATATGTGGGGTAAGGGTGGGTATGAGTGGGTCGAGGTTGGTATGAGCGGGTTGGGGTAGGTTTGGATGGGTCTTGGTGGTTGAGGATGGGTCTGGGTGAGTGGGGGTGGTTATTGGTTGGTATAGTGGGTAGGGATATATATAGGTGGGTATGAGCACATTTGGATTGGTTGGGGTGGGTATAGATGGGCATAGGTAGGACGAAGTGGGTATAAATAAGTAGGGTTGGGTATGGGTAGGTTTGGATAGATGATGATAGGTATGGGTGGGTTGTATTGGGTATAAGTGGGTTAGGGTTGGAATTAGGTGGGTTCGGGTAGGTGTGGTAAGTTTCAGTTGATATGTGTGGGTTGTGTTGGGTATGGGAGTGTATCTGTGGGTAAAGGTGGATTTTTGCCGGCATGGGTGGGTTTCGGTGTGTATGGGTGGCTATAAATGGATATGGCTATGTACCAATAGGATTTGGTGGGTATGAGTAGGTATAGGTGGGTATGTAAGGGTATACGTAGTTTAGAATCTGCATGGGTGAGTTTCGATGGGTAAGTATGGGTATGGGTATATATGAAGGATGGGGGTGGGTAAGAATGGGTATGGGTAGGTATGAAGGAGTAGTGATGGGTTTGTATTGGTATGGATAAATATAGGTGGTGGGCATGGTATAGGTGAATGGGGGTAGGTAGGGGTAGATATTAGTGGGTATTGTTGGGTGGTAGTGGTTATGGGTGGATATGAGTGAGTATGTATGGATTATGATGGTTATGAGTGTGTATGAGCAGGTATGAATGGGTATGGATTGGATTGAGTTTTTTTTGGGTAGGTATGTATGAGTTTCAGTGGGTAAGTATGGGTATGGGTGATTATATGTATGTATTGGCATATAGGGGTGGGTATGGGTATATGGGGATGGGTATGGGTGGGTACAAGTAAGTTAGGTTGGGAGGATGTATAAATAGGTAAGTGTGGCTGGGTGGGTGTTGGTTTGAAGTGAGTATGGGGTAAAATAGGGGGTATAAGGTTGATATAGGGTGGTATGGTGGGGTAGGGATGTATAAAGCTAGAAAAGGGTAGGTATGGGTTGGTATGAGTAGGTTGGGGTTGGTATAAGTAGGTCGAGGTTGGTATGGGCTAGTTGGGTAGGTCTGGGTAGGTTTTGGTAGTTAAGGGTTGGTCTGGGTAAGTAGGGTTCGTATTGGTTGGTACGGTGGGTAGGGATACATAGAGTTGGGTATGAGTGTGTTTTGGTAGGTTGGGGTGGGTATATATGGGCATAGGTAGGTCGAGGTGGGTATAGATAAGTAGGGGTGGGAATGGGTATGTTTGGAAAAATGATGATAGGTATGGGTGTGCTGTGTTAGGTATGAGTGGGTTAGGGTTGGTATACATATAATTAGGTAGGTGTGGTATATATGGGTAGTTTTGGTGGGGTATACATAGATACGGGTGGGTATAATTGAGTTGGACTGGGTATACATAGGGTGAGGGTGGGTATGAGTTGTTATGGATGGCTTGGATGGCTATGAGTTGGTTTGGGTTGGTTTAGGTGGGCTCGGGTAGGTATGGTATGTTTCTGTTGATGGGGATGGGTTGTAGTGAGTATTAGGGTGTATCTATGGGTAAAGGTAGATTTGAGTCAGTATAGGTGGGTTTCGGTATGTATGGGTGGGTATAAATGGGTATGGCTATGTACATATGGGATTTGGTGGGTATAAGTAGGTATAAGTTTATATGGGAGGGTATACGTAGTTTCGAATCTATATGGGTGAGTTTCGGTGGGTAAGTATGGGTATGGGTATGTATGAAGGATGGAGGTGGGTAAGAATGGGTATGGATAGGTATGAAGGGGTAGTAATGGGCTTATATTGTTATGGATAGGTATGGGGGTGGGCATTGTATGGGTTAATAGGGGTAGGTATGGATAGATTTTAGTGGGTATAGATGGATAGCGGTGGGTATGGGTGGGTATGAGTTAGTATGCATGAATTGTAAGGGGTATGAGTGTGTATGGGCAGATATGAATTTGATTGGGTTATTTTGATAGGTATATATGATTTTCAGTGGATGAGGATGGGTATGGGTGATTATATATATATGTATGGGCATATAGGGGTGGGTATGGGTATTTGGGGATAGGTATGCATGGGTACAAGTAAGTAAGGGTGGGAGGAGGTATGAATGGGTAAGTGTGGTTGGGTGGGTGTTGGTTTGTGATTGGTATGGGGTAGAATGGGGGGTATAAAGTTGATATAGGGGGGTATGTGGGGTGGGGATGTATAAAGCTAGAAAATGGTAGGTATGGGTGGGTATGAGTGGGTTGGGAAGGGTATGAATGGGTCGTGGTTGGTATGAGCGAGTTTGGGTAGGTATGGGTGGGTTTTGGTTATTAAAGGTAGGTCTGGGTGAGTGGGGGTGGGTATTAGTTGGTATAGTGGGTAGGGATATATATAGGTGGCTATGAGTGCGTATGGATAGGTTGGGGTAGGTATAGATGGGCATAGGTAGGTCGAGGTAGGTATATATAAGTATGGGTGGGTATGGATCGGTTTGGATAGATGACGATAGATATAGGTGGGTTATATTGGGTATGAGTGGTTTGGGGTTGGTATACATATAGTTAGGTGGGTGAGGTGTATATAGGTAGGTTTAGATAGGTATAGATAGGTGCGGGTGGGTATAAATAAGTTAGATTGTGTATGGGTAGGATGATGGTAGGTATAAGTTATTATGGATGGCTTGGATAGGTATGTGTTGGTTTAGGTGGGTTTAGGTGGGTTCGGGTAGTTATGGTAAGTTTCTGTTGATAGGCATGGGTTTCGATATGTATGGGAGGGTATAAATGGGTATGGCTATGTACAGATAGGATTTAGTGGGTATGAGTAGGCATGGGAGGGTATACGTAGTTTTGAATCTATATGGGTGAGTTTTGGTAGGTTAGTATGAATATGGGTATGTATAAAAGTTGGGGGTGGGTAAGAATGGGCATGGGTGATTATATGTATGTATGGGCATATAGGGGTGGGTATAGGTATTTAGGGATAGGTATGGGTGGGTACAAGTAAGAAAGGGTGGAAGGAGGTAAGAATGGGTAAGTGTGGCTGGGTGGGTGTTGGTTTAAGGTGGGTATTGGGTAGAATTGGGGGTATAAGATGGATATGGGGGGTATGGTGGGATGGGGATGTATAAAGCTAAGAAAGGGTAAGTATGTGTGGGTATGCATAGGTTGAGGTGGGTATGAGTGGGTCGAGGTTGGTATGAGCAGGTTGGGGTAAGTATGTATGGGTTTTGGTGGTTAAGGGTGGGTCTGGGTGAGTGGGGGTGGTTATTAGTTGGTATAGTAGGTAGGGATATATATAAATGGGTATTAGTACGTATGGGTAGGTTGGGGTAGGTATAGATGGGCATAAGTAGGTCGAGGTGGGTATAGATAATTAGGGTTGGGTATGGGTAGGTTTGGATAGATGACAATAGGTATGGGTGGGTTTTATTGGGTATGAGTTGGTTTGAGTTGGTATATTTATGGTTAGGTGGGTGGGTTGCATATAGGTGGGTTTGCGTGGGTATAGATAAGTACGGATGGGTATGGATGAGCTGGACTGGGTCTGGGTAGGGTAAGGGTGGGTATTGGTTTAAGCTGGGTATGGGGTAGAATAGGGGATATAAGGTGAATATAAGGGGGTATGGTGGGGTAGGGTTGTATAAAGCTAGGAAAGGGTAGGTATGGGTGCGCTTGTGTAGGTTGGGGTAGGTATGAGTGGGTCAAGATTGGTATAAGTGGGTTGGGGTAAGTATGGGTGGGTTTTGGTGGTTAAGGGTGGGTCTAGTTGCGTGGGGATGGGTATTGGTTGGTATGGTGGGTAGGGATATATATAGGTGGGTATGAGTGCGTTTGGATTGGTAGGGGTGGGTATAGATGGGCATAGGTAGGTCTAGGTCGGTATAGATAAGTAGGGATAGGTATGGATAGGTTTGGATAGATGACGATAAGTATGCGTGGGTTGTATTGGGTATAAATGGGTTAGGGTTGGTAAATATATAATTAGGTAGGTGGTGTATGTGGGTGGGTTTGGGTGGGTATAGGTAGGTGCAGGTGGGATGAATGAATTAGAATAGGTATGGGTAGGATAAGGGTGGGTATAAGTTATTATGGGTGGGTTGGATAGGTATGCGTTGATTTGGGTTGGTTTGGGTGGGTTTAGGTGGGTTCAGGCAGGTATGGTAAGTTTTAGTTCATGGGCGTAGGTTATGGGTGCAAAAATTATATCGAACCGGATCAGAGCCGCATGGGCTCGCGCGACAGCCCAAATGAGTAAGTCCGTTCGGGCTCATGGACCCACTATTCAAAGCCCGCAATTCAAGCCCTCCCCTTTATTGGGCCCACATAATGGCCCAATAAGGGCCTAGTAAGGATGCCCAGAACTAGTGCCATATAATCATTGCCACATTATCACTGCCATATTGGGTACTTGCCTATGCTATAAGTAGACCCCCAAGGCATTCAGAAATGGGGTTGGTCATTCAATCAGAGGAAGAAAGGATCCCAAAGCCAGAGCTAGAGCTTACTTCTCTTCCCATTGTTCTTTTCTTGTTGCTCTGTACAACCCCCACTGTAAAAAGCTTCTCTCGGCCTGTCGAGAGAACGCTTTCCTGCCTTTATATTCATTATAGTGGAAACCATGTGGCACCTCTCGCCCGGAGACGTAGGTCATAAGACCGAACGTCGACAACAACTCTATTTATCATATTTCTCTTTACCTACTCTTTAATCTCTAACTCCATAAACCATCCACATTCAATCAAGGCTGTGGGGTGGGGTTCCCGATCAAGATGGCACAAAATTTCTTTCATATGGGTTGTGGTGGGTATGGGGGTGTAACTATGGGTAAAGATGGATTTAAGTCAGCATAGGTGGGTTTTGGTGTATATAGGTGGGTATAAATGGTATGGCATTGTATAAATGGGATTTGGTGGGTATGAGTAGGTATAATTAGTATAGGAGGGTATATATAGTTTCGGATCTATATGGGTGAGTTTCGGTAGGTAAGTATGGGTATGGGTATACATAAAGGATAGAGGTGGGTAAGAATGGGTATATGTAAGTATGAAGGGGTAGTAATAGGTTTATATTGGTATGGATAGGTATGGGGATGGGCATAGTATGGGTGAATGGGGGTAGGTAGGGGTAGATATTAGTATGTATGGGTGGGTATGAGGGTGTATGGGTGGGTATGAATAGGTATGGATTAGATTGGGTTTTTTTGGGTAGGTATGTGTAAGTTTCAGTGGGTGAGGATGGGTATAGGTGATTATATGTATGTATGGGCATATAGGGGTAGGTATGGGTATATGGGGATGGGTATGGGTGGGTACAAGTAAGTGAGGGTGGGAGAATGTATGAATGGGTAAGTATGGCTGGGTAGGTATTGGTTTAAGGTTGGTATGGGGTACAATAGGGGTTATAAAGTGGATATGGGGGGGTATATAAGGTGGGGATGTATAAAGCTAGAAAAAGGTAGGTATGGGTGGGTATGAGTAGGTTAGAGAGGGTATGAGTGGGTCGAGATTGGTATGAGCGGGTTGGGGTAGGTATGGGTGGGTTTTGGTAGTTGAGGGTAGGTCTGGGTGAGTAGGGGTGGGTATTAGTTGGTTTGGTGGGTAGGGATATATATAGGTTTGTATGAGTGCGTATGGGTAGATTGGGGTGGGCATAGATAGGTATAGGTAGGTCGAGGTGGGTATAGATAAGTAGGGGTAGGTATAGGTCAATTTGGATTGATGATAGATATGGGTGGGTTGTATTAGGTATAAGTGGTTTGGGGTTGGTATATAAATGGTTAGGTGGGGGGTGCATATGGGTCGGTTTGGGTAGGTCTAGATAGGTACGGGTGGGTATAAATGAGTTGGACTAGGTATGGGTAGGGTAAGCATAGGTATGAGGTGTTATGAATGGCTTGGATGGGTATGAGTTGGTTTGGATTGGTTTTGGTGGGTTTAAATAGGTTCGGGTAGATATGGTAAGTTTCTATTGATAGGCGTGGGTTTGTGGTCGGTATTGGGGAGTATTTGTAGGTAAAGGTAGATTTGATCCAGTATAGGTAGGTTTCGGTATGTATGGGTACGTATAAATGGGTATGGTTATATCTAGATGGGATTTGGTGGGTATGAGTAAGTATGGGATGGTATACGTAGTTTCGAATCTGTATGGGTTAATTTTGGTAGGTTAGTATAGATATGGGTATGTATGGAGGTTGGGGGTGGGTAAGAATAGGTATGGGTAGGTATGAAGGGGTAGTAATGGGTTTGTATTGGTACGGATAGGTATGGGGGTAGGCGTGGTATGGGTGAATGGGGGTAGGTAGGGGTAGATATTTATGGGTATAGATGGATGGTGGTGGGTATGCGTGGGTATTATTGAGTATGCATGGATTAGGATGAGTATGAATATGTATGGGTGGGTAAGAATGGGTATGGATTTGATTGGGTTTTTTTAGATGGGTATATATGAGTTATAGTGGGTGAGGATGGGTATAGGTAATTATATGTAAGTATGGGTATATAGGGATGGGTATGGATTACTATATGTATGTATGGGTATATAGGGGTAGGTATGCGTATGTGGGGATGGGTATGGGTGGGTACAAGTAAGTAAGGGTGGAAAGAGGTTCGAATGGGTAAATTTGGCTGGGTGGGTATTGGTTTAAGGTGGGTATAGGGTAGAATAGGGGATATAAGGTGGATATGGGAGGTATGGTGGGGTGGGGATGTATAAAGCTAAGAAAGGGTAGGTATGGGTGGGTATGAGTGGGTCAAGGTTTGTATGAGCGGGTTGGGGTAAGTATGTGTAGGTTTTGGTGGTAAAGGGTGGGTCTGGGTGAGTGGGGGTAGGTATTGGTTGGTAAGGTGGATAGGGAGATATATAGGTGGGTATGAGTTCGTATGGGTAAGTTGGGGTGGGTATAGATGGGCATAGGTAAGTCGAGGTAGGTATAGATAAGTAGGGGTGGGTATGGGTAGGTTTGGATAGATGATAATAGGTGTGGGTGGGTTTTATTGGGTATGAGTGGGTTGGGGTTGGTATACTTATGGTTAGGTGGGTGGGGTACATATGGGTTAGTTTTGGTTTGTATAGATGGGTGTGGGTGGGTATGGATGAGTTAGACTGGGTTTGGGTAGAGTAAAGATGAGTATTGGTTTGAGTTGGGTATGGGGTAGAATTGGGGGTATAAGGTGGATATAGGGGGTATGGTGGGTTAGGGTTATATAAGGCTAGGAATAGGTAGGTATGGGTAGATATAAGTGGGTTGGGATAGGTATGAGAGGGTCAAGGTTAGTATAAGCGGGTTCGGGTAGGTATGGGTAGGTTTTAGTGGTTGAGGGTAGGTTTGGGTAAGTAGTGGTGTGTATTAGTTGGTTTGATGGGTAGGGATATATATAGGTGGGTATGAGTGCATATGGGTAGGTTGGGATGGGTATAGATGAGCATAGGTAGGTTTAGGTTGGTATAGAAAAGTAGGGATGGGTATGGATGGGTATGGATGGGTTTGGATAGATTATGATAGGTATGGGTGGGTTGTGTAGCGTATTAGTTTGTTGGGGTTGGTATACATATGGTTAGGTGGATGGGGTGTATATTGGTAAGTTTGGCTGGGTATAGATGGATATGAATGAATTGGACTAGGTATGGGTAGGGTGAGCGTGAGTATAAGTTATTATGGGTGGGTTGGATAGGTATGAGTTGGTTTGGGTTGGTCTAGGTGGGTTTTGGTGGGTAAGGGAAGTATGGTAAGTTTTAGTTGATGGGCATGGGTTATAATAGGTATGGGGGTGTAATTATAGGTAAAGATGGATTTGAGCAGGCATAGGTTGGTTTCGGTGTATATGAGTGGATATAAATGGGTATGGCAATGTACAGATAGGATTTGGTAGGTATGAGTAGGTATATGTGGGTATGGAAGGGTATACGTAGTTTTGGACCTGTATGGGTGAGTTTCGGTTGGTAAGTATGGGTATGGGTATGTATGACGGATGTAGGTAGGTAAGATTGGGTATGGATAGGTATAAAGGGGTAGTAATGGGTTTATAATGGTATGGATAGGTATGGGGGTTGGCGTGGTATAGGTGAATGGGGGTAGGTAGGGGTAGATATTAGTGGGTATAGATGGATAGTGGTGGGTATGGGTGGGTATGAGTGAGTATGCATGAATTAGGATGGGTATGAGTATGTATGGGCGAGTATGATTGGGTATGGATTGAATTGGGTTTTTTTGGGTAGGTATGTATAAGTTTCAATGGGTAAGGATGGTTATGGGTGATTATATATATGTATAGGCATATAGGGGTGGGTATGGGTATATGGGGATGGGTATGGATGGGTGCAAGTAAGTAAGTGTGGGAAGAGGTATGAATGGGTAAGTGTGGCTGCGTGGGTGTTGGTTTGAGGTTGATATAGGGCAGAATAGGGGGTATAAAGTAGATATAGGGGGGTATGTGGGGTGGGGATGTATAAAGCTAGAAAAGGGTAGGTATGGGTGGGTATGAGTGGGTTGGGGAGGGTATGAGTGGATCGAGGTTGGTATGAGTGGGTTAGGTTAGGTATGGATTGGTTTTGTTGATTGAGGGTGGGTCTGGGTGAGTGGAAGTGGGTATTAGTTGGTATGGTGGGTAGGGATACATATAGGTGGGTATGAGTCTGTATGCGTAAGTTGGGGTGGGTATAGATGGGCATAGGTAGGTCGAGGTGGGTATAGATAAGTAGGGGTGGGTATGGGTTGGTATGGATAGATGACGATAGATATGGGTGGGTTGTATTGGGTATGAGTGGTATGGGATTGGTATATATATGGTTAGGTGGGTGGGGTGCATATGGGTGGGTTGCATATGGGTGGGTTTGGGTAGGTACAGATGGGTGCGGGCCCATAAATAACTTAGACTGGGTATGGGTAGGGTGAAGGTGGGAATGAGTTTTTATGGATGGCTTGGATGGTTATGAGTTAGTTTGGGTTGGTTTGGGTGGGGTTAGGTGGGTTCGGATAGGTATGGTAAGTTTCTATTTATGGGCATAGGTTATGGTTGGTATTAGGGTGTATTTGTAGGTAAAGGTAGATTTGAGCCAGTATAGGTAGGGTTTGGTATATATGGGTGGGTATAAATGGGTATGGCTTTGTACAGATAGGATTTGGTGGATATGAGTAGGTATAAGTAGGTATGGGAGGGTATACATAGTTTCGAATCTATATGGGTTAGTTTCTATAGGTTAATATGGGTATGGGTATGTATGGAGGTTGGGGTTGGGTAAGAATGGGTATGGGTATGTATGAAGGGGTAGTAATGAGTTTGTATTGGTATGGATAGGTATAGAGGGTGGGCGTGGTATGGGTGAATGGGGGTAGGTAGGGGTAGATATTTATGGGTATAGATGGATGGTGGTGGGTATGGGTAGGTATGAGTGAGTATGCATGGATTATGATGGGTATGAGTATGTATGGGCGGGTATGAATGGGTATGGACTTTATTGGGTTTTTTTAGGTAGGTATGTATGAGTTACAGTGGGTGAGGATGGGTATGGATGATTATATGTATGTATGCACAGATAGGAATGGGTATGGGTGATTATATATATATATATATATATATATATATATATATATATATATATATATATATATATATATATATATATATATATATATATATATATATATATATATATAGGCATATAGGGGTGGATATGGGTATGTGGGGATGGGTATAGGTGGGTATATATAAGTAAGGGTGGGAGAAGATAAGAATGGGTAAGTGTTGCTTTGTAGGTATTGGTTTAAGGTGGGTATAGGGTAGAATAGGAGGTATAAGGTGGATATGGGGGGTATGGTGGCGTGGGTATATATAAAGCTAGGAAAGGGTAGGTATGGATGGGTATGAATGGGTTGGGGTGGGTATGAGTGAGTTGAGGTTGGTATGAGTGGGTTGGGGTAAGTATGTGTGGGTTTCGATGGTTGAGGATGGGTCTGGGTGAGTAGAGGTGTGTATTGGTTGGTAAGGTGGGTAGGAATACATATAGGTAGGTATGAGTGCGCATGGGTAGGTTGGGATGGGTATAGATGGGCATAGGTAGGTCGAGGTGGGTATTGATAAGTATTGGTTGGTTTGGATAGATGACGATAGCTATGGGTGGGTTATATTGGCTATAAGTAGGTTGGGGTTGGTATACTTATGGTTAGGTAGATAGGTGCATATGGGTGGGTTTGTGTGGGTACAGTGGGTACGAGTGGGTATGGATAGTTGGACTAGGTCTGGGTAGGGTAAGGGTGGGTATTGGTTTGAGGTGGGTAAGGGGTAGAATGGGGGGTATGAGGTAGATAAAAGGGGTATAGTGTGGTAGGGTTGTATAAAGCTAGGAAAGGGTAGGTATGGGTGAATATGAGTGGGTTCGAGTGGGTATAAGTGGGTCAAGGTTGGTATAAGCTGGTTGGGGTAGGTATGGGTAGGTTTTGGTGGTTGTGGGTGGGTTTGGGTGAGTGGTGGTGAGTATTGTTTAGAATGGTGGGTAGGATATATATAGGTAGGTATAAGTGCATATGGGTAGGATGGGGTGGGTATAGATGGGCATAGGTAGGTCGAGGTGGGTATAGATAAGTAGGGGTAGGTATGGGTCAGTTTGTAAAGATAACGATAGATATGGGTGGGTTGTATTGGGTATGAGTGTTTTGGGGTTGTTATACATATAGTTAGGTAGGTGGGGTACATATGGGTTGGTTTGGGTGGGTATAGATAGGTTCGGGTGGGTATAAATTAATTGGACTGGGTATAGGTAGGGTGAGGGTGCGTATGAGTTGTTATGGATGGCTTGGATTGGTATGAGTTGGTTTAGGTTGGTTTAGGTTGGTTCGGATAGGTATGGTAAGTTTCTGTTGATGGTTATGGGTTGTGTTGGGTATTGGGGTGTGTCTGTGGGTAAAGGTATATTTGAGCCAATATAGGTTGGTTTCAGTGTGTATGGATGGGTATAAATGGGTATGGCTATGTACAGATGAGATTTGGTGGGTATGAGTAAGTATAAATAGGTATGGGAGGGTATTCGTAGTTTCAAATCATTATGAGTGAGTTTCAGTAGGTTAGTATGGGTTATGTGTGGAGGTTGGGGGTAGGTAAGAATGGGTATGGGTAGGTATGAAGGCGTAGTAATGGGTTTGTATTGGTATGGATAGGTATGAGGGGTAGGCGTGATATGGGTGAATGGGGGTAGGTAGGGGTAGATATTTGTGGGTATAGATGAATGGTGGTGGGTATGCGTGGGTATGAGTGAATATGGATGGATTAAGATGGGTATGAGTATGTATCGACGGGTATGAATGGGTATGGATTTGATTGGGTTTTTTTTGTGTATGTATGTATGAGTTTCAGTGGGTGAGGATGGGTATGGGTGATTATATGTATGTATGGGCATATAGAGGTAGGTATAGGTATATGGGCATGGGTATGGGTGGGTACAAGTAAGTAAGGGTGGGAGGAGGTAAGAATGGGCAAGTGTGGCAGTGTGAGTGTTGCTTTAAGTTGGGTATAGGGTAGAATAGGGGTATAAGGTGGATATGGGGTGTATGGTGGGGTTGGGATGTATAAAGCTAGGAAAGGGTAGGTATGGGTTGGTATGAGTGGGTTAGGGTGGGTATGAGTGGGTCAAGGTTAGTATGAGCGGGTTAGGGTAAGTATGTATGGGTTTTGGTGGTTAAGTGTAGGTTTAGGTGAGTGGGGGTGGGTCTTGGTTGGTAAGGTAGGTAGGGATACATATTGGTGGGTATGAGTGTATATGGCTTGGTTGGGGTGGGTATAAATGGGCATAGGTAGGTCGAAGTAGGTATAGATATGTAGGTGTGGGTATACATGGGTTTGGATAGATGATGATAGGTATGGATAGGTTATGCTAGGTATGAGTGGGTTGGGGTTGGTATATTTATAGTTAGGTGGGTGGGGTGTATATGCGTGAGTTTCGGTGGGTATAAATGGGTGCAGCTGGGTATGGATGAGTGTGACTGGGTCTGGGAAGGGTAAGGGTGGGTATTGGTTTGAGGTGGGTATGGGATAGAATGGGGGTTATAAGGTGGATATAGGGGGTATGGTACGGTAAGGTTGTATAAATCTAGGAAAGGGTTGGTATGGGTGGGTATGAATAGGTTGGGGTGGTTATGAGTGGGTCAAGGTTAGTATAAGCGGGTTGGGGTAGGTATGGGTGGGTTTTGGTGGTTGAGGGTAGGTCTGGGTAAGTGGGGGTAGGTATTGGTTTGTATGGTGGGTAGGGATATATAAAGGTGGGTATGAGTGCGTATGGGTAGGCTGGGGTGGGTATAAATAGGCATAGGTAGGTCTAGATCGGTATAGATAAGTAGGGATGGGTATGGATGGGTTTGGATTAATGACGATAGGTATGGGTTGGTTGTGTTGGGTATGAGTGGGTTGGGGTTGGTATATATATGGTTAGTTAGGTGGGGTGCATAGGGGTGGGTTTGGGTATATATAGATGGGTGCGGGTGGGTATGAATGAATTGGACTAGGCATTGGTATGGTAAGGGTGGGTATGAGTTATTATGGGTGGATTGGATAGGTATGAATTGGATTGGGTTAGTTTGGGTGGGTTTAAATGGGTTCTGGCAAGTGTAGAAAATTTTAATTTATAGGCATGGGTTGTGGTGGGTCTGGGGGTGTAATTATGGGTAAAGATGGATTTAAGCTAGTATAGGTTGATTTCGATGTATATGGGTGGGTATATATAGGTATGGCAATGTACAGATGGGATTTAGTGGGTATGAGTAGGTATAAGTAGGTATGGGAGGGTATACGTAGTTTCGGATCTGTATGGGTAAGTTTCGATGGGTAAGTATGGGTATGGGTATGTATGAAGGATGTAGGTAGGTAAGAATGGTTATGGGTAGATATGAAGGGGTAGTAATGAGTTTATATTGGAATGGATAGGTATGGGGGTGGGCGTGGTATGGGTGAATGAGGGTAGGTAGGGGTACATATCAGTGGGTATAGATGGATAGTGTTGGGTATGGGTGGGTATGAGTGAGTATGCATGAATTAGGATGGGTATGAGTGTTTATAGGCGGGTATGAATGGGTATGGATTGGATTGGATTTTTTTGGGTAGGTATGTGTGAGTTTCAATGGGTGAGGATGGGTATAGGTGATTATATGTATATATGGGCATATAGGGGTGGGTATGGGTATATGGGGATGGGTATAGGTGGTTACAAGTAAAGGTGGGAGGAGATATTAATGGGTAAGTGTGGCTAGGTGGGTGTTGGTTTGAGGTTGGTATGGCGTAGAATGGGGGGTATAAAGTAGATATGGGGAGGTATATAGGGTGGGGATGTATAAAGCTAGAAAAGGGTAGGTATGGGTAGGTATGCATGGGTTGGGGAGGGTATGAGTGGGTTGGGGAGGGTATGAGTGAGTCGAGGTTGGTATGAGTGGGTTGGGGTAGGTATGAATGGGTTTTGGTGGTTGAGTATTGGTCTGGGTGAGTTGGGGTGGGTATTAGTTGGTATGATGGATAGGGATACATATAGGTAGGTATGAGTGTGTATGGGTAGGTTGGGGTAGGTATAGATGGGCATAGGTAGGTCGAGGTAGGTATAGATAAGTAGAGGTGGGTATAGGTCGGTTTGGATAGATGATGATAGATATGGGTGGGTTGTATTTGGTATGAGTGGTTTGGGATTGGTATATATATGTTTAGGTGTGTAGAGTGTATATGGGTAAGTTTGGGTTGGTATAGGTGGGTGCGGGTGGGTAGGAATGAATTGGACTACGTATAGGTAATGTGAGGGTGAGTATGAGTTCTTATGGGTGGATTGGATGGGTATGAGTTGGTTTGGGTGGGTTTAGTTGGGTTCAGTTAGGTGTGGCAAGTTTCAGTTGATGGGCATGGGTTATGGTGTGTTTAGGGGTGTATCTGTAGGTAAAAGTGGATTTGAGCCGGCATAGGTGGGTTTAGGTTTGTATGGGTGGGTATAAATTGGTATGGCTCTATACAAATAGGATTTGGTGGATATGAATAGGTATAAGTAGATATTGGAGGGTATACGTAGTTTTGGATCTGTATAGGTGAGTTTTGAGAGGTAAATATGGGTATGGGTATATATGGAGGATGGTGGTAGGTAAGAATGGGTATAGGTAGGTATGAAGGGGTAGTAATGGGTTTGTATTGGTATGGATAGGATGGGGGGTGGGCGTACTGTAGGTGAATAGGGGTAGGTAGGGGTAGATATTAGTGCGTATAGATGGATGGTGGTGATTATGGGTTGGTATGAGTAAGTATGCATGGATTAGGATGGGTATGAGGGTATATGGGCGGGTATGAATGGGTATAGATTTGATTGGGGTTTTTTGGGTAGGTATATATGAGTTTCAGTGGGTGGGGATGGATATGGGTGATTATATGTATTTATGGGCATATAGGGGTAGGTATAGGTATGTGGTGAGTTAAGGGTGGGTATAGGTGAGTGGGGGTGGGTATTGGTTGGTATAGTGGGTAGGGATACATATAGGTAGGTATGAGTGCGTATAGGTAGGTTGGTAAGTATAGATGGGTATAGGTAGGTCGATGTAGGTTAGGGTGGGTATAGATGGGCATAGGTATAGGTGGGTTATATTGGGTATGAGTGGGTTGGAGTTGGTATGCATATGCTTAGGTGGGTAGGCTACATATGGGTAGGTTTAGGTGGGTATAGATGGGTGCGTGTGGGTATGAATGAGTTGGACTGGGTATGCGTAAGGTGAGGGTAGGTATAAGTTGTTATAGGTTGGTTGGATGGGTATGAGTTGGTTTGGGTTGGTTTGTATGGGTTTAGGTGGGTTTGGGTAGGTATGGGTAAGTTTCAGTTAATAGGCATGGGTTGTGGTAGGTATGGGGGTGTATCAGTACGTAAAGGGAGATTTGAGCGGGCATAGGTTGGTTTATGGTGTATGGGTAGGTATAAATGGGTATGGCTATGTATAGATGGGATTTGGTAGGTATGAGTATATGTAACTGGGTATGGGAGGGTATACGTTGTTCCGGATCTATATGGGTTAGTTTTGGTAGGTAAGTATGGGTATGGGTATTTATGAAGGATGGGGATGGGTAAGAATGGGTATGGGTAGGTATGAAGGGGTAATAATGAGTTTATATTATTAGTATGCATAGGTATACGGGGCGGGCGTGGAATGGGTGAATGGGCGTAGGTAGGGGTAGATATTTGTGAGTATAGATAAATGATGGTATGTATGGGTGATTATATTTATGTATGGGCATATAGGGGTGGGTATAGGTATATTGGGATAGGTGTGGGTGGGTACAAGTAAGTAAGAGTAGGAGGAGGTATGAATGGGTAAGTATGGCAAGGTGGGTATTGGTTTAAGGTGGGTACGGAGTAGAATAGGGGGTATAAGGTGGATATGGGGGGTATGGTGGGGTAGGGATGTATAAAGCTAGAATAGGTTAGGTATAGTTGGGTATGAGAGGGTTGGGGTGGGTATGAGTTGGTTGGGGTTGGTATGAGCGGATTGGGGCAAGTATGGGTGGGTTTTGGTGGTTGAGGATGTTTCTAGATGAGTGAGGGTGGGTATTGGTTGATATAGTGGGTAGGGATACATATAGGTGGGTATGAGTATGTATGGGTAGGTTAGGGTGGGTATAGATGGGCATAGGTAGGTCGTGGTGGGTATAGATAAGTAGGGGTAAGTATGTATGGGTTTATATAGATAACGATAGGTATGGGTGGCTTATGTTAGGTATGAGTGTGTTGGGGTTAGTATACCTATTGTTAGGTGAGTGAGGTTTATATGCGTAGGTTTGGGTGGGTATTGATAGGTACGGGTGGGTATGAATGACTTGGACTAGGTATGCGTAAGAGTTGTTATGGGTGGGTTGGATGGGTATGAGTTGGTTTTGGTTGGTTTGGGTGGGTTTTGGTAGGTTCGCATAGGTATAGGTAAGTTTCAGTTGATGGGCTTGGGTTAGGGTAGGTATGGGGGTGTATCTATGGGTAAAGGTGGATTTGAGCCGGTATAGGTGGGTTTCAGTGTGTATGGGTGGGTATAAATGGGTATGGTTATGTATAGATGAGATTTGGTAGGTATGAGTAGGTATAAGTGGGTATGGGAGGGTATACGTCGTTTCGGATCCGTATGGGTCAATTTCGATGGGTAAATATGGGTATGGGTATGGGTATGTATAGAGGATGGGGGTGGGTAAGAATGGATATGGGTAGGTATGAATTTGTAGTAATGGGTTTATATTGGTATTGATAGGTATAGGGGATGGGCGTAGTATGGCTTAATAGGGGTAGGTAGGGGTAGATATTTATGGGTATAGATAGATGGTGATGCATATGGGTGGGTATGAGTGAGTATGCATAGATTAGGATGAGTATGAGTGTATATGGTTGGGTATGAATGGGTATTGATTAGATTGGGTTTTTTTGGGTAGGTATGTGTGAGTTCAGCATGTGAGGATAGGTATAGTTGATTATATATATGTATAGGCATATAGGAGTGGGTATGGGTATATGGGATGGGTATGGGTGGGTACAAGTAAGTAAGGGTGGGAGGAGGTATGAATAGGTAAGTATAGCTGGGTGGATATTAGTTTGAGGTAAGTATGGGGTAGAATAGGGGGTATAAGGTGGATATGGGGGGGTATGGTGGGGTGGGGATGTATAAAGCTAGAAAAGGATAGGAATGGGTGGGTATGAGTGGATTGGAGTGGGTATGAGTTAGTCACGGTTGGTATGAGTTGGTTGGGGTAGGTATGGGTGGGTTTTGATAGTTGAGGGTGGGTCTGGGTGAGTGGGGGTAGGTATTGGTTGGTATGGTGGATAGGGATATATATAGGTAGATATGAGTGTGTTAGGTAAGTTGGTGTGGGTATAGATAGGCATAGGTAGGTCATGGTGGGTATAGATAAGTAGGGGTGGATTTGGATAGATGACGATAAGTATAGATAGGTTGTATTGGGTATGAGTGGGTTTGGATTAGTATACATATGGTTAGGTGGGCGGGGTATATATGGTTGGGTTGGGGTGGATATAGATGGGTACGGGTAGGTATGAAGGAATTAGATTGGGTATGGGTAGGATGAGGGTTGGTATGAGTTGTTTTGGGTGGGTTGGATAGGTATGAGTTAGTTTGGGTTAGTTTGGGTAGGTTTAGGTGGGCTCGGGTAGGTATGGGTAAGTTTCAGTTGATGGGCGTGTGTTGTGGTGGGTATGGGGTATATTTATAGGTAAAAGTATATTTGAGCCGGCATACGTGGGTTTCGATATGTATGGGTGGGTATAAATGGGTATAGCTATGTAGAGATGGTATTTGGTGGGTATAAGTAGGTATAAGTGGGTGTGGGAGGGTATAGGTATTTTCGGATATGTATGGGTGAGTTTCGGTAGGTAAATATAGGTATGGGTGTGTATGGAGTTTGGGGGTGGGTAAAAATAGGTATGGGTAGGTATGAAGGGGTAGTAATAGGTTTGTATTGGTATTTATAGCTATGAGGGGTGGGCGTGGTATGGGTGAATGGGGGTAGGTTAGGGTAGATATTAGTAGGTATAGATGGATGGTGGTTGGTATGAGTGAGTATGCATGGATTAGTATAGGTATGAGTGTATATATACGGGTATGAATGGGTATGGATAGGATTATAGTTTTTTGGGTAGGTATGTATGAGTTTAGTACGTGAGGATGGGTATGGGTGATTATATGTATGTATGGGCATATAGGGGTGGGTATGGGTATATAGGAATGGGTATGGGTGGGTATAAGTAAGTAAGAATGGGAGGAGGTATAAATGGGTAAGTTTGGCTACGTGGGTATTGGTTTGAGGTGGGTACTGGGTAGAATGGGGGGTATAAGGTAGATATAGGGGGGTATTGTGGGTGGGGATGTATAAAGCTGAGAAAGAGTAGATATGGATGGGTATGAGTAGGTTGGGGTGGGTATGTATAAAGCTGAGAAAGAGTAGATATGGATGGGTATGAGTAGGTTGGGGTGGGTATGATGGGTTAAGGTTGGAATGAGCGGGTTGGGGTATGTATGTGTGTATTTTGGTGGTTGAGGGTGGGTCTGGGTGAGTGGGGGTGGGTATTGGTTGGTATGGTGGATAAATATATATATGATAGGTATGAGTGCGTATGGGTAGATTGGGATGGGTATAGATAGGTCAAGGTGGGTATAAATAAGTAGAGGTAGGTATGGGTTGGTTTGGATAGATGATAGTAGGTATAGGTGGGTTATATTGGGTATAAGTAGGTTAAGGTTGGTATACAAATAGTTAGGTTGGTGGGGTACATATGGATGGGTTTGGGTGGGTATAGATGGGTTCGGTTGGGTATAAATGAGTTAGACTAGGTATGGGTAGGGTGTGGGTAGGTATAAGTTGTTATGGGTGGGTTGGATGGGTATGAGTTAGTTTTGGTTAGTTTGGTTGGGTTTAGGTAGGTCCGAGTAGGTATGGGTAAGTTTCAGTTGATGGGCATGGGTTGTGGTGGATATGGGGGTGTATCTTTAGGTAAAGGTGGATTTAAGCCGGCATAGGTTGGTTTCGATCTGTATGGGTGGGTATAAATGGGTATAGCTATATACAGATAGGATTTGGTGGGTATGAGTAGGTATAAGTAGGATTGGGATGTTATACGTAGTTTCAGATCTTTATGGGTGAGTTTCGGTGGGTAAGTATGGGTATGAGTATGTATGGAGGATGAGGGTGGGTAAGAATAGGTATGGGTTGGTATGAATGGGTAGTAATAGGTTTGTTTTTTATATGGATAGCTATGGGGGGTGGGCGTGGTATCGGTGAATGGGCGTAGGTAGGGGTTTATATTAGTTGGTATAAATGGATGATGGTGGGTATGGGTTGGTATTAGTGAGTATGCATGGATTATAATGGGTATGAGTATATATTGTTGGGTATGGATTGGATTGGATTTTTTTGGGTAGGTATATATAAGTTTCAATATGTGAGGATGGGTATGGGTGATTATATATATTTATGGGCATATAGGGGTGGGTATGGGTATGTGGGATGGGTATGGGTGGGTACAACAAAGTAAGGGTGAGAGAAGGTATGAATGCGTAAGTGTGGCTGGGTGGGTGTTGGTTTGAGGTGGGTATAGGGTAGAATAAGGGGTATAAGGTGGATATGGGGGGTATGGTGGGGTGGGGATGTATAAAGCTTGGAAAGGATAGGTATAGGTTGGTATGAGTGGTTTGGGGTGGGTATGAGTGGGTCGAGATTAGTATGAGCAGGTTGGGGTAGGTATGGGTAGGGTTTGGGGGTTGAGGGTGGGTCTGGGTAAGTAGGGTTGGGTATTAGTTAGTATGGCGGGTAGGGATATATAAAGGTGGGTATGAGTGCATATGGGTAGGTTGAGCTGGGTATAGATGGTCATAGGTAGGTCAAGGTAGATATAGAGAAGTAGGGGTAGGTATGGGTGGGTTTGGATAGATGATGATAGGTACAGATGGGTAGTAATGGGTTTGTATTTGTATGGATAAGTGTGGAGGATAGGCTTGGTATAAGTGAATGGGGGTAGGTATGAGTGTGTATGCGCGGGTATGAATGGGTATGGATTGGATTAGATTTTTCTAGGTCGGTATATGTGAGTTTCAATAGGTAAGGATAGGTATGGGTGATTATATGTATGTATAGGCATATTGGTGTGGGTATGGGTACGTGGGAATGGGTATGGGTGGGTACAAGTAAGTAAGGGTGCAAGAAGGTATAAAATGGGTAAATGTGGCAGGGTGGGTATTGGTTTGAGGTGGGTATACGGTATAATAGGGGGTATAAGTTGGATATAGGTGGTATGGTGGGGTGAGGATGTATAAAACTAGGAAAGGGTAGGTATAGGTGGGTATGAGTGGGTTGGGGTAGGTATGAGTAGGTCAAGGTTGGTATGAGTGGGTTGGGATAGGTATGGGTTGGTTTTGGTGGTTAAGGGTAGGTCTGGGAGAGTGGGGGTGGGTATTGGTTAGTATGGTGGATAGGGATACAATTAGGTGGGTATGAGTACGTATAGGTGGGTTGGGGTAGGTTTACGTGGGCATAGGTAGGTTTAGATAAGTAGGGGTGGGTATGTGTGGGTTTAGATAAATATTGATAGGTATGGGTGGGTTATATTATGTATGAGTGGGTTGGGGTTGGTATGCATATGGTTAGGTGGGTGAGGTGCATATGGGTAGGTATAGATGGGTGCGGGTGGGTATGAATGAGTTGGACTGGGTATGGGTTGGGTGAGGGTAGGTATGAGTTGTTATGGGTGGGTTGGATGGGTATAAGTTGGTTTAGGTGGGTTCAGGTACTTATGGGTAAGTTTCAGTTGATAGGCGTGGGTTATAATAAGTATAAATGGGCATAGGTTAGGGTAGGTATAGATGGGCATAGGTAGGTCGAGGTGGGTATATATGGGTTTGGATATATGACGATAGGTATGGGTGGGTTATGTTCGGTATGAGTGGGCTAGGGTTGGTATACATATGGTTAGGTAGGTAGGGTGCATATATGTAGGTATAGATAGGTGCGGGTGGGTATGAATTAGTTGGACTGGGTATGAGTAGGGTGAGGGTGGGTATGAGTTGTTATAGATGGATTGGATTGGTATGAATTGGTTTGGGTTGGTTTGGTTGGGTTTAGGTAGGTTTTGGTAGGTATGGGTTAGTTTCAATTGATGAGCATGGCTTGTGGTAGGTATGGGGGTGTATCTGTGGGTAAAGGTGGATTTAAGCAGATATATGTGGGTTTCGATGTATATGGGTGGGTATAAATGGGTATGGCAATGTACAGATGAGATTTGGTGGGTACAAGTAGGTATAAGTGGTTATGGTAAGGTATAGGTAGTTTCGGATACATATGGGTGAGTTTCGGTAGATGAGTATGGGTATGGGTATGTATGGAGGATAGGAATAGGTAAGAATAGGTATGGGTAGGTATAAAGGGGTAGTAATGGGTTTATATTGGTATGGGTGAATAGGGGTAGGTAAGGGTAGATATTAGTGGGTGTAGATAGATAGTGGTGAGTATAGGTAGGTATAATGAGTATGCATGGATTAGGATGGGTATGAGTGTATGTGGGCGGGTATAAATGAGTAGGGATTGAATTGGGTTTTTTTGAGTAGGTATGTATGTGTTTCATAGGGTAAGGATAGATATGAGTGGTTATATATATTTATGGGTATATAGGGGTGGGTATGAGTATATGGGTATGAGTATGGGTAGGTCCAAGTAAGTAAGGGTAGGAGGAGGAATGAATGGGTAAGTGTGGCTGAGTGGGTATTAGTTTGAGGTGGATATGGGGTAGAATGGGGGGTATAAGGTGGATATAGGGGGTATGATGGGGTGGGGATATATAAAGCTAGAAAACGGTAGGTATGGGTAGGTATGAATATGTTGGGGTGGGTATAAGTGAGTCGAGGTTGGTCTGAGTGGGTTAGGGTAGGTATAGGTGGGTTTTTATTATTGAGTTTGAATCTGGGTGAGTGGAGGTGGGTTTAGTTGGTATGGTGGGTAAGGATACATATAGGTAGATCAAGGTAGGTATAGATAAGTAGGGGTGGGTATGGATGGGTTTGGATAGATAATGATAGGTATGAGTGGGTTGTATTGGGTATAAGTGGGTTAGGGTTGGTATATATATGGTTAGGTAGGTGGGGTACATATGGGTGGGTTTGGGTGCGTAAAGATAGGTGCGGGTGGGTACGAATGAGTTGGACTGGGTATGGGTAAGGTGAGGGTGGGTTTGAGTTGTTATGGGTAGGTTGGATGGGTATGAGTTGGTTTGGGTTAGTTTGGGTGGGTTTAGGTAAGTTCTGATAGGTATGGGTAAGTTTCAGTTGATTGGCATGGGTTGTGGTAGGTATGGGGGTGTATCTATAGGTAAAGGTTGCTTTGAGCCGGTATAGGTGGGTTTTAGTGTGTATGAGTTGGTATAACTGGGTAGGAGAGGGTATAAGTTGTTTCAGATCTGTATGGATGGGTTTAGGTAGGTAAGTATGGGTATGGGTATGTATGGAGGATGGGGGTGGGTAATAATTTGTATGGGTAGGTATGAAGGGGTCGTAATGGGTTTCTATTGGTATGGATAGATATGGGGGATGGGCGTGGTATGGGTGAATGGGGGTAGGTAGGGTTAGATATTAGTTGGTATAGATGGATAATGGTGGGTATGGGTGGATATGAGTGAGTATGAATAGATTTGGATGGGTATGAGTGTGTATGGGTGGGTATTAATGGGTATAGATTGGATTGGGTTTTTTTTGGATAGGTATATGTAAGTTTCAGTGGGTGAGGATGGGTGTGGGTAATTATATATATATATATATATATATGGGCATATAGGGGTGGGGTATGGGTATGTGGGGATCAGTATGGGTAGGTACAACTAAGTAAGGGTAAAAGGAGTTATGAATGAGTAAGTGTGGCTAGGTAGGTGTTGGTTTGAGGTGGGTATGGTGTAGAATAGGGGGTATATGGTGGATATATGGGGGGTATGGTGGGATGGAGATGTATAAAGCCAGGAAAGGGTAGGTATGGGTGGGTATGAGTGGGTTAGTATGGGTATGAGTGGGTCGAGTTTGGTATGAGCGAGTTGGGGTAGGTATGGGTTGGTTTTGGTGGTTGAGGGTGGGTCTGGGTGAGTGGGCGTGGGTATTAGTTGGTATGGTAAGTAGGGACACATATAAGTAGGTATGAGTGCATATGGATAGGTTGGCATGGTTAAATATATGCATAGGTAGGTCGAGGTGGGTATAGATAAGTAAGGGTGGGTATGAGTGGGTTTGGATAAATGACGATAGGTATGCGTGGGTTGTGTTGGGTATGAGTGGGTTAGGGTTGGTATATATATAGTTAGGTGGGTAGGGTGTATATGGGTGGGTTTGGGTAGGTATAGATGGGTGCAGGTGGGTATGAATAAGTTAGACTAGGTATGGGTAGGATGAGGGTGGGTATGAGTTATTACGGGTGGGTTAGATGGATATAAGTTGGTTTGGGTATGTTTAGGTGGGTTCGGGTAGGTATGGGTAAGTTTCAGTTGCTGGGCATAGGTTATGGTAGGTATGGCGGTGTGTCTATAGGTAAAGGTAGATTTAAGCCGGTATAGATAGGTTTCGGTGTGTATGGGTGGGTATAAATAGGTATGGCTATGTACAGATAGGATTTGGTGGGTTTGAGTAGGTATAAGTAGGTATGTGAGGGTATAGGTAGTTTTGGATCTGTATAGGTGAGTTTCGATGGGTAAGTATGGGTATAGGTATGTATGAAGAATAGGAGTGGGTAAGAATGTATATGGGTAGGTATAAAGGGGTAGTAATGGGTTTGTATTGGTATTGATAGGTTTAAGGGATGGGCATGGTATGGGTGAATGGGGTAGGTAAGGATAAATATTAGTGGGTATTGATGGATGGTGGTGGGTATGGGTGCGTATAAGTGAGTATGCATGGATTAAGATGGGTATGGGTATATATGGGCGAGTATGAATGAGTATGGATTGGATTATATTTTTTTAGGTAGGTATATGTGAGTTTCAATGGGTGAGGATGGGTATAGGTGATTATATGTATGTATGGGCATATTGTGGTGGGTATAGGTATGTGGGGATGGATATGGGTGGGTACAAGTAAGTTAGGGTGGGATGAATTATGAATGGGCAAGTATGGCTGGGTGTGTATTTGTTTGAGATGGGTATAAGGTGTATATGGGGGGGTATAGTGGGGTTGGGATATATAAAGCTAGGAAAGGATAGATATGAGTGGGTATATGTAGGTTAGGATGGGTTTGAGTGGGTCGAGGTTGGTATGAGCAGGTTGAGGTAGGTATGGGTGGGTTTGGTGGTTTAGGGTAGGTCTAGGTGAGTAGGGGTGGGTATTGGTTGTATGGTGGGTAGGGAATATAGGTGGGTATGAGTACGTATGGGTAGGTTGTAGAGAGTATAGATGGGCATATGTAGGTCGAGGTGGGTATAGATAAGTAAGGATGGGTATGGGTGGATTTGGATAGATGATGATAGGTATGGGTGGATTTGGATAGATGATGATAGGTATGGGTGGGTTGTGTTGGGTATGAGTGGATTGGGGTTGGTATACAAATGGTTAGATGGGTGAGGTGTATATGGGTGGGTTTGGGATGGTATTAATGGGTGTGGGTAAGTATGAATGAGTTGGACTGGGTATGGGTAGGGTGAGGGTGTGTATATGTTGTTATGGGTGGGTTGGATGGGTATGAGTTGGTTTATATTGGTTTGGGTGGGTTTAGGTAGGTTCGGGTAGGTATAGTTAAGTTTTAGTTAATGGGCATTGGTTGTGGTGGGTATAAGGGTGTATCTGTGGGTAAAGGTATATTTGAGCCAGCATAGATGGGTTTCGATATATATGGGTGGGTAAAAATGGATATGGCTATGTACTGATATGATTTGGTGGGTATGAGTAGGTATACATGGGTATGGGAGGGTATAGGTAGTTTCGGATTTGTATGGGTGAGTTTCGGTGGGTAAGTATAGGAATGGGTATGTATGGAGGATAGGGTGGGTAAGAATGGGTATGGGTAGGTATGAAGGGGTAGTAATGGGTTTGTGGTAGTATGGATATGTATGGGGGTGGGCATGGTATGAGTAAAATGGGGGTAGATAGGGGTAGATATTAATAGGTATAGATAGATGGTGGTGGGTATGCGTGGGTATGAGTGAGTATGCATGGATTAGGATAGGTATGAATGTGTATGGGCGGGTATGAATAGGTATAGATTGTATTAGGTTTTTATAGGTAGGTATGTGTGAGTTTCAGTAGGTGAGGACAGGTATAGGTGATTATATATATGTATGGCCATATAGAGGTGGGTATGGGTATGCGGGAATGGGTATGGGTAGGTACAAGTATGTAAGGGTATATGAATATGTAAGTGTGGCAGCGTGGGTATTGGTTTAAGGTGGGTATGGGGTAGAATGGGGGGTATAAGGTGGATATAGGGTATGGTGGGTTAAGGATGTATAAAGCTGGGAAAGGGTAAGTGTAAGTAGGTTGTGGTTGGTATGAGTGGGTCGAGATTGGTATGAGCTGGTTGGGGTAGGTATGGTTTGGTTTTTATGGTTAAAGGTGGGTTTGGGTGAGTGGGGGTGGGTATTGGTTGGTATACTGTGTAGGAATATATATAGGTGGGTATGAGTTCATATGGGTAGGTTGGGGTGGGTATAGATGGACATAGGTAGGTCGAGGTAGGTATAGATAAGTAGGGGTGGGTTTATGTAGGTTTGGATAGATAACGATAGGTATGGGTGGGTTGTATTAGGTATGAGTGGGTAAGGTTGGTATACATATGGTTAGGTAGGCAGGGTATATATGGGTGGGTTTTAGTGGGTATAGATAGATGCGGGTGGGTATGAATGAGTTTGGACTGGGTATGGGTATAGTGAGGGTGGGTATGAGTTGTTATGGGTGGGTTGGATGGGTATGAGTTTATTTGGGTTAGTTTGCATGGGTTTTGGTGGGTTCAGATAGGTATGGGTAAGTTTCAGTTGATGTGTGTGGGTTGTGGTGGGTAAAGGGTGTATCGGTGGGTAAAGGTGGATTTGAGCCGACATAGGTGGGTTTCGGTATGTATGGGTGGGTATAAATGGGTATAGCTATATACAGATGGGATTTGGTGGGTATGAGTAGGTATAAGTGGGTATGGGATGGTATAGGTAGTTTCAGATCTATATACGTAAGTTTAAGTGGTTAAGTTTGGGTATGGATCTGTATGGAGGTTGGGGGTGGGTAAGAATAGGTATGGGTAGGTATGAAAGGGTAGTAATGGGTTTGTATTGGTATGGATAGGTCTAGGGGTAGACGTGGTATGGGTGAATTGGGGTAGGTAGGGGTATATCTTAGTAGGTATAGATGGATGGTGGTGGGTATGGGTGGGTATGAGTGAGTATGTATGGATTAGAATTGGTATGAGTGTGTATGGGCGGGTATAAACGGGTATAGATTAGATTAGGTTTTTTTTGGGTAGGTATGAGTGAGTTTCAGTGGGTGGGGATGGGTATAGGTGATTATATATATATGGGCATATAGGGGTGGGTATTGGTATGTGGGGATAGGTATGGGTGGGTACAAGTAAGTAAGGGTACGAGGAGGTATAAATGGGTAAGTATGACTACGTGGGTATTGGTTTGAGGTGGGTATGGGGTAGAATAGGGGGTATAAGGTGGATATGGGGGGGTTTGGTGGGTTGGGGATGTATAAAACTAGGAAAAGGTAGGTATGGGTTGGTATAAGTTTGCTAGGGTATGTATGAGTGGGTCGAGGTTGGTATGAGCTGGTTGGGGTAGATATAAGTGGGTTTTGGTGGTTAAGGGTGGGTCTGGGTAAATAAAGGTGGGTATTGGTTGGTATGGTGGGTAGGGATATATATAGGTAGGTCGAGGTGGGTATAGATAAGTAGGGGTGGGTATGAGTGGGTATGGACAGATGACGATAGGTATGTATTGGTTATATTGGGTATGAGTGGGTTGGGGTTGGTATACATATGGTTAGGTTGGTGGGATATATATGGGTGGGTTTGGCTGGGTATAGATAGGTGCGGGTGGGTATGAATGAGTTAGATTTGGTATGGGTTAGGTGACGGTAGGTATTAGTTGTTATGGGTGGGTTAGATGAGTATGAATTGGTTTGGGTTTGTTTAGGTAGGTTCAAGGAGGTATGTATATATTTCAATTGATGGGCATGGGTTGTGGTGGGTATAGGGGTGTATTTATGGGTAAAACTGGATTTGAGCCAGCATAGGTGGGTTTCGATGTGTATGGGTGGGAATAAAAGGGTATAGCTATGTACAAATAAGATTTGGTAGGTATGATTAGGTATAAATGGGATGGAAGGGTATACATAGTTTCGGATCTATCTGGGTGAGTTTCGATAGGTAAGTATGGATATGGGTATGTATGGGGGGTAGGCTTAGTATATGTGAATGGGGGTAGGTAGTAGTAGATATTAGTTGGAATTGATGGATGGTGGTGGGTATGGGTGGGTATGAATGAGTATGCATGAATCAGGATTGGTATGAGTGTGTATGGGCAGGTATGAATGGGTATGGATTGGATCGGGCTTTTTTAGATAGGTATGTGTGAGTTTCAGTGGTTGAGGATAGGTATAGATGATTATATATATATGGGCATATATGGGTGGGCATGGGTATGTGGGGATGTGTATATGGGGATGGGTATGGGTGGGTTCAAGTAAGTAAGGGTGGGAGGAGGTATGAATGGGTAAATATGACTAGGTGGGTGTTAGTTTGAGATAAGTATGCGGTAGAATAGGGGGTATAAGTTGGATATAGGAGGTATAGTAGGGTGAGGATGTATAAAACTAGGAAAGGTAGGTATAGGTGGGTATGAGTTGGTTGGGGTGGGTATGAGTGGGTCGAGGTTGGTATGAGTGGGTTGGGGTAGGTATGGGTGGGTTTTGGTGGTTAAGGGTAGGTCTGGGTGAGTTGGGGTGGGTATTGGTTCGTATGGTAGGTAGGGAAATATATAGGTAGGTATGAGTACGTATGGGTAGGTTGGCATGGGTATACGTGGGTATAGGTAGTTTGAGGTAGGTATAGATAAGTAGGGATGGGTATGTATGGGTTTAGATAGATGACGATAGGTATCGGTGGGTTGTATTGGGTATGAGTGGGTTGGGGTTTGTATATATATGGTTAGGTGGGTATGGTACATATGGGTGGGTATAGATAGGTGCGGGTGGGTATGAATGAGTTGGACTGGGTATGGGTAGGGTGAGGGTGGGTATGAGTTGTTATGGGTAGGTTGGATGGGTATGAGTTGGTTTGGGGTTGTTTAGGTAGGTTTAGGAGGATTCAGATAGGTATGGGTAAGTTTTAGTTGATAGGCATGGGTTGTGGTGGGTATCTAGGTATATCTGTGGATAAAGATGGATTTGAGCCGGCATAGGTGACTTTCGATGTATATGGGTGGCATAAATAGGTATGGCTATGTACAGATGGGATTTGGTGGGTATGAGTAGGTATAAGTAGGTATAGGCGGGTGTACGTAGTTTCGGATCTGTATAGGTGAGTTTTGGTGGGTAAGTAGAGGTATGGGTATGTTTGGAGAATGGGGTGGGTAAGAATTGGTATGGGTAGGTATAAAGGGGTAAAAATGGGTTTGTATTAGTATGAATAGGTATGGGGGGTGGGCATGGTATGGGTGAATGGGGGTAGGCATGCGTAGATATTAGTGGGTATAGAATGGGTGAGGATTGGATTGGATGATTATGGGTGGGTATGAGTGAGTATGCATGGATTAGGATAGGTATGAGTGTGTATAGGCGGGTATGAATATGTATGGATTGGATTGGGTTTTTTTGGGTAGGTACGTGTGAGTTTCAATGGGTGAGGATGGGTATGGGTGATTATATGTATGTATGGGTAGGTTATTGGTTGGTATGGTGGGTAGGTATACATATAAGTGGGTATGAGTGTGTATGGGTAGGTTGGGGTGGGTATAGATGGGCATAGGTAGGTCGAGGTGGGTATAGATAAGTAAGGGTGGGTATGGGTGGGTTTGGATAGATGACGATAATTAACATCCACATGTGTATGACAAAAATATAAAGAGTCATATAGCAAAGAGGGGTATAACTTTTGTGGGATAATTATTCATATAGCATAGTATAAGAAGGGTCCAAGCGTATCTCCATGGACTACATCTTATGGGGGTACATCTTTGTGTCAAATGAGTGATATTAAAACCCACATGACTGTGGTAAAAATATAAAGTCTTATAACTTTGGGGGTCCTACTATTGGTGAATCCTTATTCAAGTAATAGATTAAGAGAGGAGTCAGTGTGTACCTCCTCTCCCTAATAACATTATGAGGGGCTACATCTATGTGTCAAAAGGGTGACTTTAATACCTGAATGTATGTGGCCAAACTTTAATAAGTCCATTAGTCCATTGCTAAGAATAGTCTCACTATTATGGTATCCTTATTTATGTTATAGATTATTAAAGGAGTTTAAGTGCAGCCCCCGACTATATCATTAGAAGGGATACATCTAAGTATCAAAGGGGTGACTTTAATACCCCCATATGTATGACCAAATTATAAAGAGTCTCATAGCTAGGAGGGGACCCACTATTGTGAGATCCTTAATTATGTAGGTGGTAACTCTGAGTGCAAGTATACTCCCTTCCCGACTACATCATGGAAGGTACAACCATTGATCAAAGGAGTAACTTTAACACCCATATGTTTGTGGCCAAAATATAAAGAGTCTTATAGCTAGGAGGGGTCCTACTATTATGGGATCCTTATTCATATAGTAGATTATAAGAGTAGTCCAAGTGTACCCCGATAATTACATCATGGGGGGTGTACATTTATGTGTCAATGTGGTAACTTTAACACTCATTATGTGCCCAAAATATAAAGAGTTACATAGTTATAAGGGGTCTAACTATTGTGGCATCCATATTCATATAGTAGATTATAAAGATGAGTCCAAGTGTACCTGCACCGTAACTATATTATAAGGAGATATATCTATGTGTCAAAAGGGGTGACTTTAACACCCGTATTAATGTAGCAAAAATATAAAGAATTCCATAGCTAGGAGAAGGCCCACTATTATGGGATCCTTATTCATGTAGCAAATTATCAAAGGAGTCCAATTGTACCCCCTACCCAACTATATTATGGGGGGTATATCTACATATCAAAGGAGTGATTTTAACACCTTAATATGTATGGCCAAAATTTAACGAGTCCCATAGATAGAAGGGGTCCCACTATTATGGGCTCCTAATTCATCTAAAAGATTATTTAAGGAATCTAAGTGTAACCCCCTGACTATATCATGGGGGGATACATCTATATGTCAAAAGGGTACTTTAGCACCCGCATGTGTGTGAAAAAATATATAAAAAGTCTCATAGCTTAGAGGGGTCCCACTATTGTGAGATCCTTATTTATACAGTAGGTTATAAAAGGAGTCCAAGTGTAACCCCCCCCCCCCCCGGACTAATCATGGGGGTACATCAATGTGTCAAATGGGTGACTTTAATACTGTAAATGTGGGGATAAAATATAAAGTCCTATTACTTGGAGGGGTCCCACTATTGTGGGATCCATATTTATTTAGTAGATTATTAGAGGAGTTCAAGTACCACCCCTGACTATATCATGGGGGGTACGTCTATTTGTCGAAGGGTTGACTTTAACACCTACATGTATAGCCAAAATATAAAGAGTCTCATAGCTAGAAGGGGTTTAACTATTGTGAGATTTTTATTCATATAGAAGATTATGAGATGAGTCAAAGTGTAACTCCCCCACCCGCCTATATCATGGGGGGTACATCTATGTATCAAGGGGTGACTTTAGCACCCGTATATGTATGGCCAAAAAATAGAGTCTTATATCTATGAGGGGTTCCACTATTATGGGATCCTTATTTATATAGCAGATTATGTGAGGAGTCCAAGTGTATCCCTCAACTGCATTATGGTGGGTATATCTATGTTTCAAAGAGGTGACTATAACACATGTATGTGTATAGCTAAAATATAAAGAGTTTCATAGCTAGGAAGGGTCCATCTATTATAGGATCCTTATTCATATATCAGATCATGAGAAGAGGCCAAATATACCCCAACTGACTATATTATGGGGGGGCCATTTATGTGTCAAAGGTATAACTTTTGCACCCTCATGTGTGTGGCCAAAATATATAGAGTCCCATAGTAAGGAGAGATTCTAGTGTACCCCCCTTTGACAACATCATGGGGGGGAACATTAATATGTCAAAGAGATAACTTTAACAAATATATGTATATGGACACAATATAGAGAGTCTTATAGTTAGGAGGGGTCTTACTATTGTGGGATACTTTTTCATATAACATAGAATAAGAAAAGTTCAAGTATATCCCCCGATATCATCATAGGGGGTATAATTCTTTGTTAAAGGGGTGATTTTAACACTTACATGAGTTTGGTAAAAATATAAATAGTCATATATCTAGGAAGGGTCCTACTATTGTGGGATCATTATTCATGTTGCAGATTAAGAGAGGAGTCCAAGTGTACCCCCTCCCCAACTACAATATATCGGGGTACATCTATGTGTCAAAAGGGTAACTTTAACACCTCAATATGTATGGCTAAAATTTAATGAGTCTCATAGATAGAAGAGGTCCCACTATTATGGGATTCATATTCATGTAGCATATTATTAGAGGATTCTAAGTGCAACAACCCGACTACGTCATGGGGGGTACATTTATAAATCAAATGGTTGACTTTAGCACCCACATGTGTGTGATAAAAATATAGAGTTGTCAAAGCAACTGATGCTTTGGTGATGAGGTTGTGGGTTCAATTCTTCATCCCCTCGATTTACCCAAGAGTGAAGTGGGAATTACCGAGTGGGTCGGGCTTCACTCCCGGAGGGATTAGTCCGAGCCTGAAGTGGGCCATTGCCCGAAAGGTTTCGGGACACCGGCCGATCTCAAAAAAAAAAATAGAGTCCCATATCTATGAGGGGTCCTATTATTATGGAATCCTTATTCATGTAGCATTTTATGAGAGAAGTCCAAATATACCCCCCGACTGCATTCAGGGGGTACATCCATGGGTCAAAGGGATGACTTAAACAAACACATGTGTGGGGACAAAATATAAAGTCCTATAGCTAGAAGGGATCCCACTATTATGGGATCCTTATTTTTTTAGTCAATTATTAGAGGAGTTCAAGTACCCCCCCCCCCCTAACTATATCATGAGGTGGTACGTTTATTTGTCAAATGGGTGACTTTAACACCTGCGTGTGTGTGGCCAAAATATAAAATGTCACATAACTAGAAGGGGTCTAACTATTATGGGATTCTTATTCATATAGCAAATTATGAGAGGAGTCAACTGTAACCCCCCCTACCCGACTATATAATGGGGGGTAAATCTATGTGTCAAAGGGGTGACTTTAACACCCATATGTGTGTGACTAAAAAATAAAGAGTTTCATAGCTAGGAGTAAGGCATGCAGGTGGTGACTTTGACACCTACTCACCTCCAACTCCTTTTCCCCTCTCCTTTTTGCTCTCTTATCCACCTCCTCCACTCCTATTTAATTAGAGCAGGTTGGGCCTCTCTCTCTCCTACTCTCTCTTGACGGGATTGATAGGGGTAGGGCTGGGGCTAGGTAGGATAGGGCACTCTATCTCTTATATATTTAATGGAATGCATAGGGGGGCTGCATAGAGATAGAGAGAGGACGTAAGGGACATTTAATGAAGGAGAAAGAAGGGTTGCCATGAATTTAAAATTTAAAATGAAGGAGGGGGAAAAGAGAGAGGGATGAGTTTGAATTCAAATTTAGGAAAGAAAGAGGGGGGGGATGATCCTAGCCATTGATGTTTATCCCCCCTTCAAACGAATCTGAACTGGTAATTATGTTTTGAAACTATCCCCCATCCTTCCCATGTTAGTATAGATAGAGTTTTTTATATATAATGGGGATATAAAATAGAGTTTTTTAATATAAAGTAGAGAGAAAAAAATAGAGGCTTGCGGTTGAAGTGCATGTGCCTGCAAATTAACTTTATCTCCATTTTGGAGGTCATGTGGCCTCCAAAATGGAGTCCACCGTTGGATATGCTCTTATAGTGGAAGAAGTTTGGGGTTGAGATCAGATTTTAAAGATCTGATTTGGTCTCTATATTCAACAGCAATGAAAGAGAGTTAGAGATGGGGTGTGCTAATCTTGCAGTTTTGAATTAGAGTTGAGATGAGATTGGGGCCTTCAGTAACATCCGATCTAAAGATTTTGGATTATAAATCAATTGTTGATATTAGGTTTGGCAAAATGGGAGATACGATCAAAGGGTTCAGATTGACTTATCAATAATAAAAAATAAAATAAAACCATCAATACTACTCTTAGTCATTGGCTTAGACCCGCGCCACAGGGCGATACACTAGCACTATAGACCTCATTGAATCTAATCTATCTCTAATTATATTGATATATCCTTTGTGCACTGATACTCTCACAAGATCATACACTAATTACAATTATTCCATCGTCGCCTCGGGACCCGGACCCGAGACTCATGGTCCGGTCCAACTCAGTCCACTCAAACAATTTAAATGTACCACAACTTTCAAAGCAACGGGCATAGCTCAATTTATTTATCCCTTTAGTAATAATAAAAAAAAACACAAGGGTGCCCTAAGAAAAAGAGAACTCAAGATTACCGGTTATTACACCAAGTATTCCCCTCCCGACTACATCATTGAAGGGTATATCTATATATCAAATGGGTGACTTTAATACCCATATGTATGTGGCCAAAATATGCAGAGTATCATAGCTAGAAGAGATCCAATTATTGTGGGATCATTTTTTGTTTAGCAGATTATGAAAGAATTCCAAATATACCTACCCTCTCCCCTGACTACATCATGGGGGGTATATATATGTATCAAATGTGTGACTTTGACACCCACTATGTGTGGCGAAAATATATAGAGTTTCATAGCTAGAAGGGGTCCAACTATTATGGGATCTTTATTTATATAGCATATTATAAGATGAGTCCAAGTGTACCCTCCCCCCAACTACATCATGAGATCTTTATTCATGTAGCAGATTATGAAAGGAGTCTAAGTGTAACCCCCTGACTAAATCATAGACTTTAGCACCCGCATCTGTGTGGCAAAAATTTAAAGACTCACATAGCTAATAGGGGTCCCATTATTATGGAATCTGTATTTATGTAGCATATTATGAGAAATATTTAACTATAACCCCCTGACTACATCATAAAGGATACATCTATGTGTTAAAGGGGTAACTTTTAACACCCACATGTGTGTGGGCAAAACATAAAGTCTCATAGCTATGAGGGATTCCATTATATTAGGGTCTTTATTTATGTAATATATTATGAGAGGAGCCCAAGTGTATCCCCTACCCCAACGATATCATGGGGGGTACATCTATGTGTCAAAGGGGTGACTTTAACACCCGCATGTATGTAGCAAAAATATAAAGAGTTTCATAGCTAGAAGGGTTTCACTATTATGAGATCCTTATTTATAGGGCGATACATCTATATATCAAAGGGTTGACTTCAACACTCATATATATGTAGCAAAAATATAAAGAGTAAGGACCTAGAAACTGAATACATATTGGGGGGAAAGCATACAAGGCTATGTGATAAAGTAAAGCACGTAGTCAATTTTTACATGGAAACTCTGAAGGAAAAAACCACGACAGGACCGTGATCCTGGAGGTGCAAGTAATCCACTAGAAAGGGTAAAGGTACATAGACCAGAGATTTACCCCAGATGAACTATTGTGATCCATAAACCTACTATGCCAATTCCACATAGCAGGCACACCATAGATTGCTCGGCCCGATGCTCTGGTACTGTCACAGGTAAACTCCTGTGACTTATTTTATATAATCCCTATCGTTTTCCGCCCTCGGCCTCCTAAGCGTCGCTAGCTTCACACCAAGCTCGCACGCACACACCCGAGCACTTGAGCAAGGAGTAAACCCAAGGATACCTATACTCCAAGGTTTTTTCTTTCCCAATTCCCTATGGGGACTTTTAAGCCGTGGCGAAGGATTTCTGCCCAAAGGGTATCCGACCTTCCAAGGATTTATCTGCTCTCCACTCAGAGCGAACCAGCAACTGGGATTTTCATGCCCTATCCGAGGATGACCCAATATACATAGGATTTCGGGTTGATTCGTAGGGAACAAATCATCCGGAAAAGAAATTTGGTCAAACTTCGTAGATACCCATCGCTAGAGGGATGGGAAACCGAAATCACCAAAGCAAGATCTCAAAATATCTACACAAATTCCTTATGGAGAAGGACAAGCGTCTCCAAGTGATGGAGAAGCAAAACATGCTCTAAACCACAAGAAAATGCAAAGGGGGCTAAAAATAATTCGCTAGAGCTCCGCCGTCTAAAACCCAAAGCCTTAATAAATGAGTGAACAAGTGGCCCTTAAATAGGTTGCCCAAACCAGCCTAAAGGTACGGACCTCTTAAGGGATAATCCAGACTGAAGTGCCACTAAGCGATCCGGACTTAAGTCTGTGGGGGATGATCTTCGTGTCGACTCGAAGACTCCGCCCAACCAGTTAATCGAGTTGAGTCGAAGGTTTGATCGAGAGTTGGTCTAGGTTGTTGATTCGAATGTCGTTCGTAGGAGTCTTTGAGTTTAGACTTTAAATAAGAGTAAGGGTAGCAGATTGACACAAGATATAATCTCGGAGTTCAGCCGAAGCCTATGTCTCCATGCTATCAGGAGCAACTCGAATTCACTAACACTTTGCTCGAAGTAACCTCGACAGGCCGAGTGTCACTGATCTCTTCGAAAAGAAGATCGAAGGAAATGGAATATTGAAGGGTCAGGATATCAGAGCTCTGGATTTTTTGAAAGTCTGATTCTGCAATCAGAGATTCGATCCCTAGAAAATCGATCCTTTTACATTTGAAGAGTCTGCTATTTATAGAAATCTCTGGGAGGAAAACCACGACAAATGGCGGTTTCTGCTGTCATATTTGGGGATCCCCCAGGCAGGGCTGGTGGGTCCCATTGTCGTCTCTGTGGACCCCCCCGGCAGGGCTGGTGGGTCCCGTTGTCGTCTATGTGGACCCCCCAGGCAGAGCTGGTGGGTCTCGCTGTCGTCTATGTGGACCTCCTAGGCAGGGCTGGTGGGTCTCGCTGTCGGTGAGGCTTCTGGTCAGAATTTGCACCCACAGTTACCCCCTCCAAGTTAGATAGAGGCTGTGCTCGTTGACTTGGACTCCAGGTGCAAAATCCAACCCCCTGCCAAGGGTTGGTGGTGTTTGGGGCCTTGTAGAGCACCGCCGAATGATAGGACCCTGGTATCTGTAAAGAAGAGAAACCCATTGATAGATTGCAGTAGATAAGCCAAATTTGCCCGAACGGTCAAATCTGATCGATCGGTTGAATTTGACCGATCGGTCAAATTTGTCCGATAGGTCAGAATTGTCTGATTGGACAGTTCTGACCGATCAGTCAAATTCAACCGGTGGAGGTTGAGGCAATCGATTAAGAAAGCAAGTTTCATGCCCGATCTTGTGAAAAATCGACCGATCGGTTGAATTTGTCCGATCGGTCAAAATTATCCGATTGGACAGTTTTGACCGATCAGTCAAATTCAACCGGTGGAGTTTGAGGCGATCGGGCAAAAAAATGCATTTTCTGCCCAATCCTGTGGAAAATCGATCGATCGGTCGAATTTGTCCGATTGGTCAAAAATGCCTGATCGGTCAAATTCAACCGGTGAAAGTTGAGGTGATCGGGCAAAAAAGCACGTTTTCTGCTCGATCCTGTGGAAAATCGATCGATCGGTCGAATTTGTCTGATTGGTCAAAAATGCCCGATCGATCAAATTCAACCGGTGGAAGTTGAAGTGATCGGGCAAAAAAGCACGTTTTTTGCCCGATCCTGTGGAAAATTGACCGATCGGTCGAATTTGTCCGATCGATCAAAAATACTCGATCGGTCAAATTCAACCGGTGGAAGTTGAGGTGATCAGGCAAAAAGGCACGTTTTCTACCCGATCCTGTGGAAAATCGACCGATCGGTCAAATTTATCCGATCGGTCAAAAATGCTCGATCGGTCAAATTCAACCGGTGGAAGTTTAGGCGATCGGGCAAAAATGCGCATTTTCTACCCAATCCTGTGGAAAATAGACAGATCGATCGAATTTGTCCGATCGGTCAACATTGTCCAATCGGACAGTTTTGACCGATCAGTCAATTTCAACCGGTGGAGGTTGAGGCGATCGGGCAAAAAGCATGGTTTTTTACCAGATCCTTTGGAAATTAACCCGATCGTCTGCCTGTCGAATGGGTGAAGTCTTGTAAGGCGATCGGTCAAAATTGTCCAATCGGACAAGTTTGACCGATTGGTCAATTTCAACCAATGGAGGTTGAGGCGATCGGGCAAAAAATATGGTTTTTTGCCAGATCCTTTGGATATTCACCCGATCGTCTGCCTGTTGAACGGGCGAAGTCTTGTAAGGCGATCGGTCAACATTGTCCGATCGGACAGTTTTGACCGATCGGTCAATTTCAACTAGTGGAGGTTGAGGCGATCGGGAAAATAGCATGGTTTTTTGACAGATCCTTTGGAAATTTGCCCGATCGTCTGCCTGTCAAACGGGCGAAGTCTTACAAGGCGATCGGTCAAAATTGCCCGATCGGACAAGTTTGACCGATCGGTCAATTTTAATTGGTGGAGGTTGAGGCGATCGGGCAAAAAGCATAGTTTTTTGCCAGATTCTTTGGAAATTCGCCCAATCGTCTGCCTATCGAACGGGCAAAGTCTTACAAGACGATCGATCAAAATTGCCCGATCGGACAAGTTTGAACGATCGATCAATTTCAACCGGTGGAGGTTGAGGCGATCGGGTAAAAAACATGGTTTTTTGCCAGATCCTTTGGAAATTCGTCCGATCGTCTGCCTGTCGAACGGGCGAAGTCTTACAAAGCGATCGGTCAAAATTGCCCGATCAGACAAGTTTGACCGATCGGTCAATTTCAACAGGTGGAGGTTGAGGCAATCGGGCAAAAAACCATGATCCTTTGGAAATCCGCCCGATCGTCTGTCTGTCGAACGGTGAAGTGGAGTTGGAGTTCCGTGAAGCTCGATAGTCATTTGGACTGATGCTTCGCCTGGTCCGGCACTTAGCCTAGTCCGACGCTTCGCCTGGTCCGACGCTTTGCCTGGTTGGGCGCTACGTGTCACTTTTGAAAAGACTATCTCGAGGCGCCACATGGCAGTTTTGAAAAGACTATTCGATCTCGAGGCGCCACGTGGCACTCTGGTTTTCTTGCCAATTTTCCAGGGGCCTATAAGTTCCGCTCCGAAGTTCATTTTTCTCCTCGTGCTATCAAATTTTTTTCTGAGCCCACAGGTTTTGCTCCCGAATTCTTGCTTTCTGTGATCTCCCGATCGGTTGCAATGGCATCTGCAAGCTATACAAAGAACGTAGTTCCACCCAAGATGAGGGCCTCGCAAAAGGGGAAGGCAAGGGTTGAGACTTCGTCGCCCAAGGTTGCTGGGAAAGGCAAGGGCAAGGGTGCTCTCAATGTCCTCGGCAAGAGTCATTTTGGAGTGGGGTTTGCCTCTGCGCCTTCCAGGCCGGAAAATATCCCCAAGGCGGACTTCGTATTAGGGCCGTTGAGGCCGTTGGTAGAAGAGCCAATGTTTGAACACGGGATCGACAGGAAGACTATTGATGCCAAGAGGGCCAAGTGGGAGAAGCTGCTCAGCTTCTTTACTGAAGGTATCCATCGCCCAGCCCTCGCTGGAGTTCAATCTACTTCCGGGATCGACAAACAATCCGTCTATACTGAGGTGGCCAGCAAGGAGCAAGTCTTGGGGACAATCGTCACGATCGGTCAACTGAACTGTGGGCTGCGTCTACCTCTATTGTCGTTCGCTGCTCGAGTACTGAACACTTCTGGCCTCTGCCCTGGGCAGCTGACGGGGAACGCGTGGAGGATCATCTACGCGTTTTGCCGGGTGGAGTCAGACCACCAAGAGGAGCTGAGAGCCTGTTACTCCATTGTCCCCGAAGGCGAACTGGCCCGGATTGAGTTGGGCTATTTCTTCTTCCATTATAAGTGGTTGTCAAGGAAGGATAGTTTCTTCTTCCATCTCCATGGCATCTCCACCCTCCGCCCGATCACCGACACGATCCCCTCTAACAAACTCTACACAGACTGGCCAATCTCCATCTCGGGGGCGTGGACTCCTTTTTCTGTGCCTGAGACTCCTCGTACTCAGGTACATAAGGAGGTTGAGAGATACGCCCCGGGAGGGGATCTGTGCTGGTCGTCCGACCGGGTCGGGGCCATCGACAATCTATTTCTGGAGTTGACTTGCGGCACCCGATCGTGGAAGCAGTTTTCGAACTGCCCTGTCCGGCACGGCAATGCAAACTTGATACACCGGCTGATGGTCAGATATGAAGATAATGACGCCATGTACTGCAACTACGAGGAGGATCCTGAGTCGGGCCGGTTGGTCAGATACATCAAGGCCGAGAAGAAGGTTTATGGGGCGAGGCGACGCTCGGGCCCGACGGAGGAGAAGCTAGTGGTGACCAGGCGGGGCCAAGTCAAGAAAAGAAAAGTGTTGAAGGTGGAGGTGGAAAAGAAGAAGGTGGAAGAGGAGGAGGAAGATGAGGAAGAAGAAGAAAAGGGAGATGGAGGCGAAGGAGGAGAAGAAGAGGGAGAAGAGGAGGAAGAGGAAGAAGAAGAAAAAGAAGTTGAAGAAGAAGAAGAAGAGGAGGAAGAGGAAGAAGAAAAAGAAAATGATGAAGAAGAAGAAGATGAAGAGGAAGGAGGAAAGGGGGAGGAGGTGATAAGGTCCCCTCCACTCCTCCTGGGGTTGGCAAGGTCCCTCCGATCGATGAGGCTAAGGCTCATCGGATGGAGGATGTTATGGATAAGGTGGGCGACGGCAAGAAGGTGACGTCCATCTATCACTTTGAGACCCTGATGCGCCCCACACGCATCAGGGTCAAGTATTCTGGGAGCGATGTGGTTGCTAGCAACCCAACGCCCCTTGCACAAATACCACCTGGTGGCCTTCATCAGGGAGAGGCTTCCACGGGACGAGCCTCGACGAGCGGGGGGATGGAGGTCAAGCAGCCAAGGCCTGCGCCGAGAAGCACTGCGGCCCAGATGGCGGAGGAAGCCGTCGCACTCGTGGCCTCCCTTCAGGGGGTAGGTGAGTGGATCGATGAAAGGGAAGTCTCTCCTTCTCATAACGTTCCTTCTCCCGTGCAAAGGGGGGGAGGAAGTCAGGGGGAGAGGGAGACGCCTCAACCGATCCCGGTCGTATCCCCCGTGAAAGAGAGATCGACCCCCAAGGGAAAGAGCTCCGATCAAGGGAAAGGACAGGGGGAAGCATCCCGGGGGGCCTCCGTAGGTAGGTGTATGCTAACCCTGTATTTCCTCTTCATTGCATTTGAAATTTGAATATGTCTGAGTCTTTATTTGTTTGCAGATGTACCTGCTGGCCCTCATCCCATGATGCGAGACTTAGGGGAGGTGGATGTCAACCACCCGACGAGGACGCTAAGAAAGTTATGCAATCTTTCGGACGCGTCCCTGGAAGAAGCCTTCAACAGGATCGAAGTTGTGGTGAATGCATCGACTTTGACTTGGCAGTGAATCGTAATCCTTCGATATGTTGCTTCTGACTTATTCATTGTTGTTGGCAGAACTCGGCCTTGCTGAAGATCAACAACATGCTTTTCAGGAGAGCAGGTGAGCGGGAGGCTTCGGCAGAAGTCGCACGCTTGAACGCCCTTTTAGAGGCCTCCAACGACGAGAAGGAGAAGCTGCATGCAGCCCTATCCGCCAGTCAGAAGGTTGTTCACAAAGAGCAGTTGGAGAAGAAAAGTTTGAACGCTTCTTTTGCCGATTTGGACAAGGAGTTCCAAGACTTGAAGAACAGGTTCTTCAAGGTGGAGACTTCTGCCTACAATCGAGCAACAGAAGTAAAGGAGCTGAAGGCTGAGCTCGCTGCGTAGGAGGCAACTTTTGTGGCCAAGGAGGAGGCCTATGTGAAGGAGCTTGAGCAGACGCGTATCGACAATGAGAGCTATAGGTCGACTGCATAGAAAGCGATGGAAGCCCTCAGGCAGGATCACGCTAGCGGCATCCATTCTTCCAAGGCATCTATGGTGAGCAAGTCTCGTGGAGGATCCGAGGAAGATAGGTCGCGCGTTCAGAGTGTAGTGAAACCTTGATGTATTCTTTGTTTCTTTGCATTTGTAAGACTTGTATCCTTGAAAACTTGTATCTGCAAAGTTGAGTAATAGAAAAGACTTGTTTTGGATGTTTGAAATGGAATGTCTCTTCTGTGTTGAATGTTATGGATGCTAATGTTTTGAATAGAATAGTTGAATGAGTGTTTAACATCTGCCTGTAAGGGGTCGTGTCGCAACACAAACACCCAAACTTGTTAATCGAATTGAATGTTGAGAGTTGTGTTGTCTCACAACTCAAAACTGTTTAACATCTGCCTGTAAGGGATCGCGTCGCAACACAAACACCCAAACTTGTTAATCGATTTAGTAATTGAGGGTTGTGCTGTCTCATAACCTGAAATCGTTTAATATCTGCCTGTAAGGGGTCGTGTCGCAACACGAACTCCCAAATTTGTTAATCGATTTAGTAGTTGAGGGTTGTGCTGTCTCACAACCCGAAACCGTTTAACATCTGCCTGTAAGGGGTCGGGTTGCAACACGAACTCCCAAACTTGTTAATCAATTTAGTAGTTGAGGGTTGTGCTGTCTCATAACCCAAAATCGTTTAACATCTGCCTGTAAGGGGTCGTGTTGCAACACAAACTCCCAAACTTGTTAATCGATTTAATAGTTGAGGGTTGTGCTGTCTCACAATCCGAAATCGTTTAACATCTGCCTGTAAGGGGTCGTGTCGCAACATGAACTCCCAAACTTGTTAATCGATTTGGTAGTTGAGGGTTGTGCTGTCTCACAACCCAAAACCGTTTAATATCTACCTGTAAGGGAGCGTGTCGCAACACGAATACCCAAACTTGTTAATCGATTTGGTAGTTAAGAGTTGTGCTGTCTCACAACTCAAAATTATTTGTGGTTATGTGAGCACCTGGAATTGGAATGGATAAGAAATTGACATCAAAACTAGTCTTCATTCAGTAGAGTCTACATCAAGGATAGAACATTTTGAGATGTCTAGCATTCCAAGCTCGTTGTAGTCTATCTCTTTCTAGCGAGATCAGGCGATAGTATCCTTTGCCTCCCATAGATTCGACGATGTAAGGTCCTTTCCAGTTGGGAGCTAGTTTTTCACTGCCCCGTTCCCTTGTGTTGGAGAAGACTGCTCTGAGAACTAGGCTTCCGATCGGAAAGTGCCTTTTGCTAACCTTCTGATCGTAGGCTCGTTTGATCTTTTGTTAGTAATCGACAAGGCGGATGGTTGCTTGATCATGCAACTCTTTCGAGAAGTCGAGGTCATTAGCTCGAAGTTCGCCGTTTACCCCCTCTTCGATTGCTCTGGTTTTCAGAGTGTTAGAGATAGCTTCCGTTGGGAGAACTGCTTTCGATCCATAGGTTAGGCGAAAGGGTGAAAACCCAGTCGATCTTCTCGGAGTAGTTCGATAGCCCCATAAGACCTCCGGTAGGATCTTCTCCTATAATCCTTTCTTGTCATCCAGTTTCTTCTTGAGTAGACCGAGGATAGCTCGGTTAGAGGCTTCAGCTTGACCATTACATTGAGGGTACCACGGTGTTAAGTAGAAGAGTTTGATCCCGTAGTCAGGCAGAAGTCTTGAAACTTATCGGAATCGAATTGAGCTCCGTTGTCAGCAATCAGGACTTGGGGTGTGCCAAACCTGGAGAAGATGTTATGTCTGATGAACTTAATGAGTTCATCGTCGGTCGCTCGAAAGAGTGGCACCGCTTCCACCCATTTGGTGAAGTAATCTGTGGCCAGCAGCAGATACTTCTTCTTGCTTGGTGATGGTGGGAAAGGACCCAAGAAGTCCAACCCTTATTGGTGGAAGGGCCAGGGACTTGTTAAGGGATGGAGTTCATCTGCTAGGAGATGGATGGCTCAGGCATGTCGTTGACAAGACTCGCACCTTTGAATGACCTGGTGAGCATCCTTTGCTATGGTTGGCCAATAGTACCCTTGAGGTTTCGTCTTGGCTTCGAGAGATCTTCCACTTGAATGATTCCCATAAGCCCCGGAGTGAATATCGGTTAGGATCGCCTTTGCTTGCAAGGGACCAACATATTTAAGCAGCATCCCACTGTGTGATCTAAAGTAGAGATCTACTTCTTGGAGACTGTAGCATGGAAGTTTCCTTTGGAGTCTTCTGGCTTGGATTGGATCTTCTGGCATTTTGCCTTGTTTGAAGAAGTCGTAGATTGGCTGTCTCCAATCGCCGAGTTCATGCGTCATGGTAAGATTGAAGGTTGGATGTCTCCAACCCCCAGATCCTTCAGTCATGGCAACGATCTGTTGCTCGATAGTAGTCTTGGGCGATTCTTGATAGTCGATCTATATTCGCCTTTCTCCGAGCGAGTCTCCGAGCACCGAAGCAGTATTAGCTAGGGCATCTGCCTCTCGATTTTCTACTCTTGGGATTTGGATGAATTCGGTGCAAGCGAAACGTTATTGGTGATGTTGCACCAGAGTTAGATAATGCTGCATCCTTTCTTCTCGCGCCGTGTACTCCCCGTTGATCTGTCTAATTATCAGGTGGGAGTCGCTGTAGATGGTGAGTCGATCTACCCCCAGGGATTCAGCAATCTCTAATCCGAAAATGAGTGCCTTATACTTGGCTTCGTTGTTGGTGGCATTGAACCCGAGGAGAATAGCCTTTTGAAGATGATCGAGCTCAGGGGATACTAAGACTATCCCAATTTCTGAACCGATCGCACTTGAAGCCCTATCAGTGTAGAGCTTCCATCGAGTTGGCAAAGTATTGGGAGCTTCAAGGCTCGGATTGAGAGTCTTAATTTGGAAAGGGATTGAATAGAGGTTCATCACCATTATCGAGATGCATTTCGACGTCTTCCTCCCAAGTGATGGGATCCTCCACGGGGAAGTCGGCAAGGAAATCAACAATTGCCTGCCCTTTGAGAGAAGTATGAGGTTCGAACTGAATCCCAATAGCACTCATCTCGATCACCCATTTTGTCATTCGACCCGCTCAACCTGCCTTATCAAGGATGTCTTTGAGTGGGTGCTCTGAGACAACCGTTATTAGGTAAGAGACGAAGTAGGGTCGGAGATATCGTGATGCCGTAAGCAAGGCCAGTGTGACCTTCTCGATCTTCGAATAGCGAGTCTCTGCCGGAAGAAGGGTATGTCTGATATAGTAGACTGGACATTCTGTGCCTTCTCTTCTGCTGACCAAGACTGCACTGATAGCTTGATCGGTAACGGCGAGATAGAGCCAGAGATCTTCCTTTGCAAGTGGTGCTATCAAGATAGGAGCTCGTGTGAGATAGTTCTTGATGTCTTGGAAGGCTTGATCGCAAATTGGACTCCATCCGGAGGTGTCTGCCTTCTGTAATTTGTCGAAGAGTGGCTTGCACTTGTCGGAAGACTTTAAGATGAACCGGTTAAGAGCAGCTAATCCTCCAGTGAAGCGTTGCACTTTCTTCTGATTGGTAGGTGAGGGCATATCGAGGATTGCTCGAATTTGGTCAGGGTTGGATTCGATGCCGCCCCTCCTGGTCACAAGGTGACCCAGGAATTTGCCCGATTGAACTCCGAAGGCACACTTGGCTGGGTTGAGCTTCATGCAGTACTTTTGGAGGACTTGAAATGTCTCTGCCAGATCGGAGAGATGGCTCTCACGACAGAAGCCCTTGGTGAGGAGATCGTCGACATAGACTTCGATATTGCGATCGATTTGCTCTTCGAACATCTTCGTAACTAGCCTTTGATAGGTTGATCCAGTGTTCTTGAAGCCGAATGGCATTACGTTATAGCAGTAGAGACCTCTGTCCGTCATGAAGCATGTCTTCTCCCGATCGTCCGTGAAAGATAGGAGCTCATGGCCAGCAGTGGCGTCAACAAGTCTGTTTATCCTTGGCATGGGGAATGGGTCTTTGGGGTACGCTTTATTGAGGTTGGTGAAGTCGATGCAGACCCTGATCTTTCCATTCGTCTTAGGAACCATGACGATGTTGGAGATCCAAGTAGGGTACTCTATTTCACAAATGAAGCCTGCCGCGAGTAGCTTACTGATCTTCTCTTGAACTGCAGTTTGACGTTCTGGTCGGATTGCCCAAGGTTTTTGCTTAACGGGTTTTGCTCATTCTTTGATGGAGAGTCGATGACACGCGTCATCCGGGTTGATCCCGGGCATATCTTTGAAACACCAAGCGAAGACGTTAATGTTGGACTGAAGGAAGGATACCATGTCTCGCACTTCTGCGTCGCTGAGACTGGTACCAATGAACGTCTCTCGTGGGAGATCGCCATTGCCGATATTTATTCGAACGATTTCTTTGATTGAAGGTGAAGCCTCCTACTCGATTGATGGAGGTTTGGACAGTGGGATCTTCTTTGGTTGCTATCTTGAAGAAGTGTCAGCTTTATCTCTCGGACTCTTTGGTGGTGCCAGATCTACTCGACGATTGCCTTTGCTGCAGCTGCTTCACAAGATCGCTCAGCCTGTTGATCTCCTCGGATGCAGACAATACCCTCTTTTGTTGCAAAATTAAGGAGTTGATGATAGGAGGAGATCACGTTGATCTGATGGAGGAATGGTCGTCCGAGGATGATGTTGTAGTTGGACGTTCCTTCGACGATGGCGAACCTCACGGAGACTCGAGTCTCTCGGCTTAGGTCCAGGGTGAATCTTGATTCACCCATGGTCATACTCTGCTCCCCATTGAAGTCCGTGATCACGATCTGGACGACTTCAAGGCTTGAGTATTTATGTCCCAGATGCTTGAAGCAGTCTGAGAACATATGTTGATCGAGCTTCCAGTGTCGATGAGGATGTGATTAACAATTCTCCCGTCGATAATGAGTCGTAGGACCAGGGGATCCCGATGCGGAGTATGGACTCCTTGAAGGTCGGAGTTGTTGAAGATGATCGATGGCCACACCACGCCTTTGACAGGTTTCTCGACCCAGGTATCTTCTTTGTTCGCTGCGGAGCGAACATTGAAGATGAGCCGTACTTGTCGATCGACCTCTTTCCTTGTCAATATTTGATTGTGCAACGCTCCATGGATACCGAAGACATTGGTTCGCACAGCAATAGGTGATGGACCAATAGGGATTTGGTGGATCCAGCAAGCTTCTTTCCCCTTCATAGAAGAGGGTTGGTGTTGGTCTTGTCTGCCTTTGACGAACTCCCGGAGATGGCCTTCACGCAGTAGGTCTTCTAGATGATACCTTAGTCGGTAGTATCGATCGGTAGGATGGCCGTGGTTGCGATGAAAATCACAGTAGACTGATCTATCAGCAGTAACCTTGGTATCTGGTTGCAGTGGATTCGGCCGTCAAAGAAACTCCTCATGTTGAATCTGATCGAGAATCTGCTCGATTGGGAGGATCCAATATGTGAATGTTGTCTTCTTCGGAGACGATCTATGACCATCAGGGAAGACGAGGGATTGCAGATAAAGTCGTTGTAGATATGCAGATCGAATCGGAGGGCATTTTGGAAGGCCAACATGATGGCCTTATCGTCCAGATGCCGTCCGGAGAGAGCGACATGTTCGTTACAGAATCTTCGTGTAAAGCTGCAAAGACTCTCATCGGCTCCCATCCTTAGACGATAGAGGGAATCGAGTTTCTTCTTCGGTTTTAGGTTAAGTTGATAGTGCTGCACGAAGTGGTTCACAAGTACTCTGAACTGAGTGATAGACCCAGCATGAAGGTTGTGGTACTAATCGAGAGATGGTTCATCGAGGCTTCCGGCGAAGGTTCGGCAGATCACGTTGTTCTCTTCTTCATATGGCGTTAGAGCTTGCTTGAATGCCAGGATGTGGAGGGTAGGATCCCCTTTAAGACAGTTGAACTTCGGGAGAGTCGGAATCCTCCAGCCTCTCGAGAAGGATGATTGAAATAAGCTTCGGTGGAGGGGTCCAGCGGAAGAGTATCCTTCTCTGTGACCATGTCCCCGACCTAGATGCAGATCGAGGGGTAAGATCGAGAGGTCTTGTCCAAACCCTTGAGTAGTTGCCGGATGAAGTTGGTGACGAAGATATCCCAGCTTCATATTGGAGCAGGAGAGATGGGGAAGCTCTGCTCTTTGATGGTGCCTCTTTCACTCGATACCATACCCGTAGGTTGGACTTCGACTGTGCCTGCCTAACACAGTTGCAACCTGAGGACGATTGGGATGATTAGTCATCGATACGATCCCAAACACTCTGCTTCCACGGAGCTGCAGAGGGGGTAGGGTTGCGACAAACTTTCTCGGGGGCTGCGGTGCCCATAGATCTTTGTAGCTCGAAGTGAACCAATTATCGAGGCGGTTTGACTCTTTCGTTGAATGAAGGGATGGGGAGGGCAACCCCGGTATCAGAAGCTGCCTTTTTTAGGGCGTCTCTCTTGGCTTTGAGCGTGGCGTTCTGCTTAGCCAGCTGTAGCAGCTGGAAGTCAAGTGCCGAGATCTGGTAGGTGGATAGAGGGTCCTCCGCAGGAGGGGGGGTAGTTTTCCCGATCGACTGTCGGAGAGGCGGGGGGATCGGTCGATCGACCGATCTTCCACTTTCTGAACGAGCTGCTATCTCAGGGACAGTGAGAAGCTGCCCGAAGTTGAGTCACTGACTCATTGAACGAGTTTTAGGATGAGGTTGATTTTGACGAGTATTGCTTCCCTCTGGATGATCCTGATGCCTCGTCTTCACCATTTAGAGAAAGAAAAGGAAGCAACCAGATTGTCGGTGTCCTAACGGTTGTCTGCTCAACCAAGGGGGGCGGGAAGTTTGGTTATCAAAATTGGTTGTCTGCTCAATCGATCTGATACTTGTTGTAGAGCGAACTGAGCTTTTCGAACAGATCCCACAGACGGCGCCAAACTACGGGGGGTGATCTTCGTGCCAACCCAAAGACTCTGCCCAACCAGTTAATCGAGTTAAGACGAAGGTCTGATCGAGGGTTGGTCTAGATTGTTGATTCGAATGTCGTTCGTAGGAGCCTTTGAGCTTAGACTTTAAATAAGAGTAAGGGTAACAGATTGACACAAGGTATGATCTCGGAGTTCAGCCGAAGCCTACGTCTCTGTGCTATAGGTAGCAACCCGAATTCACTAACACTTTGCTCGAAGTAACCTCGACAGGCCGAGTGTCACTGATCTCTTCGAAAAGAAGATCGAAGGAAATGGAATATTGAAGGGTCAGGATATCAGAGCTCTGGGTTTTTTGAAAGTCTAATTCTGCAATCAGAGATTCGATCCTTGGAAAATCGATCCTTTTACATTTGAAGAGTCTACTATTTATAGAAATCTTTGGGAGGAAAACCCGGGCAAATGGCAGTTTCTGCTGTCATATCTGAGGATCCCCCAGGTAGGGCTGGTGGGTCCCGCTGTCGTCTCTGTGGACCCCCAGGCAGGGCTGGTGGGTCCCACTGTCATCTATGTGGACCCCCCAGGCAGGGCTGGTGGGTCCCACTGTCGTTTATATGGACCCCCAGGCAGGGCTGGTGGGTCCCACTGTCGTCTATGTGGACCCCCCAGGTAGGGTTGGTGGGTCCCGCTGTCGTCTATGTGGACCCCCCAGGTGGAGCTGGTAGGTCCCGTTGTCATCTATGTGGACCCCCTAGGCGGAGCTGGTGGGTCCCGCTGTCATCTATGTGGACCTCCCAGACAGGACTGGTGGGTCCCACTGTTTATGAGGCTTCTGGTCAGAATTTGCACCCACAAGGTCCGGACCCTTAGTGCATTTAGGCTTTCAGATCCAAAATCTGGTCCGGCCGCACTATTAGGTTGACTCCCAACACTTAGCCGAGTCTTAGGTTGGCTAAGTGTTGGGTCTCTCAAGGGGTAAAATCATAAATCTATCAAAAATTGGTTTTTATAATTAGAGAAATCCGAGAACACTGATCGATCAAGCATACGAAAACAAATATATTTTAAAACAAGAACAAACCTCGAAAAGTATGAAACTGATAAAAATATCAAAAATGCACGCAAATCAAGTAAAACGGTTTTGCAATCCAAAACACAGAGTAAACACTCTTTACACCAAGACAGATGTATTCGAGACACGAGTGTGCAAGCTTGGATGGCTGATCAGATACTGAATTTTCACTATAATGATTTTCTGATACTGTGATGTATCTCTGAAGTCTTCAATCAAGGTTATAGATACACACGATGTCCTAACTCATAGGTTACACAATCTCACCGAGTTGGTTTTGATACTCACAAATTTTGCTAACAAAAACATATTTACAGTATACGTTGTAACAAGAACCAAGGGCCGAAGGGTAGTGCTTATGTTGTGGAAAACCTGACATAAGACACAGAACTGTATAAGACTGAATTTGAGAAAAGAGTTGAGGAGGAATCACAGTAATAGTGGGAGTAGATAAAAAATAATAGGAGTTTTCATGTAATTAAACTTTAGTTGTTTCTTTACGAGAATAAGAAACTATAGTATGATGGGCTACATGGAAGAGTTTATCCTATGTTTTTTACTCTTATTTATAATTGTGAGGTATTACTATCATGCCACATTAATAAAGTTGTTTTCTCACTCAACCTATCTTTGAAGATTGGGTCACATTAAAAGGATTAAAAGACTTAATGAGTTGGCAGTCTTAAATCCTATTTGAATAAATATCAACTAAAGAAACCTTCATCAAAAGATATTGGAGGCAAAGATGAGTTAGTGTAAAAGTGCACCTAGACTTCTGATCTAAGGAGTATAGATCAAAAGAGGAAAGATAGATCTTTATTGTAAAAAGTGAGATTGGTGATAAGTTAGATCCTAAACTTATAGTTCTAGGAACTAGCCTATGACTGGACAGAACTATAAGCAATTAGAGTTGCGCCAATAGGAGGGCTGTTCTAGTAGAACAAGGTCATTTATAATCTTTTCTTAAGATCGGAGGGTACAAGTCAGCACTCATGTTGTCTCCCTTTGATGAGATTCATACCATAGATGACAAACTCTAATTCACAAGTTGTAGTTAAGAGGGATACTAGTTAAAAATTGAACGACATATAAATCATAAGTCCATAACCTAGTGTAGGGTACCTAATAGTAGTGGGTGGAAATTTGAATTTTTGATAGATTCCTCCTAAGACTGTAAAGGGATGATTCAAAAAACATGAGGTCTTGATTTGAAGCTTCGGCTTAAAGTCAAATATATCAAAGTGGTGCAAGATGCCAAGTCATTTGGACTATAGTAATTGGGATGTCAGAACCTGGTTGATCATGAACTACCATAGGTGGTTCATCCTAATGACCAACTTGTCCCTTCTGTATTATGGGTACTTAAATCGAAAACTCGTATCTCCTCAAACATAATTTCTTGTGTAGGGACACCTACTAAAGTTGCCACTTACGAGAAAACGAGTATTTCTAACTACTATTATGTTCGGTGAGTGCGATGGACAATAGAAACTTATCAGATGTCCATGTGTATGACACCTAACTTCTTATTATTTCTCCTGGCACTCTTATAGGATTTATTAGTCTGCTTTCTCGTTTTGCAGTCTCTATAAATTCTGAAATCAGTAAAGTCACGGGTTTTTAGATCTCCTTCCTTTGCTAACCTCTGTAGCCATAGAGAGGAGGAATCCTTATTGACAATGTTTTTATTTACGATCATTATAAAACAATTACTATTAGAGTCTACGTCCAGTTTACATAAGTCATCAATCAACCTACCAGAGCCTATAGGAACTGGATCTTTGTTGATCAGAATGATGAAACCATCAAACTGAAAACAAAGCCCATATGCATTAGTCTTGAAATAGACAGCAAATTTCTATAGAAACTTGGAACACAGAAGACTTCATCTAAGTCCAAAGAGTATTCGGTCTTAAGGACTAGTCTGTATGTCCCCATACCTTCTACATTGGAGCTTAGTTTATTCTCCAAAGATATGACCTTCTATCCGTTAGTTGGGTCTCGTAAAATGAGAAACCCCGGCATAACAGTAGAGATGTGGATTGTGATTCAGAATCAATCCACCTGTCATTGTCATATTCTATGAGAATTAACATTATTAGGTTCATAACGAACCTAAGCAATATCATACAATTGTATGATATGCTCTCGCACTACTTTATCATCGGCCAGACACCTAGATGACAGTTTGTCCCTTTTGCCTGGAAAAATCTCCCCGGACAGGGAGGAAAGGTTCAGGGTAAAGTCATAGACATAGGGTGGGATGACTGAAGAAGGAACCGCTTACTACATTATGAGGCAAAAGTACTTATCTGATAATTGGCCCATGCTAATTATCAATTAGTAAAACTCAGACCTCCCTGTGGGCAAAGGCCGCTCCCTGCAAGAGTTTTACTAAAGAGGCCGGGTCCAAAAGAAACTTTATGTTTCTTGATGAGACCGATGAATTATATAAGGAGCCTAAGCAATGATTCATTTTCTGTGGGCATAAGAACCATCCTTATGTCCATATATAATTTATCTCATTATCCTAATTGCATGGTATTGGGGATCGCCTCCCTTTGGGCAAAGACAAACCCTAATACCGATGCAACTAGTTAGGGTATGTCATAGTCAATCAAATTTACGTGATTCAACACACCCCATGGTGCATACTGTATGAATCACTCATGGAGAATGATCCAGGGTGCTTTGGCTACTCCCGAATCACTTCCCAAGGGAAGGCTTTAGATCGTGATCATTCGCAAAACATATACAGTTATGCATATAGCACGACCGATGCAACTGGATTCGGTCGAAAAACCGAACAAAACTTGCACACCGAAACTTATGATCAAAATTAACATGCTCTGTGGCATACAACACTTCGCTCTTATTCGATTTCCGAATCGGGGCAAAAGTAGCCACATGACTTGAATTTCGGATCTACTCGATTCCGATGAACCATCTCAATTCAAGGTTTATCACGTGGCCTACCAGCTCCATCCCTCGGTATAAGCCAAACGGGAGGGTCGATTGCTGATCGCGCAACTCCCCTTAAAACCCAAATGGTCGATCGGAGCGTAAAATACATGTATATAGTGAGAACCTTCATGGTTCTAAGTAGATAAAGAGAGAGAGAGAGAGAGAGAGAGAGAGAGAGAGAGAGAGAGAGAAGTGGGTGATGAGTTAGGGTGAGTATGCACAAAGAAGGGAGGGAGGGGTTGGCCTGTTGGGTGGGGCCTCACTTGAGGCAGTGGGCTCTCAAGGGGTGAGGTGTCCCTCCCCTTGACCTGGTTTGACTACTCATTAGATATTTAGGGACACCTAGGGTTTGGGTTTAGACTTTAGGTTTGCGTATAGGTTTAACTATTTGGTTTAATGCTAAACTAATTAGCTAATTAATCCTAATTAATGAAACTATATAATTATGTAAATAAATAACAAAATATATTTTTATTCACAAATAAGTCCCTTTTATTTATATTTCAATGAGATATAAGTATTTATCATTTTGAAGAAAAAAAATCCATTTTTTATATTTATGATTTTACTCTTTTCTCATAAAAGCCCCCATTTCCCCGGCCTGTAGAAGCTCCCGTGCACTGAGCCAGTGCACCAAAGCTTGGAGAGAAGAGTTCTCCCGTGTTTAATCCTATCCTACCAAACTTAATTTTAATCCGGAATTAATGCAAAACATGACCTAAGAGTGTATGAAGATTGGAGCTAGCTTAGCTTAAGCTCAACCTTTGAGGTTAATTTGTGAGTAAAGAATGTGCTTCTTTGGATCTAAACCGAGTTATTAACGATCGAGGAAAATCAGTTAACCACCTTATCATCCAATTTTTGCCCCACCCCCCAATTAACCTACAAACAACTCCAACAATTGCATCTGATACAAAACATGGAAGGATGGAGAGACAAAGAGAGAGAGATCTCTATCACCATCCATTATTCATCATCAAGGAAATTAACCCAACACATTTGAAGCTACACATAGCCTACTTATCACTGTCATCATTTGTGATCAATGACAATGTGCAAGCCGCCATAATTATTACTTAATTGTTAATACCAACAACTTAGCACAACCAACCATATATATTTTCTTGGAGCATGGAGAGATCAGGATAGAGCTTAATTTTCATGGGCACTTGTACTTCTTCAAGGGTCCGTTGACGATGATCTTGGTCATGTAGCAGGGGCACTTGCTCTCGTCCTTTAGGCTCGGCACGCACTTGCAAGCCATGCAGCAGTCGACGCAGTCCTTGTAGCACCGCCGCTTGGGCTTCGGGCCCTTGTAGCACCGCTCCATGCACTTGCCCTGGCAGAAGTCTGCACAAACATCAGACCCATCAACCCAAACCGAAATTGCAAAACAAAGTAAATTTAAAACTTGGAACAAATTAATTATAATGTAAAGGTCGATCGGTCTGCAAACAAGTCAAGTTGCAAAGTTCATGAACAAGCTCGGTAAGTGTGGCTCGATCGAGATTGTTCGATTATTAATTGAGCCAATCCCATATCCGGCCGGATCCATATTAGGCCCGTTCGAAATTGTTCGATTGTTAGTTGAGCCATATCTAACCTTGGAGCTTAATTAGGCTAATTTGATAAACGAGTCGAGCTCAAACAGACCAATGTCAGGCTCGATACAATTAATAGTTGAGCCAACCTAATTTTTGACCAAGCTGAGTTTAAATAGACGAAAGCTCTATGACACTACTGTTGCTCAGAAAGATTACAAGCTGTAAGAGACTGTTATTGTTAGTACTACCTGAAGCAGCCATTGCAATTTCAAGGTAGGATGAAGTTAGGAGGAGGAGCATGAGGGCCAAGGTGAGGGTGATAACCTTCATGTTTCAGAGAGAGAGAGAGAGAGAGAGAGAGCAGCGGAGAAGTGGATGATGAGTTTGGTGAGTAAGGGTAAGTATCTATATATATATATAGGAAGGAGGAAGGGAGGGACTGGGTCAGGCTTCAACTGAGGCAGTGGCGGGGGTGTAAAACGGACCGGCCGGACCTATAATATCTCGTGCCGGACCGGGTCGGGCCTATATATGCTATCTGTAGGATCAAACACAGAACCTGATGACAATTATCGAAATCTTTAACCACTATACTATATTTAGTGTTACAATTATACAGTGTATGTATATATATACCAAATCTACAGTATTATGATCGGATTTTTACGCCAGATTTTTGGGCTTTGTTTCGGATCGGGCCGGACCAGACTGCAGGCTAAGGGTGATGGCCCGAGCCTGATCCATGGTGCTTTCGGACCGGACCGGGTCGGGTCGGGCCTTTGACTTTCAGGCCGGGTTGGGGTATGTGAGTTTTTTTTACACCCCTAGGCAGTGGGCTCTCGGGCTAGCTGTGGCCAGTGGTTTATAGAAGTATACGCATGCATGCATGCATGGGGGTGCGTGTAAGAATTCTCTCTCTCTCTCTTTCCCTCTGTCATGGGCGAAGTCCAAGTTGAAACTAAAGGGAGTTTAACTGGGATTTAACCGAGGAGGTGCACATGGTGGCTGCCCGGGGTGGGTCTCATGTGAGTCCGCTGCAACTGATGGACCTATTTTCAGTCGGTGAAGTTATCGAAGATCGCCGGATAATGATGAAGGATACATATGGCCGGGATGAATCCGAGGAAAATATACCCCGACTCTAGGGGCGCAACTCGGGTTGGGTTGGTTCGGGTTTGAGCCAACCCGGAACCGAACCAACTAGTTCGGTTCTACCATATTGAAAGCCGAACCAATCCGATTTGGGTATAGACCCGAACCAACCCAACCCAACCCAATCCACACTAAGGTCGGGTTGGTTCGGGTCGGTTCTACGGTTGAGAGTTGATCTAAAAAAATAATGGTTATCGGCTATTTACTAGCAAACTAAAGGCTTAGGCTTTAGGCACCCGTTGAGTTCTCTTCGTAGTTGGTTCAATGTTAGTACACAAATAATGTTTACTCAGGTGCTATTGTGATGGAGCCCAAAAGTCCAAACCCGTGACATATATATATGTGGACTAATATATATAAGTTCGGTTCTCGGGTTGGATCGGGTCTACCCGAGCTAGCCCCAACCCGGTACCGATCCGTATTTAGTCTGGTCCACAAAACTTAGAACCAAACCAACCCATTTAGTCAAAATACCCAAACCAACCCGGCCCATTTATGTCGGGTTGGGTCGGTTCTCGATTTTACCCGACCCAAGTTGCACCCCTAGTACTTCCTTTCTCTCTTGTTGGAGAGGTTCCCTGTTCGATTACCAATATATAGACACCGTGGAGAAAACATTTTCTCAAGGCCGATGTGCCTTGTTTGTGCTTGCAAATGGCCGTTGATGTCATGTTCATGTTCATAGGATTATGGAGTTTAATAAACTAGTTGTTGCGGCTGTCTCTCCTCCTGTTTTGATCCTCGGACCTCTTTGAACCCTTACTCTAGCACCCTGTCTTATGACCACTTGGTTGGTCCCACAAAAAAAAAATGATAAAGAAGCTGGCAATAACTTTGGAACTTCTTTCATCGGATCCTCTCTCTCTCTCTCTCTCTCTCTCTCTCTCTCTCTCTCTCTCTCTCTCTCTCTCTCTCTCTCTCTCTCTCTCTCTCTCTCTCTCTCTCTCTCTCTCTCTCTCGTTTTGCTCGTGCCTTTGGGATTGTAGTGGGTTGCCTTCAATATCAAAACATATTCGACATTGACACCCTTGATCATTTGGCGGGGGATGCCCATCTTCAATCCACGGAGGCGACCACATTCAATGGTAATGATGATGATAATTACAACAAAAGTAAATAAGCACATATAACAATGATAACTTCAACAAAATGGTAATGATAATTTAGTCCAAAAAAATGAATAAGTACATCTATATAACTCTGGAAAAGAAAAGGACAGCCATTAAACGTCAGATATTTACTAATCACATTACTCCATTATTGTAAACTTAGATTAATCACATAACAAACCACAATTAGTAACTCTGATCTACTTCATTTTGGATTCAAAGTTGCGTATCGAAGTCCTAAACATGCTGTGAAAATTTCAGAACGATCTGATATATGGATCTCGATTGGTCGTCGTTACACCAACGACTCTCCGAGAGAATTAGATTTTGTCAGATGAATCCTTCTTGTGAGAGGCTTCATCAACGGGGGCTTTCGATCCGTCTCCATCGACAAAAAAGAAACATCTCCACAGTTAAAAGCTTCGCACGGAAGTATGGTACAATCCCTAACGTATGGATCTAGTCTTGTAATTGAATATGTATCTATGCTAGTTTGTTCATTGCGCTAGATCTTCATTAGGAGTTCGTCGTTTATGCTTTACTCATATGCACATATGTAGATTGGTTAATTAGCATGAAAATTTTAATTTGGAACGCATCACGTACTTACAATCCTCAAATTGGTAATATCTTCCGCTGCGACCCTATGCCATATGAATTATTTCCATCAACACCTTTACCTTTTATTTTGAATTGATTTCACCTCCAGGATTACACTACCGATGTGGTTTTACCCTTTAGGGTTTTCACGTAAAATTCCCACGTGTGCTTTACTTTAATGCTATATTTAGGATCTTGTATATTTTGACCATGTAAAGCCAATTGCATGCCTCAATCTCAATGAGTGATTGGAAAGGTGAGTGAACATATTCTTTTCATTTATCGTTATTATATACCATCTTGTAAGAGTTCGTTTAAGGTTCTTTTGTAAGAGTAAAAAGAAACTCAAACAAAATCCATCAGAAAAAAAGTATTATAGTTACGTCTAGGGGTTATTCCGCATATTTTTATCCCCGGTGAGTCCTACTGAAGAAGACTGATCCTTGATTCACATAAAAATTTAAATTGGTATTGTTCCTTCCGCACTACGAGAACTACCCTAGTAGGGGCATTGCAATTTCAAAAGCCGCCCCTAGGGGCAAAGTCCCAATAGGTATGACAAAGTGCCTTTGGGGGTAGAGCCACCAAAAAAGCGAACAAGCCACCCTTTGGCCAAAGCCGCCAATAGGACGGACAAATCGACCTTGGAAGCAAAGCTACCAACAGGAAAAATAGTTACCCATGGGGATAGAGTCGCTAACGAGAGCGCCCCCCCCCCCCCCTTCTTCCGGGGTATGATCCCTCAGAGGGTCTGGCCACAACTTCCCATAGTCACCCAAGTGTGAGTTAAGGAGACACCAGAAGGAATAGGCACCCCCACGAGGGGCTAGTTCCCTATGGACGCCTCTTCGCAGGATCCCGATCCAGAGTCGAAGACAGCAGAAAGTAACCTCGCCAAAAGAGGGATAAAATCTTGTGGTCTCACAACTCAATGGATGACACCTGGACGTGCCCATGATGTGAGCTCTAGTACCTACTCAAAGAGTACAATTGTCCAAGAGGGATAGGTCGAGATTGTAATTAGTAAGGACATCACATGTGAGGGACATGTGAGACATGTATCATGTAATAATAGGCCCCAAACCTTTCTTCCAGATCTTCCTATAAAAGGTGGGGTAGAGGTACTAAAAAAAGTGTGGGTCCTTTGTAGGGCAAAGGCTTTTCTAGCTTACCTTGTTAGAATTGATGAGGTCTACAGCTTGTAAAAATCTATAATTTAGCTATGTATGGTTGATAGCTTAGGATTGCATCTTGGTACGTACCTTAGTACGTGTTCTGATTACAAAACAGAGAGCCATGGCTACATGGTAATCCACTTGAGTGGGAGACTCAAGGGACTAGTCCCATGTAACCTAAATATATTCGCAGCACTGATTAGGGTTGGTCGCCCTATCAAGATAAGCTGTTGGGATGACAGAGCATGGGTGTCTCCACCACGGTCATTACCAGGCACAGTGTTTGTGGTCGAACGGAACCAACACGGTGCACAGAACGGTGAGCAGACACCGGTGCACTAAGCCATGTTTCTGCTTAGGGTAAAATGATCCTAAACCCTGAGGAACCATGTCTGATGGACTAACTAGTTGAGTGGTGTTTTTGGTGCACTAATATGTGAGGATTCGGATACAATGATCGATCCAAAACCATAGTGTACTGGGTTACCCGACTGGCGTTGCATTAGCTTGTCACTCCTGTAGGCCATCCACATCTCTGACGAGAGGTGCGTTCCTTGGTCTGACCTACGTCGTATTAAACCCTGGCCAGGTGGTCATCAGTTGGACTAGTGACGAATCCGGTTACTCAGCAGAGTAATCAGAGGTACGATGTACAAGGTCAACCTGGAAGGAACCAAGTCATATGAGCACTCGAGTTTGACGGTATTCTCCACTACTCGAGTTGCATCATGGCACCATGTGGAGGGACAACAGGTTTACCATACTAAGTGGAGAGCAGGGGTATGCAGAAGAACATAGTAAGTCCGGGGGAATCAGAGTGCAGCCTGCGTCGCACTCTAGGTGGCCACGCAGGTTAACTAGGACTCAGAGGATCGATGGTACACTCAGGTAGTGTGTCAATCGAGTCTAATTTGGAAGCCATGAACCCTGGTCCCTGAAGGTTCTACCTTATCCATATTATGTACGGTCCTTGTACCATCTCCTCAAAACATAGAACGCAGTTAGAGAAAGTGAGAAGTCTAAGTCTACGCTCCGTGAGTGCTTAGCACTAGTGCATGGTAGATGCGTAGCTACGTGTGAGCACTAAGGGAAAACCCTAGGTTAGTGCAGAGATGCATTAGCAATTCCTTGCCATTAGTGGACTTTGCCATATGGGTGCGATGTACTGGGACATGTTGCGAATTAACTAGTTGACTTCACTAGGGTCACCCTACGGGAACCTCAGAGAATAGTGAAATCACTAGTGCACTTCACTTATATGTGCCTTGCAAAGTCTCGTACACGAGGAACGGCCTACTAGTGACATAAGGGCGTTTTGGTCATACCATGCGCCACTATACACTAGGGGGGCTGGTCCTAAGTGTTATGAGACTGGTCAAGGCCGGCCCCCTTTGTTATAAGAGGTTGTTGCCTTCAATGAAAGGCGCCGATTATGAGGCACAGAAAATGGGCTGGTTTCGACCATTTTCAAAACCAAGAAAAAGATAGAGATAAAATAAGAGATATATAGGAAGAGGTTTGAATCAGTTAAACTTATCCGTTAGAGCTTTATCCAAAGGATAGGGCAGCCCTATATAAGAGCAATGGGGGAGAGGGAGGGCCGACCATGCATAATGCCTATTGGGGAAACCCTATCCGCCCCTCTCTCCTCTTTTCTCCTCTCCTCTCTCGTCTCTCTCCTTCGCTTGCACCATTGGATGGCAACTCGTCTTCCTCGCGTGGTGTTTTATAGAAGGAAAAGGCTTGTCGGATGAAGGCACTCAGAGATCCATCGACAAGGTGCTATGCATCATGCGAGATCGGGTGAACTAGAAGGCATCTCCCGCAAGCTTTTGCTATCCATAATCTGTACAGAAATTAGCGATGTTTCTGCGATTGCATGAGATTCAGAAATCCAAACGATGTGAAACTACCTGCAAAAGTTGCGTCTAGAAGTTCTCTACTTGCCGTCCAAAATTCAGCCCAATCGGAGTTCAGATCAGAAAGTTATGGATGTTACACCGAAGGTATGTTGAGCAAATCTGAGCCCGTCTCCATCGACAAAGAAGAAACTTATCGCGGTGAAAGAATCCGCACGTAGGTAAGATCTCTAACTTGTAGATCTAGCATAGATAGAACATGCATACATGCTAGATTGTTATTTCGCGTTAGATCGATGTTAGGGGTTCGCGTAGTTGTCATGCTAGATTCATACACACACGTGTAGATCGTTTCGATGAAAATTTTGATATGTAACGCACAACGCTCTCAGTCTTTGGACCTTCACTTTGCTTCCGCTGCGGGCCTCTACTATGGATTTATTTCCAACATACCTTACGTGAATGAATCACCTAGTTCACACCCACTCGCTCTTCTTCTCCTTGTCACCTGAAGACCCCTCAACCCAGAGCAGTAAAAACCCATGGGGGCACCCATTCTAGAGATCTTAGATCTTCTCGCATCCCTCGCTCGAGTTCAATGCTAGACATCGGGTACCCAAACTCCATGGAGGAGGCGAAGTCCCTAGCGCATCATCCTCGTCTCGACCTGCTCGCTCGGGGCAGAGGAGATAAGGAGGAGTTCGAAGTTGCCACTTCCAAGGGAGGATGTGACGTTTCTTGTGGGCGTGGTCATCGAAAAATTGCACCCACGGTAAATAACCAGAGCATGGAGCGGGTGCACGAGAGCGTCAAATTCTTTATATATATATATATATATATATATATATATATATATATATATATATATATGAGGGCCGGGATGCTGCTTCTCAAAGCAGCGTTTTTGCTGCTTTGACAACCCATCATGGCCATGCCACATGTGATCTCCGGCCAAAATCAACATCAACAACCTCCGATTACCTCCACCAATGATCTCCTCTGACACCACTTGTCGGTGTTCACTGATAGAGGACTATCGTGACTACGTCCATTGTGAGCCGTCCATTCATCACCTCACCTTATCCAACAACCTCCGACGACATCCACCGTCGACGACCACCTCCGGTGACTTCTAATACGTCCCGATTGTGAGTTCCAATGACCTTTGTCGTCGTTTATGGCTTTAATAACCACTGGCGACCTGTCAAAGTAGCAAAGAACGCTGCTTTCAAAGATAGCATCCCGTTTCTCTCTCTCTCTCTCTCTCTCTCTCTCTCTCTCTCTCTCTCTCTCTATATATATATATATATATATATATATATATATATATATATATATATAATAATAATAAATTTATTACAATATAACAACAATAGCAACAAACAATGTACTATCAATTATAGGATATTTAAGTAGACGTTTTGAAAGGTCATTTATAAAGAATAATCGATGTTACTATACATTTTTATGAAGGAATATATTTGTAACCACGTAACGAAACTGTACTTCCCAAAATCTGAATCTGCGCTCCAGAATCCAATCTAAAACCGGAAGAGCATGGTTTGGAAGGGATAGCGAGATTTTGAGCAGGAGCATCCAGTACATTAGGAGGTTACACTAATTTGAGAAATAAATTACATAAATAAACGACGGATAAATTTTATCTTTTAATAAACGACGATCAATTTATTTTTTTTAATGGTAAAAAATAACGAGTATTAAAAAACGATAAACTAAAAAACGTCATATTGAAAAATAAAGATCATTGGCCGTCCTTTTTCAACAGTATTGGTGCATGGATTACTACGGCTCAAACCTTCAAGGATTCAAGTGTATCACTTCTCTCCATAACAGCGGCAAAGACAAGATCCTAGGCATTGACTAAAGACGATCCTAGTATCCCAACCCCGGGATTTTGCAAGATATGGTCCATAAGACCATGTTATGATAGTGAGCTTGCCCTAATCCCTTTGCTTGAAGAGTTGGATAGAGATATCTGGGGACTGAAGCCACCTATAACGTAACAAGTTGATGATCAAGCCTCTCTTCCCCCACACAGACTCCATCAGTTGCAGCGGACTCACATGAGACCCACCCCGGGCGGCCACCATGTGCACCTCCTCGGTTAAATCCCACTAAAACTCTCTTACTTTCAACTTGGACTTCTCCCATGAGAGAGAGAGAGAGAGAATTCTTACACGCTTCCCCATGCATGCATGCGTATACTTTTAGAAACCACTGGCCTAGGGATGGCAATTATCCGGGTTTACCGGGTTACCCGACCCGACCCGACCCGATTGGGACGGGTTTGGGATGCTCAAAAATGGGTTTAGGACGGGTTTGGGATTTGAATTTAAAACCCGGTCGGGTTTGGGTCGGGTTCGGGTTTTACTCCAATCCGCCCCGACCCGACCCGGGTATATAACCTATCATATATTCATATATCTTAAATATTATTTGATATGTTGGTTCTCAAGATTATATAATAAGTTGACTTGTGCTTATAACTATGTGATCGTAATATAGGAGGAACATTTGCTCTGTATTTTTCTCTATGTAGAGTTACGGCTAGGTGGGCCAAAGAAGCTAAATATGTAGTTTTTTATGTAGCCGATCCGACCCGACCCGACCCGCAATGCATAAATGGGGCGAGGCGGGGCGGGTATAGGTTTCTCCAATATTAATTGGGACGGGTTTGGAAATTACCCTCAAAACCCGACGCGGGTTTGGAACGGGTATGGGCGGGATAAAATATTATGGCGCGGGTTCGGGATAGGGCCGACCCGTCCCAAACCCGACCCGTTGCCATCCCTACACTGGCCACAGCTAGCCCGAGACCCCACTGCCTAGGGGTGTAAAAAAAACTCACATACCCGAACCCGGCCTCAAAGTCAAAGGGCCGACCCGGCCTGGTCGGGCCTGAAAGCACCATGAGTCAGGCTCGGGCCACCACCTAAGCCTGCAGCTCAGTCCGGCCTGGTCCGAAACGAAACCCTAAAGTAACACCAAATAAGTATAGTATAGTGGCTAAAGATTCTGAGAATTGTCATGAGGTTCTGTGTTTGATCCTACCCATATCTTTAGAAGAATTTTTTTATCAAACCATATGTTTTAACCCAAAGCCGGCCCGGTCTGAATTTACCAATACATGTATACATAGGCTCGGCCCGGACTCAGATATTAGGCCTGCATCCTGGCCCAGCCCGATGGACTACTCCGGGCTTAGCATATATATAGGCCCGACCCGTCCTGCACGAGATATTATAGGTCCGGCCGGCCCGTTTTACACCCCTGCCACTGCCTCAGTTGAAGCCTCACCCAGTCCCTAGCTCCCTCCCTCCTTTCTCTCTCTCTCTCTCTCTATATAGATACTCACCCTTACTCTCCCAACTCATCACCCACTTCTACGCTGCTCTCTCTCTCTCTCTCTCTCTCTCTCTCTCTCTCTCTCTCTAAAACATGAAGGTTCTCACTCTCACCTTGGCTCTCATGCTCCTCCTCATAACTTCATCCTACCTTGAATCTGCAATTGCTGCTTCAGGTAGTACTAACAATATTAGTCTCTTACAGCTTGTAATCTTTCTGAGCAACAGTAGTGTCATAGAGCTTTCGTCTATTTAAACTCGGCTTGGTCAAAAATTAGGTTGGCTCGACTATTAATTGTATCCAGCCTAACATTGGTCTGATTGAGCTCGACTCGTTTATCAAATTAGCCTAATTAAGCCCGAAGGTTAGATATGGCTGAACTAACAATCCAACAATTTCGAACGAGCCTAATATAGACCCCGCCGGATTTGGGATTGGCTCAATTAATAATCGAACAATCTCGATCGAGCCACACTTACCGAGCTTGTTCATGAGCTCTGCAACTTGGCTCGTTTGCAGACCGATCGACCTTTACATTATAATTAGTTTGTTCCAAGTTTTAAATTTACTTTGTTTTGCAATTTCAGTTTGGGTTGATGGGTCTGATGTTTGTGCAGACTTCTGCCAGGGCAAGTGCATGGAGCGGTGCTACAAGGGCCCGAAGCCCAAGCGGCGGTGCTACAAGGACTGCGTCGACTGCTGCATGGCTTGCAAGTGCGTGCCGAGCCTAAAGGACGAGAGCAAGTGCCCCTGCTACATGACCAAGATCATCGTCAACGGACCCTTGAAGAAGTACAAGTGCCCATGAAAATTAAGCTCTATCCGGATCTCTCCATGCTCCACGGCCTCTCTCTCTCTCTCTCTCTATTTATATATATGGTTGGTTGTGTTAAGTTGTTGGTATTAACAATTAAGTAATAATTATGGCGGCTTGCACATTGTCATTGATCACAAATGATGACAGTGATAAGTAGGCTATGTGTAGCTTCAAATGTGTTGGGTTAATTTCCTTGATGATGAATAATGGATGGTGATAGAGATCTCTCTCTTTGTCTCTCCATCCTTCCATGTTTTGTATCAGATGCAATTGTTGGAGATGTGTGTTGGTTAATTGGGGGGTGGGGCAAAAATTGGATGATAAGGTGGTTAACTGATTTTCCTCGATCGTTAATAACTCGGTTTAGAGCCAAAGAAGCACATTCTTTACTCACAAATTAACCTCAAAGGTTGAGCTTAAGCTAAGCTAGCTCCAATCATCATACACTCTTAGGTCGTGTTTGGCATTAATTCAGGATTAAAATTAGGCTTGGTAGGATAGGATTAAACACAGATAAGTGCATTTTCCATCGGATAATTATGGACTCTAACTAATTCATGATTTATTGATATATCCCTAACAAGTTAGGGTACCCGAGGGAACGCCCTAGGAGGCATTCCTCCTCTATTAGTCTAGGAGAACTCTTCTCTCCAAGCTTTGATGCACTGGCTCAGTGCACGGGAGCTTGTACAGGTCGGGGAAATGGGGGCTTTTACGAGAAAAGAGTAAAATCATAAATATAAAAAATGGATTTTTTTTCTTCAAAATGATAAATACTTATATCTGATTGAAATATAAATAAAAGGGACTTATTTGTGAATAAAAATATATTTTGTTATTTATTTACATAATTATATAGTTTCATTAATTAGGATTAATTAGCTAATTAGTTTAGCATTAAACCAAATAGTTAAACCTAAAGTCTAAACCTAAACCCTAGATAGGTGTCCCCAACCCTAAATATCTAATGAGTGGTCTAACCAGGTCAAGGGGAGGGACACCTCACCCCTTGAGGTGTCCCCCTCGTGTGGTCAAAATGAAGGGGTCGTAATCCATGTGCACCTCCTTGGTTAAATCCCAGTAAAATTTTCTTTAGCTTTTCAAACTCTCTCCAATATGAGAGAGAGAGAGAGAGTATTCTTACACGCTCAGCCCCCCCCCCCCCCCCCCCCCCCCCCCCCCCAAACGCTCAGCGCGGCCCCCAATGCATGCATGCATGCGTGTACTTTTACCTACCACGAGCCACAGCCAGCCTGAGAGCCCACTGCCTCAAGTGAGGCCTCACCCAACCGGCCAACCCCTCCCTCCCTTCTTTGTGTATACTCACCCTAACTCATCACCCACTTCTCCGCCTCTCTCTCTCTCTCTCTCTCTCTCTCTCTCTCTCTCTCTCTCTCTCTCTCTCTCTCTCTCTCTCTCTCTCTCTCTCTCTCTCTCTCCTCTCTCTCTCTCTCTCTCTCTCTCTCTCTCTCTCTGTTCTTTGTGTATACTCACCCTAACTCATCACCCACTTCTACGCCTCTCTCTCTCTATCTCTATCTCTCTCTCTCTCCCTCCCTCCCTCTCTCTCTCTTAGAAACTCTTAGAAACTTGAAGGTTCTCACTACTCACCATCACCTTGGGCCTCATGTGTAAGAACTATTCTACACAAAGCAAACAATATCTCTATTATCGAGAGCCATAAGTTTTGAAAAAGATAAACATAGAGACCTTTAAGCGGAAGCGGTGGATCGAAACATACCTTCGGCCATAACTTGTCAAGTGACGATTCACAATTTTGTTCTAGATGAAGACAACTTCTTCCTTGAGTGAAATCATGCCACAATGGAGGAAGAAATTGCAAGTGGCGGGATCCGATGATCCTAGGTGGAAGCCTTCAACTCCGGTTCTTCTTGACGACTAAAAACCCATGTGGAGACCCCACAAAATCGACGAGACGAGAGAGATGAATTGCGAGACCGAATAATTCGATCTCTCTCTCTCATGCGATCTAACGGAGAGCTGAAAACCTCGAGGGAAAAGAGGAAACAAGCCAAGATCTCCTTTCCCTCTCTTATATATCCTTTGCAAACCAAGGAAACCGCAAGGAGAGAAGATGGGCTGCACTTTATCTCTCTCTCTTTGCTTTCCCGCAAAGAAGAGAACTCAAGGGAAAAGGAGGAACGGGGTGGACTGCACTTGGCCCACTACAAGAAATAGGGTCTTTACCGACGGACATTATTATCACCGTCGGTAATAATATACTTTTTACCGACGGTGACTATAATATCCGTCGGTATTATAACTTCAATTTTTTAAATTTTGTTTGCACATTTATTACCGACGGTCAAAAAGTATTCGTCGGTAAAATGATTTATACCGACGGTATATATATGTACCGTCGGTAATATACTTTATACCGACGGCTACATAAAGACCGTCAGTAAAATGTCACGACGAAACTCAGGGTAAAAACCGAGCCTCTGGAAAAAAAATAGAACCCTGAGTTTCGTCGGCGATTTTTACCGACGGACTTTATATGTCCGTCGGTATAACTAATTATACCGACGGAAATTTTATGGCCGTCGGCACGATACCGACGGTAATTAAATATCCGTCGGTAAAATTGTCCCGACGAAACTCAGGGTAAAAACCGAGCCTCTGAAAAAAAATGGAACCCTGAGTTTCGTCGGCGATTTGTACCGACGGACGTTATATATCCGTCGGTATAACTAATTATACCGACGGAACTTATATGTCCGTCAGTAAGATACCGACGGTAATTAAATATCCGTCGGTAAAAGTGTCCCGACGAAACTCAGGGTGAAACCAGAGCCTCTGGGAAAAAATGGAACCCTGAGTTTCGTTGCTGATTTTTACCGACGGAAATTATACTACCGTTGGTATAAAGTAATTATACCGACGGAACTTATAAGTTCCGTCGGTAAAAACTCTTCAACAATACACCGCAGCCTGCACCCTTTTCTTTTTGTGTTTCGACCGAAGCTTCGGCGCCCCTCTCTCAATCTCTCTCTCTCTCTCTCTCTCTCACCGACCCGACCCGTCCGGCGACCCCGTCCCCCTCCGGCAGCCCCGCGATCCCCTCCGGCCACCCATCCCCCTCCCGGCCACCCATCCCCCTCCCGACCTCCGCCCCTCCCCGGCCTCCCGGCCCTCTCTCTCTCTCCCCCCGGCCTCATCCCCCCCCTCCCCGGCCTCCATATCCTTCCCTCTCTCTCTCTCTCTCTCTCTCTCTCTCTCTCTCTCTTTACTTCCTCCCCTCACCTCTCTCTCTCTCTCTCTCGATCTAAACCCCCCCTCCGGCCGGCCACCCATCCCCTCCCTTGCACCTCCGGCCACCCCTCCCCTTTCTCGCACCACCGACTGCGACACTAGTGCTCCTCCTCCTTCTCGAGGCCTGCCGACCATCGCTGGTGAGCTCCTCCTCCTCCTCCCTTTCCCCCTTAGGTTAATTTGTGGTAATATATTGTGGTAATTTTTATTTAGGTAAAATCACAGGAATTAAATATATTGTGGTATTGTTGTAAATCACAGGAATATATTACCACAATATATTACAACAATACCACAAAATTACCACAATATATTACCACAATATATTACAACAATACAAAATTACCACAATATATTGTGGTAATATATTGTGGTAATTTATTTAGGTAATATATTGTGGTAATTTTTATTTAGGTAATATATTGTGGTAATTTTTATCTTGTGGTAATATATTGTGATTTACAACAATACCACAATTTGTGGTAATATATTTGTGGTAATATATTGTGGTTAATTCCCTCATTTGGTAATTTTTACACTGTTTTAAAACTCGCCGAGTCGACTCAAAACTCGGCCGAGTCGACTCGACTCGGCTGAGTTTCGATCCGACTCGGTCCAAAACTCGAGTTTCGATCCGACTCGGCTGAGTTTCGATCCGACTCGAGTTTTGTCGGGTTTTAGTCGAGTTGTCGTGTCTACTCGACTCATTAAGGTTTCGAGTCGAGTCGAGTTTTCGTGTTTTAAAACATTGATTTTTATCCTATCAAAACTGAATTGAATGGGGGAATGGGGGGCAAAATGTAGTTTTTAAACTAGGGTGAGCGTCGGTTTTGTCGGTCGGTTTCGGTGTGGGTTTTGTCGGTTATATTTTTTTCGGTTTACGAAAAATCAAAACCGAAACCGAAACCGAAACCAAAACCGAAACCGAAACCGAAACCGAAACCGAAATGGTCGGTTTTTGTCGGTTCGGTGTGATATGAGGTATGCTAAAGCCATAAATCTACTCGAGCGACAGAGAGAACCGTCAGACCCCAAGTGTTTACTTGATGAGGCTCCCTGACTTGTTGACTTACTGTCGCATAACTTTGGTGCTATGCCTAGCATTCGAACTATCAGCAGTTCAAATGCTGGCCAGCAACCCTAGGTTTACTATGTGACTAGTCTACTCATCATAATACACTCATCCATTAGGGATGTGGATGGCCTGTAGAAGTTTTGGTTCGGTGTTCCATACCCGGGAACCGAAACCGAAATTGTGCGGAGTCTTATAATATTGTTTGAAATTATATGTCAGGTGTTGTATAGCCAGATAGACGAAGATGTCTTCGATCGATAAGAGTTGGATGTGTAATTCGAATCGCATGAGCCAAGAGTACAGAGAAGGAGTCAGGAAATTTCTGGATTTTGCATTTGAGCGTCTTGCACCGCTTGATGGAAAAATTGTGTGTCCCTGTATAGACTGCGGAAGGGTGATTAGGAAGGTTCGAGAGGAATGTGAGGTTGATCTGGTAATGCATGGCATTGACATTAGCTATACCCGTTGGTTCTCGCACGGTAAGGAGCTAGATGCAGTCCCCATGGCAGCTCACGGTGAAACTTCAAATACAGTGATCGCTGATGATAATATTAATACAGACGATGACGATGACATGCAGCGTATGATACATGATTTGCAAGGTGGAATAGGCACGGAAACACCGTTAGGTGATCAGCCCAATATCGAAGGGACAAGTTCTACAGATTGCTTAAAGATGCCGAACAACCTCTATACCCGGGGTGTGAGAAGTTTTCAAAACTCTCTTTCACTGTAAAGCTTCTTCATTTGAAGTGCCTCAATGGTTGGAGTAATAAGTCATTTAATATGTTGGTAGAGTTGCTGAAAGAGGCTTTTCCTATGGGTGAGACAGTACCGAAATCATTCTACGAGGCGAAGAAGACAATTAAAGATCTCGGTCTGGGTTATGAGAAAATTGATGCATGCGTGAACGATTGTATGTTGTACCAGAAAGAGTATGAACATGCGCGGTCATGCCACATATGCGGAGCAACGAGATATAAAGAGACGGATGCCGAGTCTAGTACCAGTCAAAGGAAGAAAAATATATCTGCAAAGGCTCTCCTATACTTCCCGCTCAGGGACAGGCTTCAGAGGTTGTTTATGTCATCGAAGACTGCTGAGCATATGAGGTGGCATGCACGAGAACGTACAGATGACGGGATTATGAGACATCCGGCCGACTCTCTGACGTGGAAAGATTTTGATCATACCTATCCTGAATTCGCATGTGAAGTTCACAACGTCAGGTTAGGGCTTGCTAGCGATGGCTTCAATCCCTTTGGGAATATGAGTGTGTCGTACAACATTTGGCCAGTTGTCCTAGTTCCATACAATTTGCCTCCCTGGATGTGCTTAAAAAAGCCATACACAATGCTCTCCTTGCTCATTCCCGGACCCAGGTCGCCTGGTAATGATATTGACGTTTACTTGCAGCCGTTGATTGAGGAGTTGAACGAGTTATGGGAAGTTGGGGCCGATACGTATGATGCCTCATTGCGCTAGAATTTTCGGATGCATGCGGCACTTCTATGGACCATCAACGATTTTCCTGCATATGCCAACTTATCCGGGTAGAGTACTAAAGGAAAATTGGCGTGCCCTACATGCAATAAGGAGACAGATTCATTACGGTTGAAGAACGGAGGCAAGTTCTATTATATGGGCCATCGAAGATTCCTTGTTGACGGCCATAAGTGGAGACAGAACAAAAGAGCTTTCAACGGCAAGAAGGAACTTGTAAAGGCCCCGGAGCAGCTTTCGGGGGTAGAAGTCTTGTGCGAATTGGATCAGCTTGATGCCGTGGCACTTGGAAAAGGTAAAAAGAAGAGAACACATGAAGATTCTACGCGTGAGCATAACTGGAAGAAGAAGAGTATTTTCTTTAAACTACCGTACTGGAGCAGCCTACTCTTGCGGCATAACTTGGATGTCATGCATATCGAGAAAAATGTGTGTGACAACATTATAGGAACACTGCTGAATCTCAACGGTAAGACGAAGGATAATCTTAAATCTCGTCTCGATCTTAAGAAGTTGGGCATCCGAAAATCACTTCATCCCTAAGAGATTGAGGATAAGTATGTGTTGCATGTTGCATGCTACACCATGAGCTCACAGTAAAAGGCAGCCTTATGTGCATTCCTACGGTCTGTGAAAAAGCCAGACAATTATTCTTCGAATATCGCACGATGCGTGCAAGAGAACGGCTGGAAGTTGTCTGGATTAAAGAGCCACGATTGTCATGTTCTTATGCAGCGATTGTTATCTCTTGCTATACGTGGGAATTTAACCGAACAGATGTCCGGTCCGTTAATTAAGCTCAGCACTTTTTTCAGACAGTTGTGCTCGAAGGTACTTAGAGTGGACCAACTTGAACAGTTGGAGAGGGATATTGCGCTCACATTGTGCAAGTTAGAGATGATATTTCTACCTTCCTTCTTTGATGTCATGGTGCATTTGACCGTTCACTTGGCAAATGAGGCCAAACTCGGCGGCCCAGTTCATTACCGCTGGATGTATTTTATCGAGAGGTAATCGTCTCGTCTCATTCGCACAATGTATTTGATCGTTCTTGATATATTCATCCAAATATTTTTTTCTCAAATTAGGTACTTGCGAACATTGAAATCATATGTTCGTAATAAAAGTCATCCGGAGGGATCAATTGCTGAAGGATACCTAGCAGAAGAATGTCTAATATTCTGCTCAAGATACCTACATGGTATAGACACGCGATTCAATCAACTTGAGCGGAACTATGACAGTGGTCCAATAGACTTCGATGGGGGTCTGTGTATATTTGCCGAAATGGGTAGACCTGTAGGAGGAGGCAAAACCCGTCGATTGTCTGTAGATGAGATTCAACAGGCACATATGTATGTGTTGCGCCAATGTGATGAAGTGTGGCCATTCATTGAGTAAGCATTTTACGATCATTTACTCATTCTTTCAGTCCATTCATTAAGTATATGTGCTAATTATAATCTAATTCATAACCGGTAAAACAGGAAGCATAAAGCCATCATTAATAATCGGGGTACTCGAAATGCTCCCCAAATTCATGATCGTGAATTCCCATCGTGGTTTGAGAAACACGTAAGTATTCACATCATTACTGAATTTCATTGACATCCATTACCGAACAATAATTATGTGTTCATATCATGAATATCATGTGGTTATTATAGGCACAGGAGCTGCACGACAACCACGATCCACTGATGAATGAGGATCTCTGGCGCTTATCTTGTAGTCCTTTGCAAGACGCAATATCGTACGATGGTTATATCGTGAACGGTTATAGATTTCGGACGAAAAATAGTGAAAAATCACGAAGAACCCAAAATAGTGGGGTTGTCGTCAACGGTGAGCAAGAAGAATTAGAAAATATCGATTTCTACGGCGTCCTCAACGAGATTCTCGAGATTAAATTCCTTGGCCAAAATCGGATCGTATTATTCAAATGCGTTTGGTATGATGTTAATAATCGCGGGACTGGTTATAATATCGACAAATACGGTTTTATCAGCATCAACACTGGCAAGAGATTGAATACCCAATATGAAGATCCATTCATTCTTGCCTCTCAAGCGCAACAGATATTTTATGCACCGGATAATACCTTTCCAGGTTGGCAAATTGTAGTCAGGTCACCACCCAGAGATTTTTATGACATGGGAGACAAGGATACGGGGGTCGTCGATGATGATTTGGATGCATACCAGAATGATGAGATAATCATTGTCGACGCAGTGCATGATGAAAATGAAGATGTCGACAATATAAACTGGACAGCGAATGTAGTTCAAATAATAGAAGAGGGAAGCGATGAGAGTGACAGAGATGAGACAGAAAATGACTAGACCGTATGTAAATCAAATTGTTTCATATTTAAATCAAATTGTTTCATATATAAATCATATTGTTTCATATGTATATCATATTAATTTATACTGTTTCATATGTAAATCATACTGTTTCATATGTAAATCAAACTGTTTCATATTGTTTCATAAATCATACTGTTTCATATGTAAATCAAACTGTTTTATATTGTTTCATATGTAAATCTTACTGTTTCATATGTAAATCAAACTGTTTCATATTGTTTCATATGTAAATCTTACTGTTTCATATGTAAATTAATCTGTTTCAGATGGCATCACGGTCATATGTTCGTAGAGGCAGGGGTGGGGTAGCTCGGAGCGCTCCGGCTGCCACCCCAGGGTCCGAGGCTGAGCCGTCCGGATCTGGTAGTGCTGCTCCTCTCTCCACACCAGCTCCTGATGTGGTCGCAGCCTCCGAAGCTTCGAGCAGTGCTCAACACTTAGACTCTAAATCGATGAATCGGAGCGTAAATTGGTCAAATATCCAATTATAACTCGCTCGCAACTCCGAAATACGGAATAATACCAAGTTCGAATTATCGGATGCCGATCCGATGACGATCGGATCGAATCCAAACCTATTTCATATCCGAAACACGCTAACTTATGATTTTCCAACACTTAGACTCTAAATCGGTGAATCGGATCGTAAATTGGTCAAATATCCAATTAGAACCCGCTCACAAGTCCGAAATACGGAATATAATTCCAAGTTCGAATTATCGGATGCCGATCCGATGACGATCGGATCGAATCCAAACCTATTTCATATCCGAAACACGCTAACTTATGATTTTCCAACACTTAGACTCTAAATCGGTGAATCGGAGCATAAATTGGTCAAATATCTAATTAGAAACCGCTCGCAAGTCCGAAATACGAAATAATTCCAAGTTCGAATTATCGGATGCCGATCCGATGACGATCGGATCGAATCCAAACCTATTTCATATCCGAAACACGCTAACTTATGATTTTCCAACACTTAGACTCTAAATCAGTGAATTGGAGCGTAAATTGGTCAAATATCCAATTAGAACCCGCTCGCAAGTCCGAAATACGAAATAATTCTAAGTTCGAATTATCGGATGCCGATCCGATGACGATCGGATCGAATCCAAACCTATTTTATATCCGAAACACGCTAACTTATAATTTTTCAACACATAGACTCTAAATCGGTGAATCGGATCGTAAATTGGTCAAATATCCAATTAGAACCGGCTCGCAAGTCCGAAATACAGAATAATTCCAAGTTTGAATTATCGGATGCCGATCCGATGACGATCCGATCGAATCCAAACCTATTTCATATCCGAAACACGCTAACTTATGATTTTCCAACACTTAGACTATAAATCGGTGAATCGGATCGTAAATTGGTCAAATATCCAATTAGAACCCGCTCGCAAGTCCGAAATACGGAATAATTCCATGTTCGAATTATCGGATGCCGATCCGTTGACGATCGGATCGAATCCAAACCTATTTCATATCCGAAACACGCTAACTTATGATTTTCCAACACTTAGACTCTAAATCGGTGAATCGGATCGTAAATTGGTCAAATATCAAATTAGAACCCGCTCGCAAGTCCGAAATACGGAATAATTCCAAGTTCGAATTATCGGATGCCGATCCGTTGACGATTCGATCGAATCCAAACCTATTTCATATCCGAAACACGCTAACATATGATTTTCCAACACTTAGACTCTAAATCGGTGAATCGGATCGTAAATTGGTCAAATATCCAATTAGAACCCGCTCGCAAGTCCGAAATACGGAATAATTCCAAGTTCGAATTATCGGATGCCGATCCGTTGACGATCCGATCGAATCCAAACCTATTTAATATCCGAAACACGCTAATTTATGATTTTCCAACACTTAGACGCTAAATCGGCGAAACGGATTGTAAATTGGTTAAATATCCAATTAGAACCCGCTCGCAAGTCCGAAATACGGAATAATTCCAAGTTTGAATTATCGGATGCCAATCCGTTGATGATCCGATCGAATCCAAACCTATTTCATATCCGAAACACGCTAACTTATGATTTTCCAACACTTAGACTCTAAATCGGTGAATCGATCGGATCGTAAATTGGTCAAATATCCAATTAGAACCCGCTCGCAACTCCGAAATATGGAATAATTCCAAGTTCGAATTATCGGATGCCGATCCGATGACGATCGGATCGAATCCAAACCTATTTCATATCTGAAACACGCTAACTTATGATTTTCCAACACTTAGACTCTAAATCGGTGAATCGGATCGTAAATTGGTCAAATATCCAATTAGAACCCGCTCGCAAGTCCGAAATACGGAATAATTCTAAGTTCGAATTATCGAATGCTGATTCGATGACGATCCGATCGAATCCAAACCTATTTCATATCCGAAACACGCAAACTTATGATTTTCCAACACTTAGACTCTAAATCGGTGAATCGGATCGTAAATTGGTCAAATATCCAATTAGAACTCGCTCGCAACTCTGAAATACAGAATAATTCCAAGTTCGATTTATCGGATGCCGATCCGTTGACGATCGGATCGAATCCAAACCTATTTCATATCTGAAACACGCTAACTTATGATTTTCCAACACTTAGAGTCTAAATCGGTGAATCGGATTGTAAATTGGTCAAATATCCAATTAGAACCCGCTCGCAAGTCCGAAATACGGAATAATTCGAAGTTCGAATTATCGGATGCCGAACCGTTGACGATCCGATCGAATCCAAACTTATTTCATATTCGAAACACGCTAACTTATGATTTTCCAACACTTAGACTCTAAATCGGTGAATCGATCGGATCGTAAATTGGTCAAATATCCAATTAGAACCCGCTCGCAAGTCCGAAATACGGAATAATTCCAAGTTCGAATTATCGGATTCCGATCCGTTGACGATCCGATCGAATCCAAACCTATTTCATATCCGAAACACGCTAACTTATGATTTTCCAACACTTAGACTCTAAATCGGTGAATCGGATCGTAAATTTGTCAAATATCCAATTAGAACCCGCTCGCAAGTACGAAATACGAAATAATTCCAAGTTCGAATTATCGGATGCCGATCCGATGACGATCCGATCGAATCCAGACCTATTTCATATCCGAAACACGCTAACTTATGATTTTCCAACACTTAGACTCTAAATCGGTGAATCGGATCGTAAATTGGTCAAATATCCAATTAGAACCCGCTCGCAACTCCGAAATACGGAATAATTCTAAGTTCGAATTATCGGATGCCGATCCGTTGACGATCGGATCGAATCCAAACCTATTTCATATCCGAAACACGCTAACTTATGATTTTCCAACACTTAGACTCTAAATCAGTGAATCGGATCGTAAATTGGTTAAATATCTAATTAGAATCCGCTCGCAAGTCCGAAATACGGAATAATTGCAAGTTCGAATTATCGGATGCCGATCCTTTGACGATCCGATCGAATCCAAACCTATTTCATATCCGAAACACGCTAACTTATTATTTTCCAACACTTAGACTCTAAATCGGTGAATCGATCGGATCGTAAATTGGTCAAATATCCAATTAGAACCCGCTCGCAAGTCCGAAATACGGAATAATTCCAAGTTCGAATTATCGGATGCCGATCCGTTGACGATCCGATCGAATCCAAACCTATTTCATATCCGCAACACGCTAACTTATGATTTTCCAACACTTAGAATCTAAATCGGTGAATAGGATCGTAAATTGGTCAAATATCCAATTAGAACCCGCTCGCATGTCCGAAATACGGAATAATTCCAAGTTCGAATTATCGGATGCCGATCCGATGACGATCCGATCGAATCCAAACCTATTTCATATCCGAAACACGCTAACTTATGATTTTCCAACACTTATACTCTAAATCGGTGAATCGGATCGTAAATTAGTTAAATATCCAATTAGAACCCGCTCGCAACTCCGAAATACGGAATAATTCCAAGTTCAAATTATCGGATGCCGATCCGTTGACGATCGGATCGAATCCAAACCTATTTCATATCCGAAACACACTAACTTATGATTTTCCAACACTTAGACTCTAAATCGGTGAATCGGATCGTAAATTGGTCAAATATCCAATTAGAACCCGCTCGCAAGTCTGAAATACGGAATAATTCCAAGTTCGAATTATCGGATGCCGATCTGTTGACGATCCGATCGAATCCAAACCTATTTCATATCCGAAACACGCTAACTTATGATTTTCCAACACTTAGACTCTAAATCGGTGAATCGATCGGATCGTAAATTGGTCAAATATCTAATTAGAACCCGCTCGCAAGTCCGAAATACGGAATAATTCCAAGTTCGAATTATCGGATGCCGATCCGTTGACGATCCGATCGAATCCAAACCTATTTCATATCCGAAACACGCTAACTTATGATTTTCCAACACTTAGACTCTAAATCGGTGAATCGGATCGTAAATTGGTCAAATATCCAATTAGAACCCACTCGCAAGCCCGAAATACGGAATAATTCCAAGTTTGAATTATCGGATGCCGATCCGATGACGATCCGATCGAATCCAAACCTATTTCATATCCGAAACACGCTAACTTATGATTTTCCAACACTTAGACTCTAAATCGGTGAATCGGATCGTAAATTGGTCAAATATCCATTTAGAACCCGCTTGCAACTCCGAAATACGGTATAATTTCAAGTTCGAATTATCGGATGTCGATCCGTTGACGATCGGATCGAATCCAAACCTATTTCATATCCGAAACACGCTAACTTATGATTTTTCAACACTTAGACTCTAAATCGGTGAATCGGATCGAAAATTGGTCAAATATCCAATTAGAACCCGCTCGCAAGTCCGAAATACGGAATAATTCCAAGTTCGAATTATCGGATGCCGATCCATTGACGATCCGATCGAATCCAAACCTATTTCATATCCGAAACACGCTAGCTTATGATTTTCCAACACTTAGACTCTAAATCGGTGAATCGATCGGATCGTAAATTGGTCAAATATCCAATTAGAACCCGCTCGCAAGTCCGAAATACGAAATAATTCCAAGTTCGAATTATCGGATGCTGATCCGTTGACGATCCGATCGAATCCAAACCTATTTCATATCCGAAACACGCTAACTTATGATTTTCCAACACTTAGACTCTAAATCGGTGAATCGGAGCGTAAATTGGTCAAATATCCAATTTGAACCTGCTCGCAAGTCCGAAATACGGAATAATTCCAAGTTCGAATTATCGGATGCCGATTCGATGACGATCCGATCGAATCGAAACCTATTTCATATCCGAAACAAGCTAACTTATGATTTTCCAACACTTAGACTCTAAATCGGTGAATCGGATCGTAAATTGGTCAAATATCCAATTAGAACCCGCTCACAAGTCCGAAATACGGAATATAATTCCAAGTTCGAATTATCGGATGCCGATCCGATGACGATCGGATCGAATCCAAACCTATTTCATATCCGAAACACGCTAACTTATTATTTTCCAACACTTAGACCCTAAATCGGTGAATCGGAGCGTAAATTGGTCAAATATCTAATTAGAAACCGCTCGCAAGTCCGAAATACGAAATAATTCAAAGTTCGAATTATCGGATGCCGATCCGATGACGATCGGATCGAATCCAAACCTATTTCATATCCGAAACACGCTAACTTATGATTTTTCAACACTTAGACTATAAATCGGTGAATCGGAGCGTAAATTGGTCAAATATCCAATTAGAACCCGCTCGCAAGTCCGAAATACGAAATAATTCCAAGTTCGAATTATCGGATGCCGATCCGATGACGATCGGATCGAATCCAAACCTATTTCATATCCGAAACACGCTAACTTATGATTTTTCAACACTTAGACTCTTAATCGGTGAATCGGATCGTAAATTGGTCAAATATCCAATTAGAACCCGCTCGCAAGTCCGAAATACAGAATAATTACAAGTTCGAATTATCGGATGCCGATCCGATGACGATCCGATCGAATCCAAACCTATTTCATATCTGAAACACGCTAACTTTATGATTTTCCAACACTTAGACTCTAAATCGGTGAAACGGATCGTAAATTGGTCAAATATCCAATTAGAACCCGCTCGCAAGTCCGAAATACGGAATAATTCCAAGTTCGAATTATCGGATGCCGATCCGTTGACGATCGGATCGAATCCAAACCTATTTCATATCCGAAACACGCTAACTTATGATTTTCCAACACTTAGACTCTAAATCGGTGAATCGGATCGTAAATTGGTCAAATATCCAATTAGAACCCGCTCGCAAGTCCGAAATACGGAATAATTCCAAGTTCGAATTATCGGATGCCGATCCGTTGACAATCCGATCAAATCCAAGCCTATTTCATATCCGAAACACGCTAACTTATGATTTTCCAACACTTAGACTCTAAATCGGTGAATCGGATCGTAAATTGGTCAAATATCCAATTAGAACCCGCTCGCAAGTCCGAAATACGGAATAATTCCAAGTTCGAATTATCGGATGCCGATCCGTTGACGATCCGATCGAATCCAAACCTATTTCATATCCGAAACAAGCTAACTTATGATTTTCCAACACTTAGACTCTAAATCGGTGAATCGGATCGTAAATTGGTCAAATATCCAATTAGAACCCGCTCGCAAGTCCGAAATACGGAATAATTCCAAGTTTGAATTATCGGATGCCGATCCGTTGATGATCCGATCGAATCCAAACCTATTTCATATACGAAACACGCTAACTTATGATTTTCCAACACTTAGACTCTAAATCGGTGAATCGATCGGATCGTAAATTGGTCAAATATCCAATTAGAACCCGCTCGCAACTCCGAAATACAGAATAATTCCAAGTTCGAATTATCGGATGCCGATCCGATGACGATCGGATCGAATCCAAACCTATTTCATATTCGAAACACGCTAACTTATGATTTTCCAACACTTAGACTCTAAATCGGTGAATCGGATCGTAAATTGGTCAAATATCCAATTAGAACCCGATCGCAAGTCCGAAATACGGAATAATTCCAAGTTCGAATTATCGGATGCCGATCCGATGATGATCCGATCGAATCCAAACCTATTTCATATCCGAAACACGCTAACTTATGATTTTCCAACACTTAGACTCTAAATCGGTGAATCGGATCGTAAATTGGTCAAATATCCAATTAGAACTCGCTCGCAACTCCGAAATACGGAATAATTCCAAGTTCGAATTATCGGATGCCGATCCGTTGACGATCGGATTGAATCCAAACCTATTTCATATCTGAAACACGCTAACTTATGATTTTCCAACACTTAGAGTCTAAATCGGTGAATCGGATCGTAAACTGGTCAAATATCCAATTAGAACCCGCTCGCAAGTCCGAAATATGGAATAATTCGAAGTTCGAATTATCGGATGCCGAACCGTTGACGATCCGATCGAATCCAAACCTATTTCATATTCGAAAACGCTAACTTATGATTTTCCAACACTTAGACTCTAAATCGGTGAATCGATCGGATCGTAAATTGGTCAAATATCCAATTAGAACCCGCTCGCAAGTCCGAAATACGGAATAATTCCAAGTTCGAATTAACGGATGCCGATCCGTTGATGATCCGATCGAATCCAAACCTATTTCATATCCGACACACGCTAACTTATGATTTTCCAACACTTAGACTCTAAATCGGTGAATCGGATCGTAAATTGGTCAAATATCCAATTAGAACCTGCTCGCAAGTCCGAAATACGGAATAATTCCAAGTTCGAATTATCGGATGCCGATCCGACGACGATCCGATCGAATCCAAACCTATTTCATATCCGAAACACGCTAACTTATGATTTTCCAACAATTAGACTCTAAATCGGTGAATCGGATCGTAAATTGGTCAAATATCCAATTAGAACCCGCTCGCAACTCCGAAATACGGAATAATTCCAAGTTCAAATTATCGGATGCCGATCCGTTGACGATCGGATCGAATCCAAACCTATTTCATATCCGAAACACGCTAACTTATGATTTTCCAACACTTAGACTCTAAATCAGTGAATCGGATCGTAAATTGGTCAAATATCCAATTAGAACCCGCTCACAAGTCCGAAATACGGAATAATTACAAGTTTGAATTATCAGATGCCGATCCTTTGACGATCCGATCGAATCCAAACCTATTTCATATCCGAAACACGCTAACTTATGATTTTCCAACACTTAGACTCTAAATCGGTGAATCGATCGGATCGTAAATTGGTCAAATATCCAATTAGAACCCGCTCGCAAGTCCGAAATACGGAATAATTCCAAGTTCGAATTATCTGATGTCGATCCGTTGACGATCCGATCGAATCCAAACCTATTTCATATCCGAAACACGCTAACTTATGATTTTCCAACACTTAGACTCTAAATCGGTGAATCGGATCGTAAATTGGTCAAATATCCAATTAGAACCCGCTCGCAAGTCCGAAATACGGAATAATTCCAAGTTCGAATTATCGGATGCCGATCCGATGACGATCCGATCGAATCCAAACCTATTTCATATCCGAAACACGCTAACTTATGATTATCCAACACTTAGACTCTAAATCGGTGAATCGGATCGTAAATTGGTTAAATATCCAATTAGAACCCGCTCGCAACTCCAAAATATGGAATAATTCCAAGTTCGAATTATCGGATGCCGATCCGTTGACGATCGGATCGAATCCAAACCTATTTCATATCCGAAACACGCTAACTTATGATTTTCCAACACTTAGACTCTAAATCAGTGAATCGGATCGTAAATTGGTCAAATATCCAATTAGAACCCGCTCGCAAGTCCGAAATACGGAATAATTCCAAGTTCGAATTATCGGATGCCCATCCGTTGACGATCCGATCGAATCCAAACCTATTTCATATCCGAAACACGCTAACTTATGATTTTCCAACACTTAGACTCTAAATCGGTGAATCGGATCGTAAATTGGTCAAATATCCAATTAGAACCCGCTCGCAACTCCGAAATACGGAATAATTCCAAGTTCGAATTATCGGATGCCGATCCGTTGACGATCGGATCGAATCCAAACCTATTTCATATCCGAAACACGCTAACTTATGATTTTCCAACACTTAGACTCTAAATCGGTGAATCGGATCGTAAATTGGTCAAATATCCAATTAGAACCCGCTTGAAAGTCCGAAATACGGAATAATTCCAAGTTCGAATTATCGGATGCCGATCCATTGACGATCCGATCGAATCCAAACCTATTTCATATCCAAAACACGCTAACTTATGATTTTCCAACACTTAGACTCTAAATCGGTGAATCGATCGGATCGTAAATTAGTCAAATATCTAATTAGAACCCGCTCGCAAGTCCGAAATACGGAATAATTCCAAGTTCGAATTATCGGATGCCGATCCGTTGACGATCCGATCGAATCCAAACCTATTTCATAACCGAAACACGCTAACTTATGATTTTCCAATACTTAGACTCTAAATCGGTGAATCGGAGCGTAAATTGGTCAAATATCCAATTAGAACCCTCTCGCAAGTCCGAAATACGGAATAATTCCAAGTTCGAATTATCGAATGCCGATTCGATGACGATCCGATCGAATCCAAACCTATTTCATATCCGAAACACGCGAACGTATGATTTTCCAACACTTAGACTCTAAATCGGTGAATCGGATCGTAAATTGGTCAAATATCCAATTAGAACCCGCTCGCAACTCCGAAATAAAGAATAATTCCAAGTTCGAATTATCGGATGCCGATCCGTTGACGATCCGATCGAATCCAAACCTATTTCATATCCGAAACACGCTAACTTATGATTTTCCAACACTTAGACTCTAAATCGGTGAATCGATCGGATCGTAAATTGGTCAAATATCCAATTAGAACCCGCTCGCAAGTCCGAAATACGGAATAATTCCAAGTTCGAATTATCGGATGCCGATCCGTTGACGATCCGATCGAATCCAAACCTATTTCATATCCGAAACACGCTAACTTATGATTTTCCAACACTTAGACTCTAAATCGGTGAATCGGAGCGTAAATTGATCAAATATCCAATTATAACTCGCTCGCAAGTCCGAAATACAGAATAATTCCAAGTTCGAATTATCGGATGCCGATCCGATGACGATCGGATCGAATCCAAACCTATTTCATATCCGAAACACGCTAACTTATGATTTTCCAACACTTAGACTCTAAATCGGTGAATCGGATCGTAAATTGGTCAAATATCCAATTAGAACCCGCCCGCAAGTCCGAAATTCGGAATAATTCCAAGTTCGAATTATCGGATGCCGATCCGTTGACGATCCGATCGAATCCAAACCTATTTCATATCCGAAACACGCTAACTTATGATTTTCCAACACGTACTTAGACTCTAAATCGGTGAATCGGAGCGTAAATTGGTCAAATATCCAATTAGAACCCGCTCGCAAGTCCGAAATACGGAATAATTCCAAGTTCGAATTATCGGATGCCGATCCGATGACGATCGGATCGAATCCAAACCTATTTCATATCCGAAACACGCTAACTTATGATTTTCCAACACTTAGACTCTAAATCGGTGAATCGGATCGTAAATTGGTCAAATATCCAATTAGAACCCGCTCGCAACTCCGAAATACGGAATAATTCCAAGTTCGAATTATCGGATGCCGATCCGATGACGATCCGATCGAATCCAAACATATTTCATATCTGAAACACGCTAACTTATGATTTTCCAACACTTAGACTCTAAATCGGTGAATCGGATCGTAAATTGGTCAAATATCCAATTAGAACCCGCTCGCAAGTCCGAAATACGGAATAATTCTAAGTTCGAATTATCGGATGCCGATCCGTTGACGATCCGATCGAATCCAAACATATTTCATATCCGAAACACGCTAACTTATGATTTTCCAACACTTAGACTCTAAATCGGTGAATCAGAGCGTAAATTGGTCAATTATCCAATTATAACTCGCTCGAAAGTACGAAATACGGAATAATTCCAAGTTCGAATTATCGGATGCCGATCCGATGACGATCGGATCGAATCCAAACCTATTTCATATCCGAAACACGCTAACTTATGATTTTCCAACACTTAGACTCTAAATCGGTGAATCGGATCGTAAATTGGTCAAATATCCAATTAGAACCCACTCGCAAGTCCGAAATACGGAATTATTCCAAGTTCGAATTATCGGATGCCGATCCGTTGACGATCCGATCGAATCCAAACCTATTTCATATCCGAAACACGCTAACTTATGATTTTCCAACACTTAGACTCTAAATCGGTGAATCGGAGCGTAAATTGGTCAAATATCCAATTAGTATCCGCTCGCAAGTCCAAAATACGGAATAATTCCAAGTTCGAATTATCGGATGCCGATCCGTTGACGAACCGATCGAATCCAAACCTATTTCATATCCGAAACACGCTAACTTATGATTTTCCAACACTTAGACTCTAAATCGGTGAATCGATCGGATCGTAAATTGGTCAAATATCCAATTAGAACCCGCTCGCAAGTCCGAAATACGGAATAATTCCAAGTTCGAATTATCGGATACCGATCCGATGACGATCCGATCGAATCCAAACATATTTCATATCCGAAACACGCTAACTTATGATTTTTCAACACTTAGACTCTAAATCGGTGAATCGGATCGTAAATTGGTCAAATATCCAATTAGAACCCACTCGCAAGTTCGAAATACGGAATTATTCCAAGTTCGATTTATCGGATGCCGATCCGTTGACGATCCGATCGAATCCAAACCTATTTCATATCCGAAACACGCTAACTTATGATTTTCCAACCCTTAGACTCTAAATCGGTGAATCGATCGGATCGTAAATTGGTCAAATATCCAATTAGAACCCGCTCGCAAGTCCGAAATACGGAATAATTCCAAGTTCGAATTATCGGATGCCGATCCGTTGATGATCCGATCGAATCCAAACCTATTTCATATCCGAAACACGCTAACTTATGATTTTCCAACACTTAGACTATAAATCGGTGAATCAATCGGATCGTAAATTGGTCAAATATCCAATTAGAACCCGCTCGCAAGTCCGAAATACAGAATAATTCCAAGTTTGAATTATCGGATGCCGATCCGATGACGATCGGATCGAATCCAAACCTATTTCATATCCGAAACACGCTAACTTATCATTTTCCAACACTTAGACTCTAAATCGGTGAATCGGAGCGTAAATTGGTCAAATATCCAATTAGAACTCGCTCGCAAGTCTAAAATACGGAATAATTCCAAGTTCGAATTATCGGATGCCGATCCGATGACGATCCGATCGAATCCAAACCTATTTCATATCCGAAACACGCTAACTTATGATTTTCCAACACTTAGACTCTAAATCGGTGAATCGGAGCGTAAATTGGTCAAATATCCAATTAGAACTCGCTCGCAAGTCCGAAATACGGAATACTTCCAACTTCGAATTATCTGATACCGATCTGATCGAATCCAAACCTATTTCAAAACCGAAACACGCTAACTTATCATTTTTTAACGCTTAGACTCAGTTATAGATATAAACTATTTTTTTAACAAATACATGTTAATTGCAGGAGCAGGACGGCGTCAGGGGATCGATGAGTGCACCAGCGTTGGTGGCGGGTGAGGGTGGTTGAGATAGGGCGGCGTCAGAGGATTGATGAGAGCACCAGTGTTGGTGTCGGGCGGGGGTGGTTGAGATAGGGCGGCGTCAGGGGATCGATGAGAGCACCAGCGTTGGTGGCGGGCGGGGGTGGTTGAGATAGGGTATGTATCATCTCTCAGTTTTGGATTGTGTAAATATTATTTTGTAATATGTGGTTATTTTTTGTTCTTGTCTATAATTGTCGGGTACTGTGGTAATATTTGATAATTTGCTATAATTTTTTATCAATTTAGGTAATATTTTAAAATTTGCGGTAATATTTTATAAATTGTGGTAATATTTGATAAATTGTGGTAATATATTGTGGTATTGTTGTAAATCACAGGAATTAAATAACATTATTTAGGTAAATTTATAAAAAAAAAAACATACTTATTACCGACGGACATTAATTATTCCGTCGGTAATAATATTTTCATTTTTTTAAAATTATAAATAATATGCCGACGGCATATAATATTCGTCGGTAATATATATAGGGTACGTCTTTGGGTTCACGATCGAGTACGTGGTTCAATAGTCATCACCAAATTGTTTTGGGTAGAACCTAGGGCTGGCAATTTTGGACCCGACACGACAGACTCACACGACAGGACACGAAGTTAGCGGGTCTGGGTCAAGGTTAAACGGTTCGGGTTGTAAACGGATCGACACGATAGACCCGTTTAATAAGCGGGTCGGGTCTGGGTTTAGGGTCTGGACACGGTAGACCTGAGAAGACCCGTTTAAAATTCAACGGGTCATGTCGGGTCGAGTCTATCCGCAATCTGATACTGTAATATGTAGTACCAGTGGGTCTATCGGGTCAGGTCGGGTCGAGTCGGATTGGGTCAGATCAGGTCTACTTAATAGACCCGTGTGGTAAACGGGTCTTATCGGGTCTACCCGTTTATAAGCGGGTCGGGTACGAGTTTAGGATATAGACATGCTTAGTTAAACGGGTTGGATCCGGGTCTAGGGGTTTTGGACACGACCCGAAACTAGACACGACACGAGCCCGACCCGACCCGACCCGACCCATTGCCACCCCTAGTAGAACCAGATGATTCTTTTTTTTTTCCGGATTTGAAATAATTTTCAATCCGAGAATTTCTCATATTTACCAAAAATCATATAAGGTGACTGGATTGCCTGTGAAGCTAAAAAGTTATTTCTAACAAAAAAAGAAAAAATCCAAGCCGACTACAATTCAAGATTTGTTATTCATCATCAATCCAATTCAACATGTCCAACACACCCAGCACACCACCATGGACATTATGTTATAGCGAGTCCGATCATCATGCTCAAATACAAAGGTGCAACATACAAGCTATACTAGGCTTATGACTTTATGGTCTTCTATGCACGAGTGAGTTACACTCCATACCCCGACTATAAATAATAGAAAAAAATAAAGTCATAACGATTAGCGGCGATGGTTCCAAGGTGGAGATTATTGGATTCTTGGTTTGTAAAAGCCAAATACCCGAGATAGGAACGTACACGCAACCTCCTAGATCGAGTACACAGTGAATCAGCAAAAAAGTCGGATGAGAAAAATCTTGGAGATATCGTGCGCATGACGCAAATAAGATACGAGACGGTGTTGTATTGGAAAAACTAAAGCTATATATATTTTTCTATTATAAAAGGGGATCCGTTGGGCTTTAGGGTAAGAAGAACGCGTGGTGTTGTTACAGTCGTCGTGAGAAAGAAAAAACTTGTGAGAGATAAGAAAAGAAAAGAAGAAAAAAAACAGTGTTGTGATCATCTCCGGGTTTCTCAGCGGGTCTACTTCGATAAATTCTACGGTGCTTCTACTCTCAATGGTGTTTGGCATTCTCTTGTGTATCACCCGCTTAAGTTTGTCTTCATCATGTGAGTGTTCTAAGATTTAAGAGGCTAAAGATACGATGTGCGCCGGTCCAACAAACGGTGACCCACCGCCGGGTGATTGTAAACTCTTAATTGTAAAATCATATTCCTTGACTGTCTGCATCTCTCTGTTGTTGTGCTTGCTTATGTGGTTATCATCTTATTCGGTGAGTGATCTCCGTATTCTCAAGAATCTCAATCTCGATCACTTACGGCATCGCTTTTGCAGAAGACCCGATGGCCGGATCTAGATCGTCAAAGCCTTCGAGTCTCAACATATAGCTATACATACTATACGGGATCTTTGACTTTATGGTCTCCTGTCATGCACCTAACATATAAAACTTATACACAATTATGTATGTCATGGTGTCTGCGACTAAAAATAATAGGAAAAAACAATTGGAGGCACAAGATTATATTAGACAAAAAAAAATTCAAATTTTATTAATATGTCAAGACTACATTAACCTTCAGGGCACACACGTCCAACAAAGAGAACTCCATCTGATACAAAGTATGAAATACAACAGAGAGAGAGAGAGAGAGAGAGAGAGAGAGAGAGAGAGAGAGAGAGAGAGAGAGAGAGAGAGAGAGGTGAAACATGCTTATTGGACTAATTATTATTTGCACTACATTAACTTGATGCCACCAGCATGTACTGTAGATCGATGGAGCATGGAGAGAGAGATCGGGTTCAGGGGCACTTGGGTTTCTTGATGGGTCCGGTGGTGACCTTGTCCCTGTAGCAGGGGCACTCGTCCTTGTGCCCGTAAGTCCCCGACGGCACGCAGTGGCACTCCCCGCAGCACATCATGCAGTACCTGTAGCACCGCGACTCCTTCCCGGCCTTGCTGCACCGCACCTTGCACTTGCCATCGCAGAAGGCTGCTCCGGCACACGCAACCCAACCCCATCGTCAATCAAGGTGTAATAACTGCTAGATTAATTGGAATTTTTGCATACAAGTACCTGACAAATATTGATATTATACAAAATACACTTTTTTTAAAGTTTTACTAGAGGTGGGATTTGGGCGGGTCTAACCTAAACCCGACCCATCCAACCCGAACAATGGACAAAAATGGGTAAACCTAGTTAAAAACTTGGAAGGGTTTGGATAAAAAAAGATCAACCCGATTTCAATTTGGATGGATTTGGATACTGATCTTCCCAACCCGAGGAACCCGAGGAAGTGACACACTAAGCTAGGTTGAATGCTTTGGTAGTTATTTTTATAGAAATCAAAGACACTCTGTTTGATGTTGAATGCTAAGAATTCGTTTGAAATATGTGAGGATATGGGTTGGAGTTTATGTTTTCGTTATGCATTTTAAAGATTTTTTTATCCAATTGAAAATTTTGTAGGGTTTTTTTTTCATCTATTTATGTGCACAAGCATTTGTAATTGGGCAACCTGCCCAACCCATCCATTATTTTGCAAATTAGGCAACCCGAGGAACCCGAGCAACTAGAATGGGCAAGCATGGGTTGGGCCTCCTCGGGTTCCACGGACAAAACGGATTAAGATTTGTACAAGTTAGGTTGGGCAGATCCTTCAACCCGCCCAAGTCCCATCCCTAAGGTTTAGAGATAACCTTGGCTTTTAATTAATAAACCCCCAGCCACGTATTGTGATATTACATAAAACCCCCCACACAAGCAGTTTTAGTTTTAAAAAAGTAGATGTCAGAATTTGTTAATAAAACCCCCAACCCTGCATGTTTATATTATGATATTACATAAAAGAGATATGTTATTCAGCCCGAAGGTTTTTCCTATTCCGCCAGCATGGTTTATTTGGCACCATACAACTGGTGGCTGAAACCTGCTAGCGATATTTAAATCTTTTACACCACCAGTTACGTACTGCCACGTCAATCGGGCTGAACGGAATCAAGAAAACCTTCAGGCTGAATAGCATTAATTTATCTACATAAAACCCCCCACATGGGGGGTTTTTACTGTTGGATATCCTCTTGTCCCCCCTCCTCTGCACTCCTCGGACAGAACCTCGCCCACATTTCAGTCTAACTGAGTCCGACTGAGCAGAACCTAGCTCTGATATCATGGTTGGATATATACATAACCTCTCGTCCCAAAAGCCGGATTATAAGGAGGGGCCCACAAAGGATATATGAAGACTATAGTGATTTGGGTGTCCTGGTGGGGTCATGAGATGGTGGGACGTACATGATGAAATTCATGGAGTTAGGACATATAACTAGAGGGCATCCTACTGGGATGAGGCGACTCTTACCCTGCGTGATTATCATTACATGGAAAGAATACAAACCACGAAGCCGGGTATCGTTAGTGTTTAATTACCTGAAGCAACTTCAACAGATTCAATGTAAGATGAGGTGAGGAGCAGCACCAGGAGCACCAAGGTGATGGAGAAAACCTTCATTTTAGAGAGAGAGAGAGCTAGAGAGTGATAGATAGCTAGAGAGAGAGAGAGAGAGAGAGAGAGAGAGAGAGAGAGAGCTGGGTGAGTAGTTTGGGTGAGTCTGGGTGAGGATTTATAGACACAGGAGGAGGAGGAGGAGGAGGGTCGGTGAGGCTGAACCTGAGGCAGTGGGTTAGTAGGCTGGCAGTGGGCTGTGAAATGCATGCATGCGTGCATTGGGGACCTCGCTGACCACTAGGTGTCACGTGTGGATTCAGTCAAACTCTCTCTCTCTCTCTCTCTCTACTCTCTCTCTCTCTCTTTCTCTCTCTGAACTGGAAGTTGCATGTGACGATCGAGCTGTCTACGTCGGTGTGGATTTCGGACGATCGAGCTGTCTACGTCGGTGTGGGGACGTAAGCAGTCTGCTTGGAGATCTCTTTATAACCTTTAACAGAACTTAAGGCTGACCCTTTATTTAACCAAGGGTTGAATAATGACAATATTTATATAAATAAAGCTTTGCTGTCCTAGGAGCCAGCCTGGATGTTCCACCAGTCAAGTGGTCGATATGATCTGGCCTATTAATGTTGGGTGGAGCTTGGGGGTTCGGTTCGGTTCAGTTTCAGGGTGAATTAGGGTTCGAACCGATCCCAATAGTTCTCAAAAATTAGGAATTAGAATCGTATAGTTGGGAGCATAGAACCAGATCGGACCAAACCATACAAAATCGCTTCGGTTCGATTCCAATGATTCTAAAATATGTAGAGATGACAGATAGAAGATCATGAATAACATTCAACACAGCAAGCAAAGTTTGCAAACAGAAAACCAACTATACACTCGTAAATAGAAAAATAAGTATAGAGACTAACATGAATATATGGCCAAGGAGAGAGTTTCATATGTTCATCATCAAAGATTTAGGATTTGGAGGACTTCAGATATTTTAAAATAGGAGGCAGCAAAAGTCCAGGTACACATCAAGTCCATCATTCGTATTTGGCTCGACCCATGATGTGTATGTAGCAACAGTTTCAATTCGGCTCGGATAATTGGCATCCTGAATCGGAAATCGAACCGATCCTTACGATTCTATACTTTAGGAATTAGAACTGAACCGATCCTGTATGAAATTAACCGAACCAAACCGTACGATCTAAACCTGTTCAGTTTGGTTCGGTTCTTCGGTTCCACCGATTTTCTATACACCTCTAGATGGAGGAGCATATGTCCTTAGTGGTGGGGCCCATACCATGGGGCAAGCAGCCTGCGGTAGGTTACGTCAGCTTCTACTGCCGAAGGAACCTTCCACATGCGTGAAACGTGGCCAATGTACTGCGTTCCAGTCTACTTACTTACTAATGTCGTATCGAGACCGATTCGTCTGTATTCTAGATTCCTTCCGGTCTTCCGAATTCCGTAATCAATGACATCAGAGTCCTACATCTCGGATATTGGGCATGCCTGGGCCATCGGACGGCACTGAGGCCATCGATCCCTGCATCTGGGGACTAGGAACAAAGCCGGAATGCAGACGAACCGGTGCTCTTCATTGCCCGTCTGATAAAGTTTGGGTTATTTTGACTTTGCCCCCCAAATTTTGCCTTGAATTAGACTTTACGCCCCATTTTTCCTTAATTAGACTTTACCCCCCCCCCCCCCCCCCCCCAAAACTAAATGTTCCGTCAGCTTACCGTCTAAGAAAAAGGGTGAGCTGACGGAAAAGAAAGAAAGTTTTGGGGGTTGAGCTGACGGAACAGTTAGTTTTGGGGGGTAAAGTTTAATTAATAAAAATATGGGGGGTAAAGTCTAATTCAAGGTAAATTTGGGGGCAAAGTCAAAATAGCCCATAAAGAAAGTTTTGGGTAATGCACCTAGAACCCCTATCCAAACTAGGTTAAATGCACGGGCAATGCTTCGTGGATCTTTCTTGGTGGATCTGTCTGTTTTTTTTTTTTTCCTTCTGTTGAATTATTTTCCAGATGAGAAATTAATGTTATTCAACCAAATGGGTTTACATAAAAGTTTACAGACGGCTTAAGTGGTATTTATCACAGTCGAAATTAATGTTATTCAACCAGATGGGTTTACATAAAAGTTTACAGACGGCTTAAGTGGTATTTATCACAGTCGTCGGTTTTTACTCGGGTCGCAACTAGTGAATGGCGCTCTGCTCAGACTGGCAATCGAGTACTGGCAGTTGGAGGATCGAGGATCAAAGTCTAGAGATCACGCCCAACAACAAAGCAATAAGAATCCGATATACCCACAAAATTATACGAATAATAAAATATCATTGACAATCAAGGATTTGACTTATCACTATCAAGAAATTATACATGATCCTCTCATTGATCCTCACAGAACACCCGCACGCACAAAGTAGAGATTCACCGGCCCAAGAGATACAGAGATATACCAGAGAATCAACAAGAGATGAAAGAAACGGCCTAAGTAAAAGCAAAGGAGATGCACCGAGGAACCTGAAGGAGAATCGAAGAATGACCTAAACAAATTGTCAGAGATACACATATCCTCTTTCTTCCTTTATTCTTCTCTTCTCTCTCTCTTACTTCCTTCCTTCTCTTCTCTCTTCACGGCATCTAACAAGAACCCTAAATCTAGATCTCCTTACTGCCCCCCTCTCTCTCTTCTTCTCTCGTAAACGATCTAGTCACATGCCCCTTCTATGATAGAGAGGACTGGGAAACCTAGTCACCGACCATGCAGTGCAAAATTTACCATGATGAAGAAGCCCGAAGGAGAGACGAAGCGAGACGACGAGCTCGGGTTTAAAATTTTGAACCGGATTATAACTCGATCGATCGAAGTGCAGTAATACTACACAGTAATTGGGCGATTTGGTGATGGCAGTTGGAAATTTAAAATTTTAAATTCAAATTTAGCTTACATGGGGGCCAACTCTTGGGGTCAAAGATCTACACGTAAGGTGAATGCTCACTTCCTACGAGCATCTCCAAGGGACTCGCTACAGTAGCTCCCACGCCCTGCTAAATCATGGGCCCCCAGCTCACATTAGCGGCGACAACAAGCTCGAAAGCGACGTCAACGTGTGATCGCATGAAAATAATAGGGTTGGGTTAACGAATGATCGCATGAAAACTCCAAAATCCATAAGTGAGTTTCTACTAGGCACAAAAATTTATCGGAGTTATTGTAGCCAATATAGTAACCCCGAAAAAAATTTGTCACATAGTAGAAACTCACCGATGGGTTTTGGGGTTTACAGGAGATTGGACGACTGGGATTCAATCATATTTTTTAAAAAAATTAGGTTTTGTCATTTCATGGAAAAGAGGAGGGGTTTCTGGACCTTTTGGAAACCGGGAGTGGCACCAGGAGTCCATTGTAGTGCTCTTCAATCCTCACTCCCTGCTTTGCCAATGTGGCATCTAAGAGCTCCTAAAATAGGGAACGCTCTAGGAATCTGTGATGCTCTAGGCTATGTGGGACTAAACAATGGCATAGGAACAAGTTTCACCATAATGGGGGAACTCCAAAATTTCAATGTCCCTCCAAATCTAAAATTTTGCCAAACTGGAAGTTCTCTATTTCCAAGTTTCCACACCTTTAAAAGAAGAAGAAATGCCAACTCATCATTTGTGTATAAAAAAAGAAAATTTTATACATACTCCGCACCTGTTTTCTATCAAACTTGAATACACTCCATTTTCTTGGATCATACATCACTCTTATCCCGAAAATACCCTTGCCACCTTGAATACACCCCAATTAACCCCCCCTTGTCTCTCTTGAATACACCCCAATCAAACTCCCTACCTTACTCTTTCTCGCCGATGAGGTTGACAGTCAAAGGTGGGTGGTGCTGAGCACACCTTATGAACGCCGTCGAGGCCGCTAACTCCTCGTTCACCCATATGTACTAAGGTTTGGTGAGAGTTGTGGGATATAAGAAAGATTATAGTTGGCCCTTTAACAGATTTGCCAAGTGATCGAGAGACCAAGAGTAAACATCGTCTGTTTTCAGATATTTGGGGTAAGATTAAAATTTCCCATAAAAAAATCAGTAAATAAAAACAATAATCAATATATATCATATAAGCACATGAAATTAGGCATGTATTCATGTATGCATGCGTTTGTCCGTGCATAGTACTTTTGCATGTATTCATGTATGCATGTGTTTGTGCCTGCATATTCACCAGCCTAAGTCTTCCCCTATTATGGATCACGACTCTAGTTACGAAAGTTTGAGAAAATGATTGACAATAATTTTCACATTGGTTGTCAACTTGATGTCAACCCTCTAAAAATGAAGCCAAAAACTTAACCAACTAGGTACAAAACTTCAAAGACTTTCTCAAAGAACAAGGATCAACCCTCTAAGATTTTTAGTTCAGGGGGTTGAAGATAAGATAGGACATAAGAAAATTGCATTAATATCCTAGAGAAATTACAAAATAACTGAAACGAAACAGCATTAAAGTGTTTTTAATTAAGAGGGGGTTTAAAGATTCACAATCATGTATACAAAGGATCATATATGTATATAATTAATATTTGCATGTACTTGTACGTGTGCATGACACATACTTCTATGTGCATATATATGTGGATATCTTTACCAAGGTACGTCTGAATTTGTGTACCTGTGTATAATTATCTAGTGGGGTAAACAATTGACAGAAAACATGATCATTTACCATTTTCTGAACAAATTGAACTTGTACGGAGAGGGGACTAAGTGAATATATTTCATAGTACATGGGGTATTTTGTTCGGTTTTTTAGTTCGGGGGGTAATGTGAAAATGGGAAATAGTTCAGGGGGTTTTCAAGTAATCTACCCTAATTATTATTAGCAATATACAAAGCATAAGCCAGCACAAAAAGGGTCACCAGTTATAGAGCAGTGTGTAGAAAAAACATGAATTAACAAATAATAATTATTTATCTCACATGGTACCAGCTCATTGAGTTTTGGCAGTTGAGTGTTGCAATCACATACATTTGTGCTACTTACATATTTAGGTTGGGAATGTTCAACCGCCCATACCAGAGTAGGCACGCCGATGCCGACCACAGGAGTCGGTGATACTATCACCTGACGATAGCAAGTTTATCTGAAGATGAATCGAAAAGCATGCAAGGTTAGTATGCATGTTTATCTCCGATGGGATCATAATAGATGGGGCTATCATGAGAAATGGAGAGTCGACGCAACCGATGGGAAAAGATTTAGATGATCACCATCATGAGGTATGGAGAATTAGCTATTACCTTTATGATTTCAGACTTGGTGCAGGGGCGCAGATATGCTGCTAGGATACTCATATGGAACATCTGCATTGACAAAGCATAGATTTATGTGATGCAAAATAGATAAAGAACATAATGGAACTCAGATCGATGCTTACGTTGAAAACATCAAGCACATCAAATGGATAAATAGTGAATTTTCTACTGCTCTTATCTTCTTCATTTATTTGGAGAGAGAGAGAGAGAGAGAGAGAGAGAGAGAGAGAGAGAGAGAGAGAGAGCTTTATCTTGGCATAGCACAGATCGACCTGAACAAGTACGTTTACATAATAAATGTCTCACCCTGAATGGATCACCCCTTAAAGACTGAACGAACATAGAACATCCAAAACCCCCACCCTGCAAAGAGCATCCACAAATTCTCATAGCAAACATAAGTTATCTAACAACTTCGTAATGTATGTACGAGACATGGCGAAATTTTGGGCTGGTTATAAGCAGTGTTCTGAAAGGTTTAAGGCGCACATGAGGCGCAAAGGTCTCATAGAGCCTAGGCGCAAGGCGCAACTCAAGGCACACGCCTACTTGAAGCAAGGTGCATATATATATATATATATATATATCTATATATATATATATATATATATATATATATATATATATATATATATATATATATATATATATATATATATATATATATATATGGGTCGGGATCGGCTGACCCAGTAAATTTTGACCCAGCAATAACCCAGCACCCTCTGATGCACCTAGAGGTTTTAGAATGGGCTGATTTTTTGTAGACATGTTGTCTATGGTATGTTGATCATCCTCACAAAAAATCAGTCAATTCTAAAATCTCTAGGTGCGTCAAATACGCTCTTCAAATCAACGGTATTTTATTGTCAATTTTAACCGTTGATTTGAAGATCATATATATATATATATATATATATATATATATATATATATATATATATATATATATATATATATATATATATATATATATATATATATATATATATATTAAAAACATGCATAACTAGACTAAAAAAATGAATCTTAAGACAAAAGATAAATTAGGTAGATCATTATTGCAACAACACAAATGTTGTAGCCTTGTAGGTTTGAATTATGACTCTAAATAAGCCATTTAAAATATATTAAATCTTCAAATATGTATAGTTCAAATTCAATAACCAGTTATAAGATATCAAATATGATATTATAGTAAACAAAAAATAGTGAATGATTGAATTTGTTATTTCATCCGTGTACTTGTGCACATGCTTCTAAATCAGTATGAAACGTGCAAATCGAGAAAAAAAAGAAAATTCATTGAATCTTGTAATAGTTGAAATATCAAAGTCATCAAATCCAACCCACAATTGCCATATGGTCCTCCCTAAGAACTATAACAAATAATTTTGAATGTAAATAATATTCAATGAATGTGCCAATATTCAGACTATAGTAATCATGAATCAAATCTACTTAATAACTTAATCATATTGCCAAAAATATCAATTGCAAGCACATAATTGCACATGGTTCAACTAGGCGTGCCTTTTTTGCGCCTGGAGCCTGGAGCCTGGACCGTAGGCGCGCGCCTAAACAGAGCCTCGCCTTGTGCTTTTTGAGGCGCAGGGGGTGAGCCTAGTTGAGCCTGATTCTAGGCTCGCACCTAGGCGCGCCTTTAATAACACTGGTTGCCCCAATATTAAATTGAAGATCATACTAAGTTTGAGGCGCATGGGGTGAGCCTAGTTTGACAGTCTTATCATGGTGATTTTTGCACTTGAATTGTCAAACTTAGTGCCCATTTGATGATCTTCAAGTGCAAAAATCACCATGATAAGACTGTCAAACATGTCTGTGTTAATATAAATTAATGCAACTCATTCTACAATTATTCTTCATTACATAGTGAAAATAACAATGAAAATCTTATTGCAATGGGTTGTGGTGAGACTAAATGTAGATGAAGAACATTGAAAGTTAAAACTACCTCCAAAGAAAGATCTCTTAGCCGTCTTCCAGTTTGAGCACAACAAATGCGAACAACATTTTCCTCGCAACTCCCTGTGATGATATAGTCCCTTCCGTTCATGTAATATGATCTTGTATAATTTTGAGCACTTCCAATGGAAGCAATGTGGAATTCGGTATGAAGCCTTCCATCCACAGCCAAAAGCTGCTTAACCTGCATCATATACCCTTGATAATACAGAATACCATATGCTACTAAGGCATAATATAAAACAGTCTTAAGCATAAGTAGCATAAGTACCTCATTGTCAATGGCTGACGTTAGTAGATAATGATCGTCAGGAGAAAAACAAACCATCACATTTCCTCTTGAGCTACTAGCTGTAAAACAAGGCCGTGATGGGCCTTGCCTTAAGTCCCACATCTTGACATCTTGGTCAAAGGATGCAGTAGCAAATATAGTGGGGGAGTGGTGGGAAAATTTAACAACATTTATGTGCTCCTGATGCAGATCTTTGAGAATCTGAAGACGCTTTCCACTGCCTATGTCATATAGAGCCACATGCTCTGAGAATCCACTTACAAGGAAATATTCATCAGTCGAATTTATATGAACAGACGTCAATTGCTCAAACACATCAAATGTGTGTGTGCAAGCATCCATGCTCCAATATCGATCAGTAACTGTTGATGGCATTTGACAAACATCATACAATTGCAAAGAGCCATTGTCGGAGCCGGCAATGAGCTATTGTTTGTGACGAAAACCAAAACCTTGATCAGAAAACTTCACTGGTGTAAAATAATTTGGTAGAAATAAGAATAGTATCATTTTGATTACCGTTAAACTATTAGGAAAAAACCACATGTGAGTTTAACAGCACACTTCAGTATGTAACGAAGTCAACAGACCTGCTTTCCTGCAGAAATGACATACCTTGGATGGGTATTTCTTAAGCCAACAGAGCCCTAAAATGCTATGCAGCGTTCCAACTGACGGGAGATAACCAACAAGCTTCTGCCTTTCATGGTTGATGACAACTAGTTCCCCATCCAATGTTCCAAAGACCATGAGGCTAGGATTACATGGATGATACTCGAATTGTCGTGGGCGGAATGACGTAGTCTCTTCTCTCAAGCGGCTTCTGAACTTGGAAACTGGATGCAATTGGGGCCATGGAGAAGAGCATAATTTTGCCGCAGATAACGACCTGATGAATGAATTAGAACCATCTCTAGAATATGGTTGTTTTGACTGCGAAGGTTTCTGAAAGGCAGTGCTACTTCCCATTTCACGCTTCTGCAAAATACTAGCAACACTCTCTTTGTATGGTCTGTTGTATGGTAAATATTCATAATATTTCTGGAAAGTTACTTTCGCTTTCTCCCTCTCCACATACTTGATCGGCAAATTATCTAATACTTTCAAATAAGGCAGTGAACAAATCATATATTCTCTATAATACTTCTCGAAGCAAATGGGTGAAGGATGATGTGATATATGCTTTCCTCTAGCGAAGTCTGAAGTCTCTGTAGTATTGCCTAAATTCACAGCATTACTTGAACACCCTTCTTCATATTCAGTGAATACTGTGTCGGCAGATAAATGATACCTAAGGTTGAACGGTGTACAATAATCACCAAATGCTGCATGGCTGTTTGAACTACTACTGTTAGCTTCAAGCTTGTTCATTTCAGACATATCATCTATGATTCCTGCGCTAGAATATATGACTTCCTCAAGAATCTGGAATGCTTCTGGTACTGAATAAGTATTACTAGAGGAGACGGTTTGGTTGGATATCAATTCTGAATCAGTCGGCCCATCAAAATCAGGAATGGCATCATGCAATATATCTGCCCGATTATTAGTGCCTTGCATATCATTTGAAGTATCCAGGTCACTCTCATCTGATGATTCCTCAGTCATGTTTTGAAGTATCTCATGATTTGTAAAGGAGTCATCATCAGAATACAGAGTATCGGGGGTTTCTTCTGTTCTAGAATATTGCATATGCTGAAGTAAAATACTTTCACTTGTCAAAGAGTGTGCTTCAGTATTAGAATACCAGTGCCGCTGACTAGAAGCACTCACTCCCTCACGTGATATAGGGCATGACCCAGTATCAGAGCAGCATATGCGATTCTGAAAACGTAATTCCACCAAAGAAGGGAGCTTTGATAGTGCAGCACTTGCCATCCAAAGATTCGCAACTCGTGTCGCACACATAGAGAGATGCATCAGTTGCGGCATGCAACTAAAGCAGCTTACTTGGAAACTGGTCAGATAAATGCTGAAATCCAGGTTGAGAGTGTGCAATTGCATAAATTTACCAGTCATGTTGAGCTTCCGAATGGGAGCAAACCGCAAGTTTAGAATCTGGCATGTCATACCTTTGTGGAAAATATCACTAAGTGCAAGAAAAGTTGTGGAATGGAGTAAACATGTCAGTTAAGTAAAAAAGAATATGAATATCCCCAGTTATTCATCTCACTTAAACAGAATTCAAACTAAGCCACAATACGAAGAGTAAATTACGGTAGTCTAGTGCAAAAGAGTCACAATAATTTGAGAAGGGAACATAAAATTTCAAGTATTATAGGTAATAAATTGAGGGTAAGAAGACAAACAAATCCATTGAGAGACAAAATATTTTTCAAAAAACCACAAGTATCATATAGAAATTGGATGATAAACAATTAAACCTGGATATAGATGGAAGACTAAATTTGGAAAAAGTATTGTCGAGACAATGAGGAAGAAGGGGAAAGTTATAGCAATAAGGTCGAATTTCCAAATGACAGCACATGGCATACAACACCTTAGATCTTTGGCGAACTAATAGCTAAAATGTTAATACCAATAATGATAGGAAAACTGGTGGTGTTCCTGCAATGATCACAAATAGATAACCCAAAGGGCTGAATAGGATTTTGCTTGCAACAATTGTAATGCATATAAATCATCTTTGTAGAAAGCCAAGCAAAACCATGTTTCTTATGAAAAGATTAGGTATTGATAATTTAAATGCTGCAAAAAAGAAGTTACATTACAATCATTGCCAAAGTCAGTCATTTCTAGTTTGCACCATATGAAAATTGTGCTTATACAAAAAACCCTATGACAACAGTCACTTATCCCATGCCCCCTCAAAATCGGTTGTGGCGGGGAAGGGGCAACGGGTATAAGAAGCCACGGATCTCCCACCCCTAATCGATATGGGACTATCTGCTCAGCAACAACATATACATAACAGCCTCAGCATAAGTATCAAGATCCAAGTAAGGTTCTTTCTTGTAATCAATGTGATTTTTTCGACAAGTATGCTCTTTCTATGTGAACTTGATTCATTATTGGAAAAATATGTTGGCAATTATTAAATTAACTCATGTTACATAGTTGGATGGAATTTCAGTAAATAGACTATTCTTGTTTTTATAACATAAAAAACTTGATCTTTCTTGTTGAACTCGATCAATTTCTATATATTTATGTGCTGTTTATCTTTAAATTGTTGTTTTACCTTGATATCATGTCAGTTGATTTAATACACAACAAATGTCTTGCCTTTCTGGTTTTTCCTGATTTTTGGTCAAATTGGCCAAACCAAAACCGATTTATGGTGCAAAACTGAATCTCCCAAACCTCGTGGTAAGGTAGACGATCCAAATGTAGCTTTAAGTATTTTCAATGAATATTATATTATATCCTAAGCATCTAGAACCCAACAAATCATCAGTGAACAAAGTTGAGACATGAAGTGGAGTATAGAGTTGCTAAGCTTATAGGACAATGTGGCGAGATTGGATATCATGGGCCAATAAATAATCCATTTACATGCAGACATATGTCATAAGAATTAAACATTAATAGATATTTTACATGTGTACTGCATGTTAGCATATTTCATGTTACGGTTACTATAAATAGCATTCATCAGATATCAACAGTAACCATAAAATTCAAGATAAAGTGATGCATAACTCGGTTGTTGGATACGGAAGTTAATTACTTTTAGAATAAATTATGGTCTAAAATAGACAACTAAAGATTAGATTTTAGCAAGAACAAAGCACCCACACACAGATTTTCGTAAGGAAAAATCTCTCTAATCACCATAGCAAGTATAGAAGAGGACAGGTAAAGAAAAACATGGCAATGAAACTAAATTATATCTCAAAGTAGACATGCAAATAATAAATTCAGCAACTAAGTACTCATGCAAGACAACATAGAAGCGGAGGTAACAAGCCGATTGTGTTTCCACGCAAGCCAAGCCGTAGAATAAAGTGCGATGACAATGGGTATATGGATTTATGTTGTATATTCAATCAAAAGCCCATGACACCAATGACGATATGAAAATATCAAAAGAGCGAGGAAAGATTATACCCGGAGATCAAAGTCTCTATGCGGATCAAGCTATGCCGATAAAGACGAAGGGCAGTAGAAGGAGACGGATGAAGCCGGAGGAATAACAAAGAACGAAGGGCCACAATCCAACGATCAAACAAAAACTTCTATCAATCTTTTCTATCTTTCTTTGGGGTTTCCTTCATCTCCTTTGAAAGACTATATGGAAATTCATATACGGAAATAAAAGAGAAAGAGGTACGCCACTTGAAGATTAACGCCAATTTGACTTAAAGGAATAACTATGGGCACTTCAAATGGTATTTGATTGGCTTTAAGGCTTGGCTCTAATGGCTTTTTGCTTTCATACCATCAGATGCGTCATCCGACGCCTCCTGTCATCCCGCATGGCCTTTATTATATTCATCAACTTAAGATTATAAGTGGCTAACACAAATAATCAGGTGCGACAAACCCTGCACCATAGGCCAAAAGTTGTAATGAACAAACCAAACATCCGATCTTCGTCCGGAGACACATGGTACAAACAACCTTCGCACTTAGGCTTAGTACAAAATAAAAACCTTTATAACTTATATTCGTAAGTCAGATCGAATGAAATAAAAACCAAAATTGTTCAGAATTGAAAGGACAACATAATGACCGAAAGATTTTTGACGTTGGCTGCATTGAAATCCGTGCACAGCTAAACCAGTGATCAGCCGTCCTCTTTCTTCATGCAGACTCTAGTTTGTCTACATCAATACTCCAACCTTTCATCCATCGGTCAGCTTGCCAGTGTCTTTTCACCAAAGGAGCTTCAAGAGCGGCTCCTATTTTACTCCAAGATTTCATTAGTTCTGAAGGATAATTCCGCCTATTAGGATTGAAGTAAATACAAACTATAACCCAAACATAAGGTGTTCAAAGTCCACGTTAAGAGATGACTGCATGTGAAACAAAGAGAGTTGAATGAGCATAGAAGCATCCTCCACACTTTTTTTTTCATGTCATCTCTTCCATCTAGCTAGTGCATTGGTAACTCACTTTAAACTGTCCATCTACAACATGCTTTCATGTTGATACTTGTGTGTTGTCAATCTCTAGTTAGACATTTATCTCATAAAAATATAAACTTTTACACCATCTCAAGTTCCATGTATGGATCATATATAACCCTTGTCCATTTTCACTACCATAAAGAGATTGGAATCCAAGATATCATTTCCCCCGTACTCTCATAAATCAAATAGAGAAGATGAAACCAGAATTTGGTACAATGTAGCATTTACAATAAAAGTTCCAGTTTTCAAACTGGCTCATCCACCTTGCCAAAGGGACTTGGTCCAAGTGGTTAGTACTTAGTACCACTCCCCTTCACAGAGAAGTCCTAACCGAATCACAACTCTGGGATTCGAAATGTGTTGTAGCTGCAAAGGTCCGAAGCAGAAAATTCGTGGGTGTGTACGCAATGGAGGTAGGGTTGAGGTTCAAAGCTGGGAATTGGCTTTCAGAGGAAGTTAGGCCTTGTGGATGACACGAATAGCGCAGTTCAGAGCAGGAACTCCTGCAGTATTGGATCTATGTTCTGTCATAAAGAATGCCTTCAATAGTGTGCAAAGCTTGAAACCTCAAAGGCATGGAGCAGGTGGACTTTCAGCCTGATATGTAGTGTCTATCACAGTTGAAAAAGGATAGCAGCTTGAGCATGGTTGACTTGGATCAAAGACTTGGCGGCCAATGGCCTTGACCCAATATACCAGTCCTTGGGAATTGTAAGTATCAGTACAAGAAGAGTAGAATGTTATACACAAAAAAAAAAATCTTCCGCCCCCATGCCACTGCAGCACCTTAACTATCTTTTACTCCTCATGGATGTTCAGTTCAGGTGTCTCTCATGGAATCGCGAATGGTATTTTTTTTTTGGCAGGCAATTGACATGAACCTTTATTTGGACAAGAATTATCATCTTCTCAGAAACAATATTTAATATGAAGGTAAGTACTACATCAAATGCTTGGGTCAGCACAAGCTGTGAAAGGAGATTAAGCAGAGAACTATTTCCATCTAGCAACAAAACAAGGATTCTTAGCTCGAAATGCTGTTGATGAAGTGATATAATCAAAAGCAGTGTAAGAACTTGAACAGAAATAAATAACCCAAAGAAGGTTCTCCATACCGCAAAATGTCTTTCCAAAATGACCAGTCAATGAGATCAACCACGCGAAGCTTCTGGTTGACTGCATGAAGCAATGATAGCACATTTTCCCCTTTTAACGAGATATTTGATGATCTTTGGCATACATCAACTGCATCAATTTCAGATAAATTGCTTGCGGACAATGCATCTATGAGTGGAGGAAAATCTGAATGTATCAATTGGTCTATGAATATCTCCAGACTACATTGGCCTTGGTGCACTTTTTGATGCTTTACCTGAATAGCAGATATTCAAATATTAATGGATTTCACATTTCAAAAGCAAAAGAAAAAACAGTTTATCATGAGCGAGTATGAATATTAAGCAATTTGAAATCTTGGATTTCTTCTAGTTGACTAGTAGTGCATAATTTGATAAGGTCAACCAGAAAACCATCATAAGAACTCCCAAAATCTTCGGACAAGCAATTAAAACGAGTCTAATTTCAGCTTCCATCCATAGTCGGGCAGTGCAAAAACTATAAAAGAAGTCTTGTCAACTCATCTTGGGCAATAGATGATAAAAAATAAATTTTAAGGCAAAAAATAAAAGACGGTACTAATTTTTTATTTTTTGTGAAACCCTTTGAATGAGGGAGGATTAAGATAGCCCCAGACCAAGTTATTAATAAAGTAGACTTGGATCAAATTACAGAAAGCTAAAACATCCTATGAACTGTCCGAAAGTAGAAGGGAGGACTACAATTTGAAAAGCTCTGCAACTCTCCTACATATCCCATCTGCATTGACACTTGTCACACTTCTGCCTTGAAAGATCTAATTATTCCTCTCCATCTAGATAGACCAGGAAACAACCAACACCAGAATATCCCAAGCCAGTCTTGCAGACGTTTTGATCCTACACCTCCTCCAAGTCGACCAAATGCTCTTGAGGCTAGAAGGAAAGGAGGTGGTCTCTAAATTCGAAAGGAAGAAATCCCAAACCCAATTGACAAAGCTGCATCTATGTAAGACATGGGAAGAATTCTCATCAGCATCTCAACAGAAAGTGGCTGACTCTATACATTTCGGTCATTCCGCTTGATCAGGTCCACCTTCGTGAGGATCTTATTGCTCGTTGCCATCAGAGGAGATTTTGATCTTTGGAAAGGATCTCCATATTGAAGCAACTACTGGGAAAGGATCTCCATTTGACGATAGGGATGAATAGAAAGATTTGACAGAGAAGTTACGGGAGGAGTGCCAACACCAAGAAGATTTGGCCAGTCTATCACCAAGGAGAAATAGGCAAAACAATTTGAGTTAGATCTTGCAGTTGCTGTTGAAAATCTACTGATAGAGGGGTTGTGAACCTGATCCTCCAAGGTGATCCTATAGATCTCCCCCTAAAGAGGGAAGAAGCAAAGCTCCTTTGTCAGCTGCCAGCGCATAGGTCAGGAACAATGAGGCTGAAAGGACAAACCCCAGCCATAGATCCTTAGAATGTCAACCTCACTCCATAGTCTGAGTTGTACAAATCTTTCACTTTAAGGACACACTTCCAAAAGGGAAAGATTTTACCCGAGTTTCTCGATCGAATTTGTATTGGAGAGAAGCGATGCAAGTAGAGGGAAAGGAGAATTGACTTCAAATTTCCTCCCCCTATTGCTTGATTCGCCACCACCAGATCCCTAGCATATAGACATTGAACTTCCTCAGGTCCAGAACACCTAGGCCACTTACCTTCTTTGTTGAGCAAACATGGTCCCACTTGAGGAGGTTGTAGTATGCCACGAACTTTCTGAACCTCTCCACAAGAAGTCACGTCTAATATGGTCAAGCTTCGAGATGACCAAGGATGGAAACTTAAAGTGCACAGGGTAGTATGAAGGAATTGCTGAGAGAACTGAATTCACGAAAGAGAGACATCTTCTTTTCATTCCTTACAATTTCGCATCAACCTTCTGAATGAAAATCTTCCTACCTCAACTTCCTATTGTAAATCGAGAACCTCAGTTACCTTATCAATAAAATAATCTGCAATAAGCTTCACAAAAAAGTAAGGTATCATCAATGAAATGAAGGTTTGAGTCTTTACCCTAAGCCTCATAAAACTCCGACATTCGAATCCTTTTAACGAGGGCATCGAAAGCTTCAATCACTAAGATGAAAAGGTAAGGCGACAAAGGGCATCCTTTCAATCTTTTGTACATCTTGAACTTGCAACCTAACGACCCGTTAATAGAACAAGGTAGCTTCAAGGAGCACGAGAAAACATAAACCTACCTAGCTAGTCTAGGAGAGAAACCTTTATGGTGAGGGCACACACCCTTCTGCGCCCTTTAAAATCTTTATTAAGGGCTTTGTTCCTTCGTCTGTCTAGCATTAGCTTTGGTATTGGTATCAGAGCAACAGGCTTAGATTAGGGTAAATTTTTTCTGCACTCGGGTGTATGAGAACGGGTAGCAGTTCGACCTACTCTTCTAAAACGGATCCAAATCTGAATCAACAAATGCTAGATGCTATCACGGCTTTAGGAGTGACTTTAGGTGCTCGAGTCACTAAGAATGAGAATCGGATGAACACCCGTTTGGTATTAGCTGAGAATTCAATCACCAATCTCAGCAAGGTGAAGTTGAAGAGCCCCGCCCAAAAGGCCAAGGGCAATAAGTGAGAAAGGAGCACGAGAGACACCTGATGAACATGCAATGTGTAACATCAAAATAGAAGCATCGAGTTACGATGGTCGCCTTGGGCCGAAAGCCTTCATAAACTAGCTCACCGAAATGGACCACTAAGGGTAAGTCAAGTTTGAAGATCGCAGAGTTCGCTGTGCAAAAATGAAGCTGATTGGTCCAGCCAAGTTGCACTGAAATACGATTGAAAGTCTGATCAATAGGGCAAGACAACCTCCAATAGTGCAGTGGGATGCGATGAAGGGAAAATTAAAAGAAAAATATCTCCCCATTTTTTATAAGATTCAACTTTTAGATCATTGGCAGAGGTTGAATCAAGGGAACAAGCCCGTAACTAAGTAATTGCTCAATTTATTGAATTCTTCATGCGTTGTGGCACACGTGACAATGTGGAATTGACTTTGTCTAGTTTTAGGTCTGGTATGCGAGATAACCTACAGAAGGAACTCATCCTTCGTGAGGTCAACAAACTGGAACATGCATACCAATTAGTACAAGACCTAAAGCATTACAACAATAAATCCACCTTCAAGTGATTTGATCCAAAAGAATCAACCAGCAAACCCAATACTTGAAGCAAGCCCAACACTTGGAGCAAGCCCAATAATAAGAATCAAACTGGATGATGTCAAAACCCTATTACCATCAACTCTAGGGATTTTAAAAACAAACGAGTCTTAGACTCTTAGGTGATCAGCCTATAGTGTCTCGAGATAAGTGTTACCGATGCTTCAGCTTTGGGCACATTGCTAGTCAATGCCCTACCAAGAAATTCATCATCATCGAAGAACAAGAAGATGAGGAAACTGAAGAGAATGACGAGGTAGTCTACGAACCTGATGTCAACTCTGATGACTGAATGAACTAGAGGATAGACTACTATGCATATACAAACCAGCTTCATAGAGGGACTATCTCATTTGATCGTAGTAAGGTGCATCCTTGCTCAACCTAAAAAGGATTATAATGATTACAGACATCACTCCATTTTTCAGAAGCACGTTAAATGTGGGGAGCACAACTGTAAGATCATCATCTACAGTGGGACTTGTGTCAATGCGGTGTCCATCAACACTATTAACGACTACAGTTGAAGACAATGCCTCATCCTAGTCCGTACAATGTGTCATGAGATGACATGACATCCATACCAGTCTTTGAATGTTGTCTGTCCCAATCAACTCCGTTGAATACAAGGATAAGGTCTGGTTTGATGTCATCTCCATGGATATCGGACACATCATCATTGGTTGACCTTGACTATACGACCTAGATGTTACCAGTTATGGCAAATCCAACTCGTGTTCCTTTGTCTACAAGGGCAAGAAGATTCGTCTAACCCTCTGCCTCCTAGGGCTCCCTCTATTGGAAAGAATGGCAAAAACAACTCTAAGAAACACCTTTAAATCATTAGCCCAGAGAATGAAACAACCAAATCATCCATAGCCATTGTGATATAATCCAAGGATGTGCTCCTGTTCTCAAATAGATCCCCGGAAAGAAGTTCAACCTATCTTAAAAGAATTTCAGAACATGTTCCCTGAGGGCCTTCCTAATGAACTACCTTCGATGCGTGACATTCAACATGCAATTTATTTGGTCTCGGGAACCACTCTCCCAAACTTACCTCAATATAGGCTCAAGTAAATCGAGGTCCAGCATAGGTGCGGTCACCACAGATCGAGCATGGCATAATATTGGCCTTATTGCCACAACTCATTGATTGACTAAGGTTTAGTGATTCCAAGGTGTTTGGAGTAGACCTTCGAACTCATTGGTTTAGTTCGACGGCTTCTAAATGTCTCATTATAGTGGCCAAATTGGCCTCTGCCTCAATCCTAGGTTCAACTAAATGAATATATCTATCAACAAAGATTGGTTTCTTTGGCTCTTCTTTTATGGGCTCCCACTAGACTGTATTTTCAACGACCTCGTCTAAGTACTCCAAGCTTGGTTCGCCGTCTTTTGGGAAAACCAACTATTACGAAAAGATTCAACCATGGTCTTGGTTGGGTAGTCTAATCCTTCATAAAGGACTTAGACTAGTATAATTTTTTCGAACCTATGGTATGTGCATTAGAGTAAATGGTCTTTGAACCTATCTAAGTAACCATGCATGGTCTCTCACTCCAATTAGTGGAAACCATTCAGGATCTGACGAATTGAGACGGTTCTCTACTTGGAATATAATTTTTTATAAAATACTTCAACCAGCCATGCACATGCGGTTATGGACCCAGCTTGTAAGGCATAAAACCATGCTTTAGCCTTTTCTTTCAACGAGAACAGGAATAACCTAAGATTAAGGATTTTCCAAACATTTGATTATATTTCATAGTCCCGCATATGGGTTCTCCCGGTCCATCCCACCAAATATGGGGAGCATCTGGATTAAGTCAGACTTCAGGTTAAAGGTGGCATTGGTGGCGGGTAAGGTAACACAGGAGGGTTGGGTAGTCCTAGTTGGGTACATATAATCCGTTAGAGTGACATCTTCATGTTTGTCTCCCATTTATTGGATATTAGCATAGTTCTCTTCAGTTCGGATTAATTGACCTCTCACACATGCCCAAGGTTGCACAAACCAGGATAATTCCTATTTGAATGCAAATCTAGGCCCTATAAAATAGGGGTGCAACTTGGGTTGGGTTGGTTCGGTTTTGAGCCAACCAGAAACCGGACCTTCGGTTCTACCATATTGAAACCCAAACCAACCCAACTTGGGTATAGACCCAAACCAACCCAACCCACACTAAGGTCGGGTTGGTTTGGGTCGGTTCTCGGGTTGGGAGTTGATCTAAAAAAATAATGGTTATCGACTATTTACTAGCAAACTAAGGATCCATGTTGAGCTTTAGGCTTTAGCCACCCGTAGAGTTCTCTCGGTAGTTGGTTCAACATTAGCAAACAAATAACGTTGACTCGGGTGCTAGTGTGATGGAGCCCAAAAGTCCAAATCCGTGACATATATTTATGTGGACTAATATATATGAGTTTGGTTCTCGGGTTGGGTCGGGTCAACCCGAGCCCCAACCCGTAACCGACCCGTATTTAGTCGGGTCCACAAAACTTAGAACCGAACCAACCCGTTTAGTCAAAATACCCAAACCAACCCGACCCATTTAGGTCGGGTTGGGTCGGTTCTCAGTTTTACCCGACCCTAGTTGCACCCCTACTATAAAATGATGCACACGCAGTCAAGCACACCAACAATCTATTGTTTAGCATATTTCAACTAGACAACTCCTAACTGGTTTGAAGAGTGAACCTAAGCTTCCAATTCGGTCTTATGAAACGAATTCGACCAGGTAACCCCTAGGTTAAGTGGTAGGGTCATAATGCTCTAGGCATGGGTCCCGCTTAAAAACCACACTCCTAGGACAGAAACTGTCACCCTTTATAGGAATAGGGCTTACCTAGGCATCGAGTTGGTCAAAGAGGGCAATTGGTGCAACTTTTGATGGTTTTCGCCCTAGTGACCTAGTGATCCTTAAGGCAAATGTCTACTTAAGTTTAGATTAGGTTGGGTGACTATGTGGGGTATGTATAACCTAATGGGCAAGAATCCAGTGATGAAATCATGTTCTTATCTTGTAAGGGTAAGTTCCCTTACTTAGTGTGGTCCAGATTAATTTTTGTGACAATCAAGCATTCACACTTTTGCTGCAATTAAATCAATCCAACCCATTTGTTAGTCAAGAGAGGCGTGAGTAGGGCTTCAATACCCAGCACCCACTCAGATTAAGGGAAGAATTTTTTTTTCTCTCGCCGCTTCGATTATGCAAGTTTCCTTATGAGCACACGACTTCCTGCAAAACAACACAAAAATTACAAAAAGAGAAAAAAAAGAAAAAGAAATTGCTATGTAAAAGAAATTTTCTAAATGACTGAATCCTAGATTTTTTTTTCTTGTTTTTCTTTAGAGAAATCCTAAACTAAACTAGTTAAAAAATTAAATTAAAATTTAACAGGTTTTCAGACCCAAATCCCCGGCAATGATACCAAATTTAAATTCTACCTTAATGATTAAATTAGTGGGCAATGGTCCCATTGGAGATTGGGTGAAATTTGTTAAACTAACTCAAATAAAACAAATAAAGAGAGAAGAAAATATCACAATAAGATAAAAGAAAAAGACAAGATGGAGGAACTAGGGCGTCGGATTCCAGTTAGAGCATAATAAAATTAAATCCTATTTTAATTTCTTTTTCCCGCCTTTTTTTTAACTCAAATCAAGGATAACTCAATATCCTTGACTCAGAAGATTAAACCACTTGAAATCACCACTTCTTTTCGGTGTCAATATTTAATGATTACTTTTCAACCACAAACACACACCATCAAGGTCTTTAATCTAAGCATGGTTAAGTTCCAAAGAACAAGTAATAAAAATTATTGAATATGGAAATTAAAACTAAACTGCAGGAATTGGGAACTAAAAAAACGATCACATAGTATTAAAACAAGCAAAGAGAAATTAGCCAAGCATAGTATTAAAACAAGCAAAGAGATTAAAATGAGATTCCATTAATTTAATGGGATAACCAGTCACGATTACATCACTTTATCGTCACAAAATTTGTACTTTTTTTTCCTCGCCGTTGGTAGCATGATGAAGGTTTCCTTTTGTCTAATTCAAGAGAGAGATAAAAAAAGAAATAAAACTCAGAGCCCACACCCACCAGAGAGAGCCTCCTCATCTATATATAAGTCTTCAACTTGATAGCCTGTTCTGACCCATGAAACGTCAAAATTCGGAGATTATCATGAAATACAATTTGTTCCCCTTTAAATCCCCTTTCGAATGCATCTAGTGTCTCCTTAATCCAATATCTAAGTCAAAAGTTATGAGCAAAACAGTAAGTCATGCACAGATTATGCTGGAAAAATGCCTCCTCAACTTGACAGCCTGTTTTGACCCCTGAAACGTCATATTTAGGGATCATCAATATGATAATGTTCCCCTTTGAATCCCCTTTCCAACACCCCTAGCATCGCCTTAATCCAATATTTAAGTCAAAAGTTATGGGCAAAATCGTAAGTCATACACATAATAGGCTGAAAAAACGCCTCCTTTAAAGAGTGGCGCCTCTAGGCGCCTCTAGAGGATCCCAACGCTCAGCCTTCTCTTTCTTTATTTGCTCTCATCTCTCACAAGCATAGATTAAGAGATTTATAGAGGGAAAAAGAGAGCTGGGTTCAGCAAATATCCCTGTTAGTGATAGTGTATAGTGTTGAGATACACATACCCGTAGATAACCTGTATAGGATACCCTTTATCCTTTTCTTGTATGATTCATATATATTTGGCCCTTGGCCGAATGAGAGGGTTTGATCCATTCTCCCCAAAACCCTAGCCTCTCTCTCTCTCTCTCTCTCTCTCTCTCTCTCTCTCTCTCTCTCTCTCTCTCCATGCTAGGGAACGTTTGTCACATGGTATCAGAGCCATCGATCCTGAGGTCCTCCGACAAGATCTGACCCTCCTCCGGCGCAGATCTGCCGTCGCGCGAGGCCAGAGCTCTCCTCCCTCGAATCCGGCGCAGATCTCCTCCCTCGGATCCGGCGCAGATCTCCTCCCTTTCCGGTCCGGCGACTGCATCCGCCGTCGTGCAAGGCCAGAGCTCTCCTCCCTCGGATCCGGCGCAGATCCGCCGTCGCGCGAGGCCAGAGCTCTCCTCCCTTTCTGGTCCGGCGACTGCATCCGTCCGTCGCGCGAGGCCAGAGCTCTCCTCCCTCGGATCCGGTGCAGATCTCCGGCGACTGCATCCGTCCGGCGAGCTCCTCTCACCTCCTCAGATCTGAGCCCTCCCACCTCTCAGATCTCTGCGTCCGTCCGGCGAGCTCCTCTCACCTCCTCAAATCTGAGCCCTCCTCACCCCTCAGATCTCTGCATCCGTCCGGCGAGCTCCTCTCACCTCCTCAGATCTGAGCCCTCCTCACCTCTCAAATCTCATCCAGATTCAGCCCTCTATTGCGCCGGTTCTGCGCAGCTCCGGCGAACTCTGAGTTCCGGCCAGCAGCCTCGAGCCCTCTCTTGCGCCGGCGAACTCCAGTTCTGGCCCTCTCAATCTCGCGACGATCTCGATCTCGATCTCGCACCGGCGAACTCTAGATCTGCATCTTCGGTCTCTGAGCTCCGAGTGAAGCCACTGATCCGACCGGCGAGCCACCATGGCCGACTCCTCCTCCGTAGATGCTCCTCCGCCCATGCCACAACACCATGAGAGCCTCCCATTCGAGTACACTCATGACTTCCTGCCGAGCTCGACGGACTTTCCTCTCGCCTCCTCCGCCGATTAGGAAGCATGGGCAGCCACCGTCCAGACCACGCTTCTCGGACGTGACCTTTTTGGATTACTCGACGGCACCACCACGGCACCGAGTCAGGCTTTCCCTGCCGCTCTTCAAGCGTGGCGTCTTCGTGATGCACGGGTCGCCGCCTACTTTGTCGCTTCAGTCGATCGGACGATGCGTGCTGACCTCGCCGCCCTTGGAGCATCCGCAGCTATATGGCGCTCCTTAATTGAGCGCTTCGTGGAGTCTAGCGGCGCCCGCGAGTATGCCCTTCTCTCCCAGGTCCAGTCCCAACAGCAGGGTGATCGTCGATCCAGCAATTCCATGCGCAGATGCGTGGTTACTGGCGGGAGCTTCAGTCACTGGTACCTCCCGTCTCTCCCGAGTGTCGTGCCGCCCACCAAGCCTTCTGGGAGCGCCGCCAACTTTACCAGTTCCTGATGGCCCTTCGACCAGAGTTTGACCCACTTGCTGGCGCTCTGATCCACCGAGACCCACTTCCACACTTGGATGCTGACATTGCTGAGTTCGTCGCCGAAGAGACCAGGCTGCGCACCATCGCCACCAGGGCTCCTCCGTCCCCCTCCAGCAACACGGGCATCCTTGCTACAGCCCCAGCTGCCTCTCTTACTTCTGCTTCTGGTCGTGATCGGTTTGTGTGCACTCACTGCCACAAACCAGGTCATGTCGTCGCCACATGTTGGAAGCTACATCCCGAGAAGAGGCAGAGACCCCAAGGACGTGGTCGACCCGTTGGCTCTACTGCTGCTGCTGCTACTGCTCCGTCCTCTCCTCGCACGGTTCCATCATCACCCCGGGGTTCCTTGGACGCCCCCGACGCTACTCAGCTCCTTCAGCAGTAGCTTGCACAACTTCAGTTCCGCCTATTCAGCTCCGCCGAGGCTTCCAACGTCTCCAGCTCCTCTGCTCACTTAGCCACTCCTGGTACCTTCGCTACTTGGATTCTGGACTCTGGGGCCTCCCATCACATGACTTCCAATACTTCCTTGCTTACCGATTGCCGACCGGCACCGCACATCCCATCAATACATACTGCAGATGGCTCTTCTTTAGCCATCTTGCAGTGTGGATCGATTACCGCCACTACAGAACCGAGCGGTCGTCTCTCTTTACCCACTGTGTTGCATGTCCCCCAGCTTCGCATGCAGCTCATCTCCATTATCAGCCTCTGTGACTCTGGATGTGTTGTGACTTTCTCCCCTTCTTCTTGTGTTGTGCAGGATCCACGTACCGGACGAGTGATTGGCGCTGGTCGTAGGTCAGGCGGGCTGTACCACCTCGAGCATCTCCATCTTTCCCTCATTCCCCCTTCTGGTGTCTGTAGTTTAACTTCTCCCGATGCCGACTTGTGGCACCGAAGACTAGGCCACATTTCTGAGTTTCGACTTAAGAGCTTACTCCAGACTGGAGCTCTAGGTCATTGCTCTTTTTCTTCTTTATCTACATGTACCGGTTGTAAGCTTGCCAAAGCTACAGCCTTACCTTTTCCTTCTAGTATCTCTCAGAGTCCTGCTCCCTTTGACTTAGTACACTCCGATATCTGGAGCCCTGCACCTCTTCCTTCGATGTGTGGCTATCGCTACTATATTTCTTTCATCGATGACTTCAGTCGATACACTTGGGTCTACCTTCTTCAGCACCGCTCTGAGGTTCCTCAGGTTTACCAGATTTTCACCTCGATGGTCCACACACAGTTCGGTTGTCGCATTAAGACCTTTCGGTCTGATTGCGCCCTCAAGTACCTCTCCACTGCTATGCGGACACTTCTTCAGTCCCATGGGACCCTATTCTAGCACTCATGTCCTCACACACACGAGCAAAACGGAGTAACCGAGCGAAAGCACCATCATATCCTTGAGACGACGCGTGCTCTTCTTCTCTCTGCTTCCATTCCACGCACTTTCTAGGCTGAGGCTGTCTTGACATCAGTCAACCTCATCAACATCACCCCTTCTTCTGTTTTCCCGGGTGGTGCATCTCCCCACAAGCGTCTTTTCTCTTCCCCTCCTGACTACAATCTGCTTTGTACCTTCGGGTGCACCTGTTTCGTTCTCCTTCCACCCCATGAGCGCACGAAGCTGTCCAAACGTGCAGTTAAATGCATCCTCCTAGGAATCAGCGCCGAGCACAAGGGTTATCGTTGCTATGACTCCTTGACTCGTCGCCTTCGCATCTCTCGACACGTCTCCTTCGTCGAGGATGCCCCTTACTACTCCTCTGCAGCTCAGGACCTCACCTTCTTGGAGACTCCTACCACCCTGTCTCCGACTCTCGAGCCCCTTCTATCACCACTTTCATCCAGTTCCATTTCTCCCCTTGCTTCCAGTGATTCTTCCACGGAGTCTTCCTCCGTCCCCTCCTCTCCTCCGTCACCGATTTCTTCCGTAGGTCTTCCTTATACTCCCGACGTCCATGGTACTCCGCCTGCTACACCCAGTCAGACGTCGCCGGTCATGGATCCTCGCCCACCGCCCCGCCATCCTCAACGCGAGCACCACCCACCTGATCGCTTCAGCTTTTGCTCTAGCCCACCTGACCGTTTTGGCTTTGCCACGGTCACCTCCTACTCGCCTCAATTTACAGCCTTTATTGCAGCCCTTCACACAGACCAAGAGCCTCGATCATACGGGGAGGCCGTCCAGTCCCCTCAGTGGCGGCAGGCTATGAGCGAGGAATTTCAGGCATTTGAGCAGACTCAGACTTGGGATATCGTCCCCCTTCCTGTTGGCGTTGAGCCTATCAGTTGCCGGTGGGTCTACAAGGTCAAGCGGCGACCTGATGGTTCCATCGAGTGGCACAAGGCTCGGTTGGTGGCCCGTGGCTTCACTCAGGCATACGGAATAGACTACGAGGAGACTTTTGCACCCGTAGCTCAGATGACCTCCGTTCGTGCACTCCTAGCAGTTGCAACAGTCCGCCGATGGCCTCTTCTCCAGATGGACGTGAAGAATGCCTTTCTCCATGGTGATCTTTCAGAGGTCGTCTACATGCAGCCACCCCCTGGTTTGCATACTCCTCCCCAGCATATTTGTCGCCTCCGTCGAGCTATCTACAGGCTCAAGCAAGCCTCTCGAGCTTGGTTCGAGTGTTTCCGACGAGCCGTCACCGAGATCAGCTACATTGAGAGCTCGCAGGACCACTCGCTTTTTGTGCGGTCATCTCCTCAGGGCAGGGCAATTCTCCTATTATATGTCGACGATATGATCATCACAAGTGATGACTCCGCTGCCATCACTTCCCTTCAGCAGCATCTTCGGTGCCGGTTCCAGATGAAGGATTTACGTCCTCTTCGCTACTTCCTTGGGCTAGAGATCGTCCACAGTGAGCGAGGGATTCTGCTATCCCAGCAGAAGTACACAGCTGACATCCTTAGCCGAGCTGCCCTTTCCGATGATCGCTCTACTGTCACCCCTCTCGAGCTTCACGTGAAGCTTCATCCCACCGATGGTGAGCCTCTCTCAGATCCTACTCGGTACCGACAGATCGTTGATCAGTTGGTTTACCTCTGCATCACCAGGCCCGACATTGTTCACGCCGTCAGCATCATCAGCCAGTTTGTCGAAGCCCCTCGCTCTGCTCACTATGCTGCCCTTCTTCGACTTCTCCGTTATCTTCGAGGCACTATCACCCGGTCGCTCTTCCTATCATCGACTTCTCCTCTGGTCCTACGTGCCTACTCGGATGCTAACTGGGCTGGTGATCCGACCACTCGTCGATCGACCACTGGCTATTGCCTATTTCTTGGAGATTCTCTTATCTCATGGCGCAGCAAAAAGCAAAGCGTTGTCTCTCTCTCTCCAGTACTGAAGTAGAGTTTCGAGCCATGGCCTCTACTACCAAAGAAACCGTTCACTTGCGACGACTTCTTGGAGATCTAGGGGTTAAGATCTCTGAACCTACAGCCCTTCACTGTGACAATCGGCGTGCAATACAGATTGTCACCAACCCGGTCTTCCACGAAAGGACGAAGCACATCGAGCTCGATTGCAACTACTCTTGCCAGGAGTATGAGGCCGGGACCATCTCTCTCCCCTTTGTTTCCTCTGGAGAACAGATTGCTGACTTCTTCACGAAGTCACACCCTGCTCCACGTTTTCAATTTCTGCTTAGCAAACTCATGGTGCATGACCCACCTTGAGTTTGAGGAGGGCTGTTAGTGATAGTGTATAGTGTTGAGATACACATACCCGTAGATAACCTGTATAGGATACCCTTTGTCCTTTTCTTGTATGATTCATATATATTTGGCCCTTGGCCTAATGAGAGGGTTTGATCCATTCTCCCCAAAACCCTAGCCTCTCTCTCTCTCTCCATGCTAGGGAACGTTTGTCACAATCCCACGCCATGTATGATCTTTTCCAAGCCAGTCGTGCATCCCTCCTTAATTTCAGCATGATAAACATGGCTCCCATGTGCAACCGAGCATTGCCATTGATGGTGGAATTTGTTTCCCATTTTAGAATCCAAGTCAAGAGAGAAAAGTGGGGTAAGAAGAGATCTGGACTATTACAACCACATACCCACTTGTACTCTCTAATTTTCAATCCATACGCAAACTCCCATTTATTGTTGTTTTAAATGGGATTAGGGTGCACCCATTTTGGAATCTATTTTCTATTCTTCACTTCCCTTGAAATCAGACGCGCATCCTGCTTGAACCAACATTGATGCACTAGCCGTGTTTCACAAGTGTGTGACGTCCTTTTTCATGCAATGGCCTTCTTCAACATGAGCTCTGCCATCATTACTGGCTTCATGTCACACTTTTCTAAACCGTGCAACGTGGCTGAACATGGGCACACAGTGAACTCATATTTGGGCTCGAGCCACTTCGAGTGGGCTTTTATCACAAGTTAGGCCTTGATAATATTCCTACACGAGAAAATATATGTAATCAATATTTTTAGAAACACTTTGCATGGGGGTCTTCGGGACTCATATGAATGCATATTGTTAATGTATATAGATGGGTCGGGTTACATGTACAGTCGGGTCGGGTTGTATGGTCATACATGTACATATATATTGGGCTTGAGTCCCTCAATAGAGAGCATTCTATTCCTCTCCAAGCCCTAGCCGTCATCTCCTAACATGGTATCGAGCTCTAGGGTTTCTCGCGCGACGACGGCGACGACGGCACCAAACTCCGGCCTCTCCTCCACCCCGGCAGCACCTCCGGCCTCTCCTCCACCCCGGCAGCACCTCTGCCCACTCCCGCCCTCTCCCTCTACCCCGACAGCCCCACCGGCCCCAACCGCCACCTCCCCAGCCCCCCCACCCCCTTCCTCTGCCCCGACAGCCCCCCCCCCCCCCCCCCCCCGACCTCACCCGCCACCTCCCCAGCCCCCCCCCGACCCTACCCCATGTCCATCATGCCCCTCGTCTTAACATTAATCTGATCTCTATCAGTTCTCTTTGCGACTCTGGCCTGACTGTCACCTTCACCCCTTTTGTTTGTGTTGTGCAGAATTCGCGGACGGATCAGAGGATTGGACTGGGCCGTAGAGCAGGAGGACTTTACCAGCTGGACCATCTACATGTGTCTTCCGTTCCTGTTGCGTCTGTCATGTCTGTTACCTCTTATGCCGACCTGTAGCACAGAAGGTTAGGTCATATATCGAGTGATCGACTCAAAAGCGTATTCCGTTCGGGCGCTTTGGGTCGAGCGTCCTTCTCCCCCCTCTCTATCTGTACGGGTTGTAGATTGGCAAAGAATCTAGCTCTTCCATTCTCTGCTGGCGCTTCCCAATCTGATGCTTTATTTGATTTAATACATTCGGACATTTGGGGTCCAGCTCCTGTTGCATCTATTTCGGGTTACATGTACTATGTGTGTTTTATCGATGACTATTCTAGGTGCACCTGGGTTTATCTTATGCGTCATCGATCTGAAGTCCCTCACATCTTTAGGAGATTCACCACTATGATACACACTCAGTTTGGTCGGCGCATCAAGACCTTTCGGTCTGATTGTGCCAAGGAGTATCTCTCCTCCGAGATGCGTGAGATTCTTCAGTCTCACGGCACTCTTCACCAGCAGTCATGTCCCCACACCCATGAGCAGAACGGCGTTGCCGAACGCAAACATCATCATGTCCTTGAGACTGCACGAGCCTTGCTTCTCTCTGCGTCTGTTCCTCACTCCTACTGGGCTGAAGCTGTCATGACGGCTGTCCACCTCATCAATATCACTCCGTCGTCTGCCCTGTCCGGTGCCACCCCATATGAGCGCCTCCACTCCAGCCCACCTGACTACTCTCTTCTTCACAAGTTTGGCTGCACGTGCTTCGTTCTTCTTCCTCCCCATGAGCGCACCAAACTCTCTGCGAAGTCTGTTAGGTGTGTTCACTTAGGGCTCAGTCGGGAGCACAAGGGATATCGGTGCTACGATCCCTTGGCTCGTCGGATCCGTGTCTCCCGTCACGTTTCCTTTGTTGAGGATGTCCCGTACTTCTCACCTGAGTCTCGGGATCTTTCCTTGCCTCCTGCGTCACCCTCCTCGCCTTCCTCACATCTCCACATCCCCGTTCTACCCCCGTTTTCTGTTATCCCATCCACGCCTACTCCTCCCTCTTCCCCGCCACCTCCACCACCACCATCACCACCGCCACCACCTCCTCCGTCTTCCCCGACACCTCCACCACCACCGGTTACTTGTGTCTATGTTCGTCGGTCTCCAGCTCCTCCTCCAGAGTCGGTTCACACTGGTACTCCCTCGCCTGATGCTGCTGCCCCCTCCTCCCCGGTCGTGGATCATGCTCCTGCTCGGCGCTACCCAGCGCGCGAACATCACCCTCCTGACAGATATGACTACTCTCCTGACAGGTTTGGCTACTCTGTCTTTCCCTCTGACTCTCCTGACTCCTCTGGCTACTCTGCCAGTGCCTCCTATTCACCATCTTTTCAGGCTTTTCTTACTGCTATACACACCCATCGGGAGCCCCAATCGTACCGTGAGGCAGCTTTACATCCAGAGTGGCGGCAGGCCATGTCAGTTGAGCTTGAGGCTTTTCAGCGGACCCAGACATGGGATTTGATGCCTTGTCCCTCAGGTGTGGTGCCTGTTAGCTGCAAGTGGATATTAAAGGTCAAGACTCGACCTGATGGATCCATTGAGCGGCACAAGGCTCGCCTCGTTGCCCGTGGCTTCTCCCATGAGTATGGGATTGATTACGAGGAGATGTTTGCTCCAGTTGCTCGGATGACTACTGTGCGCACCCTCTTAGCTGTGGCAGCTGCTCGAGGGTGGCCTCTCCATCAGATGGATGTCACCAATGTCTTCCTCCACGGTGATCTCTCCGAGGAAGTCTACATGGCTCCTCCTCCGGGCGTTTCAGTTCCTCCAGGGCACGTGTGTCGGTTGCGCCGAGCCATCTATGGGCTCAAGCAGGCCCCTCGTACCTGGTTTGAGCGATTCCGCAGTGCAGTCCTGGCCGCCGGGTTTGTTGAGCGTCACTCCGACTATGCCATGTTCACTCGCTCCTCCAGTCAGGGTATTGCAGTTCTTCTTCTCTATGTAGATGATATGATCATCACTGGGGATGACAGTGCCACCATAGCATCCCTTCAGCGGCACCTCCAGAGTCAGTTTGAGATGAAAGATCTGGGCTCTATTCGCTACTTTTTGGGCCTTGAGATTGCCCGGTCAGCTCGTGATCTGTTGGTCTCCCAGCAAAAGTACATCTCCGACATCTTTGCTGACGATGCTCTTACTATCTCTCGCACTGCTGATACACCCATGGAGCTCAATTTAAAGCTTCTAGCTACAGATGGTGAGCCGCTCCAGGATGTCTCCCGCTACCAGAGGCTGGTTGGGATGCTCGTCTATCTCACTATGACCCGGCCAGACATTGCCCATGTTGTTGGCATTGTCAGTCAGTTTGTTCAGGCTCCACGTTCAGTTCACTATGCAGCTGTCCTTCGGATTATCCGCTACCTCCGGGGCACCATCACCCGTTCACTACTGTTTCCCTCCACCTCTCTGTTGGTGCTGCGTGCCTACTCCGATGCAGATTGGGCAGGAGATGCAACCACTCGCCGCTCTACTACAGGATACTGTGTGTTTCTGGGTGATTCGCTTATTTCGTGGCGCAGCAAGAAACAGGAGTCTGTTGCTCGCTCCAGCACCGAAGCCGAATACAGGGCTATGGCTTCCACCACCGCAGAGATTGTCTGGCTTCGCCGCCTTCTGCTCGACTTGGGAGTTGTGATATCCGGGCCCACGCCTCTCTTCTGTGACAACCGGAGTGCTATTCAAATTGCTAGCAACCCGGTCTTCCATGAGCGAACAAAACATATTGAGGTTGATTGTCATTATTGTCGCCAGGAGTTTCTCGACCACACCATCTCCTTGCCATTCATTTCATCATCGGAGCAAACTGTTGATTTCCTGACGAAGCCCTTTACGATTGCTCGCTTCCGGCACTTTATCGGCAAACTCTCGGTTCATGATCCACCGTGAGTTTGAGGGGGAGTGTTAATGTATATAGATGGGTCGGGTTACATGTACAGTCGGGTCGGGTTGTATGGTCATACATGTACATATATATTGGGCTTGAGTCCCTCAATAGAGAGCATTCTATTCCTCTCCAAACCCTAGCCGTCATCTCCTAACACATACAAATATACCTTTCTAATCAGAAAAACGTGTACTACGCAAGTGGTAAAGAGAAAACACACATGTTTACGTGTAAAAACAAACTATTACGTTGGAGAATCGTGATAATGCTATTAAAAGAAAGGATAATTTAGCATTATTAAGCAGTTATCACTGAATTCTTCGGTGCCGAAACTAGGCCTTCTCGAGACGAGGTCGAGGAAGATGGTGACAAGCGGGGACACGAGTCTCTCTTGAAAGCCCATGAAGCTTTAATTAAAGCTCATATAAATGTCATGTTACCAAATAATTACGTCGCCTCCATCTAACCATCGGTTCCAGTTTTAATCTCAACCATCGGTGCCCTTCAGAACATATTAGTGTTCAAAAACCCGGAACCTGGACTCAACTCGAAAGTCCACCGAGTCGAGTAACTCGAAAACTCGACTCGGGTGACTCGGTAATTTTATATATATATATATATATGTGTGTGTGTGTGTGTGTGTGTGTGTGTGTGTGTGTGTGTGTATTTTTAAAACTCAAAATAATAAATAGCCCAAGTTGGACCGAGTTGGCCCGAGTCACAGCCAGTCCGAGTCGACTCAATTTTCAGCCGAGTCGAGTCGGACCGAGTTTTGGTACTATGGAACATACTAACCCAGATTTTATTAATATAATACCAGAAACTCATCGGAAAGGGCCCAGATTCATCTAAAAAGCACCCCCCCCCCCCCCCCCGCGGCAGCCCGTGCGCACAAATAAGGTCGTGGACAACCCCATACGACAAGGCATCAACTATGATGATAAAATAAGCAGAAAAAGGCAAAAAAACATAATAAAAACGCTTGAAAATCATAAACAAAGCACTAATTAAATGTTTTCAGAACTAATAAAACAAAAGATATAAGACAAATATTTGATGATGCAGATCAGGCTGCATCAAAGTATATAAATACATGCTTATGCTCTGTATTCTAGCATGTAACCAGTGCAGGATCTCTATGAAATGGTCATGTCAGCTTCCCCCATCCCCGGCCCGGCCCCCCATTTTTTTTCTTTTGGTTGGCCCTGGGGATCCAGTATATTCCAAGTTTTTTTGGTTTCTCCATCTTTTGATTTAATCATACAGACCCAGCAGATGTGCTGCATCAATGAATTCTGGTTCTTCTCTTCCAATGGGCTCTAGTTGTTCTCTCGCGCTTCAAATGGAAGCTCTATGTGGTTTGCACCATTTCATACTGTATTTACTTTATAGCAGTTTTCAGACAGAATATCCTTCACCTCTTAACTCAAAGTCTATTCCTTACTCAACCAAAGAGAATCTCAGAGAAACTGCAAATGATAGAATGAGATAATATATAAAACAAAAAGAACAAAGAGCATCATTCTATCATATCAGCTTTTTTTTTTGCGGAAATATCAGCTAAATATTATTTTTTTCCATTTTCAATATTAGTTAATAGAATTTATGAGAAAGCCAAGATGGTGAAAATTTCTGATCAGATTAATTGAACAAAAGGCATGAAGAAAATTGGGTCCAATGAGATGAAAATTTACTTTCAAGAAACTTGATAAAATGGAAGAATTCGGTAGAACCCCCTGCTTCCTGCAAGAGTTAAGGTACCTTTACAACAACAAAATCAAAATTAGTAGAAGAAAATCCATAATCAAAAGAAATAGAAAACAACCGGGTGAAACAGTAATATGTAAATCAGATTGCTACATTTACACGTTTTATAAAATTGGATACTAGCCAAGTAACTTTGGCATTCATGTAAGTTACAGATTTAATATAAACCCATTAGCAGCATACTAGGATATATCTAGGCATAGAAGTTGTTCTTGCAACCTAGAGATAATTCATTACTTATATAGTGCAGAAACATTAAAGACTTTTGTAACACACTTGCTTCAAAGGTCATTAACATATTGCAATGGAAGAAGAAAATTCACGAACAATGGCGGAAGCAAAATAATAGACTTTTCTAAGGCAAAACTAACATATTCGATGACAAATAACTCATGTAAGGAATTCCATATGCAAAAAGATAATTTTTAAAAAAGGAAACATATGCTGAAAGAATACATCAGTATATTAATACAATAGTTGTTATATATATACTTAAAACTATTAGAGTGTGTACATTATATTCTTAGTCTTTTTATAGGTTTATCATCCTCTTTGGGGTATGCTCACCCTTGGTAACCCCATCCTTTGTATAGTCATATATAGGACCATTACCCCAATGAGTAAAGTAATCTCTTTACTCCCAAACCTATTTTCCTCCTTTTTCCTTTTTGGTCTAACATGGTATCAAAGCCAGGTTAATGATCTCTTTGTGAGATTCATTGTCTTCATCGTCATCAAAGGCTTCATCGAAGTCTTTGTCACATCTTCATTATTCATCCATCAACTGGATCTTCTCAAAATCCAATCGGAACCAATCGACAGCCTCAACTACCTCACTGGATCACTGCCTCATTGGATCCAAGCCCAGGATCCATTGGTGGGAGCGATTGAAGAGGAGAGGAAGGAGTTGCAACGAGCAATCAGCGATTGAAGAGAATCCTTCGGTGATTGCAGAGGATTGCAGTGGATCTGTCAGTATTTGGCGAAGAGGACCTGTCGGCGGTGGTGTTGCTTTCTCGGAGAAATCGAAACCCTAAGGGGGCAGCGGTGTTGCTTCGTCATATCTGAGCTCCTTTTGTCCCTGCATGAATAAAAGGAGGCAGAGGACGAATACAGTGAATAAAAAGGTGACAGACGACACCCTAAGGCTAGGACGATCTCAGCCATCAACCTCATCTATGATCAGATCTCATTTTCCTTTAAGTTACCTGCCACCGCACTGGTTCGGTCCAGGCGGTTTGAACCAGTTCATCTCTAAAACAGTCGGTTCATTACCTGCACATCAGTTAATTCAGTCAAGGTTTTATTGTTTCAGCTGGTTTTTTGGTTCAATCGTCGAGTTGGTTCAGTCAGTTCTTCACTCTTTTGTTTCACCCGGTTTTGGTTCAGTCGGTTCATTGCAATGCATCTAAACAGCATTGTTCACTACGCACTTTTGTATCGCAGCAAAGCAAGTTTTCTACAGTTTGAAGGATCAAATTTGATCGGATTTCCACTGTTTTTGTTCTGTTGAATTCATCTTGGTTTCTTGGAGCTTCTAGTCGCACAAACATGATAAATTATCAAATTTTGTCGCACATCTCCTTGGGATGGCAATCATGGGTGTCTTTTGAAGCCCAAAATGAACATTACTCACCAGCGCCTAAAATTTTTGATTGTGGGTCTCCACCTTACATATGCACTATGCTATCAAAGTCGGGACTAATCGGCGACTAGTCCCCGACTAGTCCCTGGGCGGCATTTTGCCGACCGATTAATTTCGATTCCGTCATTGCTGGGCAGAATCCCGACTAGTCCCCGACTAGACCCGACTAGCCCGACTAGTCCCCGACTAACGACTGCCGACTAGTCCCCAGGCAGCATTCTGCAAGCAAATTTTTTTTTTGAAAGGAGTCTGCGCAAGCAATTTTGTTTGGATTTTTTTACATTGGCTCAAAATCTTGAGTCGCAAGACTCACAACTATGGCTCTTCCCTGTAATCATCTGTTGAGCACCTGAGAATCTCAGATAAAAACATAGACAAATAATTAGTTTATTTGTTGATATCCATATAATCCTATAATCAAAATTGGGGTTGTTCACTGATTAAACATCATCAAACAAATATTGTGATGAATTCTTAGTTCTGAGTCTTTTGACATGGACATGAAGCCAATACAACTGTGTTATGTTAGACTGTTACTTATGTATTTATACCCATACTGTAAAGTGTGAAGGTATGGATTGTTATTAACCGACTAATATCATATACTTATTGACATTTATGCTAGTTCATATATCATATATGTTTAGGGAGGGGGGGAGGGGTTAGAATAAGTTTTGGCCGACTAGTCCCGACTACTCCCGACTAGGGCCGACTACCGACTTTGACTGCATAGCATATGCACCTTGGTGCTCACAAGCTATGGAAATATGTCGATGGTGCGAAGGCGGTTCCTACAATCTTTGAGACCTCCACCGTAAGTACGGCCACAGATTCTATCAAATCCGAGGAATGGAATGATGTTGATGCCATCATTCGTTCGTACATTGGAACCTCTCTTTCAGGAACCCCGTGTGGAGGCTCTTCCATTTTCTACCTCTCGGGAGATGTGTTGTTCTCTCAAACTAGTTTGTTCAAACTGCTAGTGCAAGGACATATCCGCTTCGGTGTGAGCTCAAGGGGATGACTCAAGGGTCTCGCACCATTCATGAGTTTAATGCTCAGATCTCAGCTCTCTGGAGGGAACTTTAGACATTGGAGCATGACTATCATCCGGATGCTATTTCCATTCATCGACGCCATCGTGAGAAGCAGTACGTGTTTGAATTCCTGATGGAACTCTGTCCTGAGTTTGAGCCAATTCGAGGTTAGGTCCTGCACCCGGACCCCTTGCCTAGCCTCGCCGAGGCTTTGTCTGAACTACTCGTCGAGGAGACACGGTTGGGCACTTTTGTTGCACACCGTGCTCCAGTCTTCGACCCTAGAGTGCTTGCACTCCACCTTTATTCACTCAGCGTGTCTCTGGAGGTGACAGTCGCACTACCGAGGATCACCGACCCCCTGGTGAGCAATGGTCTGCAGGCAAGCTTTGGTGCGTCTATTGCAAGAAAGAAAGCCATGTCAAGGAGACATGTTATCGGTGTATGAGGAAGATTGGTCAGATGCCCCAGATTAGTACTCTACGACTTCTGATCTCTCTCAGTCTCAGTTTACTGCTCAGGTTCAGCAACTTCAACTAGCTCTAGCTCTTCACCAGAGCCCAACTGCTACTGGTACTGCCTCAGCTGCCTGGATACCGGACTTGAGTGCCTCACACCACTTGATTTCTAACGCTTCCGCACTCACTGATCGTGGTAGTGTTCCCCCTAAGCTCCAACTTCATACTGTTGATAGTTCCTACTTACTAGATTCCTGTCAAGGGACCATCACCAGAATCACCACATCATCTTACCCTAGTGGTTGCCTTTCTCTGTCTGGCGTGCTTCTTGCTCCTTCTTTGTCCATAATTTAATTTCTATTAGGCTATTAGCTGACATGTTGATTTGGGTTTCATAACTGTAGGTGCAAATTTTGGCTAAGGGCCTATCAACCCTACATAGGGCTCACGACGATACTTTGCGGCCTATCAGTCATGCCTGGGGTCCACGACAATACTTCGAGGCCAACTAGCCCTACATGAGGCCCACGACGACACTTCAGGGCCTACCAGCCCTACCTAGGGCCCACCAGCCTAGGTTGGAGCCCCCAACGACTGTCCGAGACCCAATCAAGGTTTAAAATCACGGTATCAGTCGCGGTATTGGTCGGCCCCGAACCGGTATGTACCGGCCAGTACGTAATGGTACCGGCCGATACAGATCGATACCGGTTGAAAAAAAAAACCTGACGGTACCGATTGATACCCGCCGATACTGACCGATACGTACCGATACCGACCGGTACGGGTAAGGTATCGGGATCAGATGTTGTACCAGTCTCGAACCGGCCAAAACCGGTACGTACCGGTATCGACCGAGACTAGAAACCCTGGTCCCGATAATCGGTCCACAAAAACTACCTCAAGACCTGGTAACTTTCTGATCCCTATAAATAAGAGGGTCGACACATATTCCAGATCCGATTTCCTGATTCCAGAGCAATTCTCCATTTTAAGAGTTGCAAAGCTCTAACGAAGAACGCAGAGGTTTTCTGGAATCCATTCTTGAAGAATTAGTCTTCTTTTCTACCCCCTTCTCTTTCTCTGAATGCTTATATCAACAACCCTCGGCCTGTGGAGGTGTTGTCTTACACAGTTACACCTTTGAGTTAGTGGATTCAAGGTTGCGTCTTATCGCACGGAGAAGTATGCTTCGGCCGAACTTCGATACCACATCATTGTGTCAATTCTCTCTACTCTCTACCCTCTACCCTCTACGTTCTATTCTACTAAGCATTCTAGTCATCGGTCAAGTCAAGTTGAATCGATTGATTGTTGGTGCGAGTCTTTTGGCGACAGAAAATTTTCTCCCACAGTTACCCCTTTCTTATTCTCATCTTGTCTTGTACAGGATCCTCGGACAGATAGGACGATTGGGACTGAGCGTAGGGTGGGAGGTCTCTACCACTTGAGGCATATACACGTGCCACTCACTGCCTCCACTGTCGTTATCACATGTGATGTGTTCGAACTCTGGCATCGTCTTTTGGGACATCCTTCAGAACTTCCCTGAACATAAGATCGAGTTCTTTCAAAGTCAGAGTGCATGATACAAGAGCATCCAGTAACATATTTATTTTTGTTTTTCAAAATTAATAATGGCTGAAATAGTATTTTTGAAATAAAATATTATTTTTATTTTGAAAATAATATCTTAATCCATAATTATTTTATATTTGGAATTAGTTAATAGGTATTTTAAATATGGGTTTTTGTATAAGATTCGATTAGATTCAAATCGTTTTAAATTAGGAAGTGTTATATTTTTAGTTATTTTGGTTATCTCTTTCTTCTTCTAAATTCAGTTGTAAGCCTATTTAAAGGCCTCAAGTATTATGAAAGAATTATTGTGGAATGATTGATTAAGTTGAAACGTATTTTGTTTCGTGAATGCTTTCCTGGGAGATGAGAGAAAAGCGCGAGGCTCACTGGCTAGAGATCGGTTGATTTGCCGGTGAGAGGCAGTAGTTATCCTTCTTTTCTCTTTCTCTATCCTGAGCTGGCTATCATTTTTGCGGGACCCTTGTCTGTGCTGCATCACTTTCTTATCCAAAGAAAATTTGTGCGTAATTCCGACCATAAAGCATTGAAATATCTTGCGTCCCAAAAGAACCAGAACAAGCATTATGCTAAGTGGTCAGCTTTCTTGCAAGTGTATACTTTCCATCTAAGGCACAAGGCAATAGTCATCAATCGAGTTGTTGATGCTCTTGTGTTTATGCAGAATATGATAGTTTCCTTAAATTCCCAGCGAGAATTATATAAGGATGACCCATTCTTTGGCCCAATTTGGGAAGAATGGCAGATCATTGGCACCGACTCTATCATATCTTATGTTTTACAAGATTGATTCTTATTCTGTGGTACGAAGTTATGCATTTGTGAGGGTTCCCTGAGAGAGCTTACATTGAGGAACTACTACTGGTAGTCTTGTCTGGCATTTCTATATATCTAAAAATGTTGCATTGGTTAAGGAGAGATTTTTCTGCCCGAAGTTTTACCGAGATGTCGAGAGGTATGTCCAACGTTACCAAATTGGCAAAAATTTAAAAGGTCAGGCACAAAATATCGAGTTTTTTATTCCTTTACCTATTCTTGTTAAACCATAGGAAGATGTCACGATGGACTTCATTGTCGGTTTGCCTAGGTCACTTAGGAGGGTAGATTCGATTTTTGTGGTTGTCTATCGGTTTCAAAAATGGTGAATTCACAATGTCCCTGCAATGGTGGTTCCCGTAGTGCGGAAGGAACAGTACCAATTCAAAATTTATTGCAAAATAAAGATCAATCTTCTTTAGCAAGACACACTAGCGAAAAAATATATGGAATAACCCTTGGGCTTAACTGTAATACTCTGCCTTCAACAGATTCGGCATGTGCTTCTTCTTCCTTTATCCAAAGGACCTCGAACAAACACTTCGTAGATTTGAAGATAAAAGTGCAAGTTCTCTCGCCCCTCTGAATCTCTCACTAAGATTGAGGCATGCAAAAAGCTTTACTGGGTCAAAACATACAAGGCTCTAAAAATAGCAGTTTAATGTAAAGCACACATAAGAATTTTTACGTGGAAACCCTGAGGGAAAAAACCACGCCGGGACATTATGATCCCGGAGGTGCAACCTATCTACTAGAACGGGTAAAGGTGCAAAGTACAGAGAGTTACCTCGAATGATCTGCAATGATTCACAACCCAACGCTCACACGTAGCCACGAACTAGCACTCCACGACGCTGCTCGGCCCGATGCTTGGTGACACTGACTCGTATGCAATCTCCCGCAACCTCCTTTACATAAGTGTCGCCAGCTTCTTAGCTCAATTTGGTGCGTAGGTACGTATGGATGTTAGGAAGGCGGTGTATAAGTTTCAGCTTGATCGGACCGTTGGATGTTGAAAGATCAAGGAATTACCAGATCTGGACTGTGGTTCTAGATTTGGGAATTCTTTGAAATTTGGGGTTCAATTCGATCCTACAAATTGGGGCTTTTATGGGAGTGTCTAGGATTTAGATGCGTTTTTTTAGGATTAAGTTTGAAGAATTTCGAACAAGGTATGGTATGGTTTTGGAAGGATTTAAAGTTTAACTGGAGGTATTTAGACGGTTTTCTTTAAAGTGGATGACGATGGAACTCAGGGTATGGAGGGGAGTGATGGGGTGAGGATAAATATTGGCCTCTCGTCGGTGATCATAGATTTCAACAAAAAACTCTTCAATTAATCATTTCATCCCTTATTCATCACTAATGAAGGCTATAAATAGCCTTACATGTGATTACCAAGTAACCATAAAATAAAGATCATAACTAACCATAACAAAAGCCTATCTAAATTATGTAGAAAATTAGAGCAATACTAATTTCAAAAATAACAATAAATTAAAATATCTTCTAATTAAGTGCGAAGATTAAAACCATTTATAACTGAAGATATCCAGGGGATATCTATGCGTGCGTGAGGATCAACGGTCGGGAAGCCCCGTATCAAATTCCCCAGCTACGAAAGGATTCAACCAAGAGCTCTGAGAAGTCATGGCAGGCAACAAAATCCGAATCACCTGGATCACCGAAGGGCCGTCTCGAAATCTGCAACCCGTGATTGAGACCCATAAGGAAGTAGTGGGGCACACAACAGTCGTCTTCCGGGTCCCATACAACCAATCAGATGGAGGACCTGAAGTTGTGGACGGACTGGTGCAAGCTATAGTAGACAATCACCGGGGCTGGCGGAAGGAGTAGCCAGAAGGTACACACACCTAAGTGTTATTAGAGAGATAGTCTAGCCGATGGTGGTCGGTCTATCCTGAAGAATTCAACATGCTGAAGGACTGGCCCGTTGAACTTAACCGTGGGTGGTAACTCCGTTGTAGGCGAGGGATCCACTGATGCAGATTCATATGAGTAAGAATCTAGTTGATATGTTGACCAAGGTGGTCACGGTGAAGAGTTGTTTGACTTCTGTCAATCAAAGGTGATCGACCGAGGTTCGGGATATGTTGCTTCTGCTGAGGAGTTACCCACGCCATCAAACTGTTGATCGAAGAACTATAAGGGGCAATCTCCAAATAGGAGATTGATGGAATATGGAGCCTGACCTGATCGTGCATGCTGACTGCCAGGCTCCCGGGCGAACTTACAGGATGCCTGGACAAAGTCATTGAGGTTTTGGGAGTCGGGCAAGAAGATCAGGCGACCATACAGGGTGTGCCCGGGCGAACCCTAACCTGGAGCTGGGAATTGAACTATAGTCATTGGCATAGTTACCAAATCGGGCGTTTTTTTGAAAAAAAAACGCGTATAGAACGCGTATCGATTCGAAGACGTAGTAAACAGGAAAAAAACTCGTTTTTTTGAAAAAAACTTACGTACGCGTTTTATACGCGTTTAAAACGAAAAAAACGCGTATAAAACACATCGGGTTTGGTCCGGGTTTAAATTGGGTTCGGGTTTTATTTTGTTCGTGCTTAATAAACGCATATGCCATATGTTTTGAACTTTTGATTACTTAATGTTGGAAAATGACATATATACATACTTGGTATAATTTTTAAGATTTTTTTGTTTTTTCTGATGTTTTCACGTTTTTTTCTCGTTTTTCCCGTTTTCATCGTATCTTTCCGATTTTTTCCTTTGCCGTTTTTTTCCCGTTTTCCGACTTGGTAACTATGGTCATTGGCGCCCGGGCGAATCGGGGCCAGACTCAGGAGCTTTGGGTTCTGTAAGTCGGTGCCCTGAGCGAATTTACAGGGCGCGCCCGAGCGCCCATGGCCCAGGAAACCCGATGGGTTTGCTTTAGGTTTAGGGTTTTGGTCTGAAAGGGCTATGGAGTCGTCATTGATGTAGGTGAACATAGAAGAGAAAGAAGGTTTTGATCAGCAAGGAGAGGTGAGGAAAACTTGAGAGATTCATTGGTGTGAGTGATTCCCCTCTAAGATCGAGAAGGAGACTTGTTCCTTCCGATCCCGATTCTCAAGATAGTGAAGAGCAAGTTCTCGAGACTAGATGAAGGCAAGGTTTACTAAACCAGGGTAAACATGTCTCCTTTTATACTTTTCCGCACATATACTCTATGTCGTGATTTCTTCCGTTGATTGCTAGATCTAAATAGATTTCACAACATGGGGGTCCTCGGTATTGTAACCCCTTACAAAAAAATGCCTCTAGGATATATTAAACTAGTACAGACCTCGAGCAAAGCCGGGAAGGACCCACCATGTTTGATCAGTTTGGGCACCCCCGCATGCTCGATCGGTTTCGCCCGTTTGGGTGTGACTGTGAATGAGAGAGAGGGGGACAATATGCAATACCGTAGCCGCCACAATAAAACACCCCCTGGCATATATTCTAAACTTCTAATATAGATATTAAAGAGAGAATCCTCTCTCAAGTATTCAAGTGATTTTTTCAATTAATGTGCATTTACTTGTGTCTTCGTTATACACATACATCAACTTGTTCTCACCTTAGATAAGATAGGTGTACTAGTGAGATAATGAGTCAAGAAAAGACATCTACATTATCACTAGTATGATAATAAGGCCTCCCCCGTAGTTGCTTGTTTCCAAATTTTTTGTTTTCCTCCACCCAATTTGGCTAACTTGAAAGGGTCAATAAGTCAAACAAATTGTCAAACATCCATTACAAAAAATCTCTTTTTTCTTTCACAACACAATCATAGCACAAAATGACTAAGGTTTTTTCTCATTAGTATCTGTTTTTTATTTATACCATCAGGATTCGTCCAAAATCCACAGCCATTCATCAGTTCCTCATGAATATGTCTCTAGTAAAATATCTACGAAAAGACCAATTGGATGTAGAAATGTTCAAATCATATAGTGAAGCTGAATATAATCTGGACCCATTTGACAAATTTGCGCCGTTAACAGGAAATTCAAATCACCCAGTCACACATCTCAAGTAATACAAAGAAATGATTTCCTAAAAAAAAACGTAGAAATGATGAAACTACAAAACGATCACTGCAAAACGATCAACTAAATGAAGAAATTTCGAACAAAGTAAGCAAATCTTATGGCGGAGTTGAATATAATAAGATGATAAGATCCACTTGAGCTGATTCAAAACCCAGCAATGTAAAGCAATGAAAACAGAGAGTATGAGCTGAAGACAGGGGAGATCTGAAGAGCAGATAGGGTGCAGAAACCACTGAGCTGAAAGGGGTAAACGATTCGGGTGATACCTAGCCTCCAGTTGAGAGAGATCAGGCGCCATGGCCTCCTCCGCCCCCCCTCCCTCCCTCCTCCTCCCCGCGAGTGAGCAAGGGATCATCACACAGGCTTCAGGTAAGAAGAGAAGAGGACGGGGACAGGCGGGGGGACGGGGACAGGCGGGGGGACGGTGACATGTTAGGAACGTTTTGCAGCAGCTGGGAGCCTGGGACAAGCACAACCCAACACATCGCCGCTTGCGCCTTAACTGTTTGCATGAATGTCAGCACCAGAACCAAGCGAGAGCTCTGTCCGAAATACTAAATAGAGTGGCCCGCACGCCGCGTCGGCAGCCCTCGCCGTGGCTGCACGCGGCCTTCATTGCATTTGATGTACGGCACTGAGTGCGACTGCATGATGGCAGCAGCATCAGGTGCGATATCATAGCCGCACCTGGTCGATGGAGTGCCACTCACTTTTGGGTCGTCAGCCATCGTGCGGTTGTCATGTGTGCCGGGACCCACGGGCGACCGGAGGGAGATCTGAACTCTTCTTTAAACCATATTGACGTGGCATCTAATCACAGCATCCGGCTGAGTGCAATTCTCGATCGGGGCTGGGGGCAACGGACGGATGTGATCATGACACATCATTCTATTTTTACAAAATCCTTAAAATCATCCTTGCAAATAGTTTTTTCCTATAAACAATTATCTATAATATCCTAGTAATAAATATTTAAATATGACCTCCAAGTAAATAAAGCCCTCAACTTAGTCACCCCCGAGGTTTGGGATCCAACCATTGACACTTGTTATTTCCGTCCGTTTGAACGGTTCCGGATTGTTGAGATGTACTGGCCACCAAGAGAATCTCAGTGGGCTCCCATCATAAGGGTCGAGTGATCAAAATGGTGGGGACAGATGTCGATGGTTGGACCTCGAACCACGATGATTCTATGGTTCGGGGCGACTATTATAAGTCATTCGCCAAGAAATCTATATCCTTGATTGTTTTTGTTTGTTTCTTGAAAGAGACCAAGACGTCAATACATCAATTGTTAATCCGCCGGCACAAGTTAGACCAAGGGTAGAAAAAAGCCACAAATGCAAGAAAAATATCCCGATTTTTAATAACCCCACATACTGGAAAGCTCACCACTAAGGTGAGAGGGAGGCTCATGCTACAGAGAGGTAAAATATGTAATAGCATTTATGCGACTAAGCCCGAGAATTGCATGTCTTGCCAATTGAGCTGCCAGTTGGAGACATCTCCATAATTTTTAGTTTATATTTGTATGGTTTAATCAATCTAGAGGGCGGAACCTTATGGATGATCTCTTAGGGAGACACATAGCAAAATGTCCAGATCCAAAAGTACCAATGCAAAATAATAGTACATAAAGGTATAAAAAAAAGATTTTCACATATAGCATCCTAGAAACTTGGCTAATTGCATATTTACCTCTACAAACTACATATTTACACAGCACCTCTGAAAAGTAGCTTATTTGTGCAAATCAACTGTGAATCAAGCCCTCAACTTAACTGTCATCTATTTGGAGGGAATTTTACAAATATATTCATAGTTTGCCTGCACCCACCATTACCAGATAGACTTTAGCAATGGTCTATCTTTAATCCGAGGTCTCAAATTTGATAATCAAATTAATGGTTTTTATGAACGGTCAGTAAATCTTCTAATATTTGACGCCCCTAGATGTTTTAGAATTTGATGAATTTTGGTGAGGATGATCAACATGGCATAGGTAGCATGCCTACCAAGTTTCATCAAATTCTGAAACCTCTAGATTGGTTTCGCACAAGGTTTATATATATATATATATATATATATATATATACCCTTGCTACCAACAACCTTTGCAATACGGTTGGATGACTCAAAATCAGTTAAAAATTTTATTTAGGCCTAATGATTTGACAACAATTTTTTTTTTAAGTTGAAACTAGGTTCTAATAGAAGAAAAAATAAAGACCAATAAGCATACGGGCCAAAGCCTAAACCGATCATCCAATCCAAACCGATTTTAATTGGATTGAATTCCATTTCAGTTCGGTTGGATCGGATTGAAAATTCACCAAAACAATCAAGATTGGATCAATTTGGGTTTTGTCTGAATAGGTTGGTTTCGAACCGATGCACACCCCTAGCTTCAACCTATATCAAGCCAGGCCTGATAACATCCCAAAGATGAGAAACATAGAGTTAGATGTAGGAGGAGTAGGTGAAGATCGGAGAACTGAATAGCAAACAGAGTGCATGGATATTTGAACTAAAAGAGATATAATGACTTGGGTGATACTTGGCTTCCACTTGGGAGAGAGATTTTTTCTTGATCGAACACTCGAGAGAGATCGAGCTAGGTCCTTGTCCATCACCTCCTCCCTATCAATCCTCCTTCCTGAAACTGATCGAGAGGTCCTCACTCGGACAAAAGGTAGGAAGATAAGCCGACGGGGATGCCGACATGTTCGGAATGTTTTGAAGCCCTTGGGCCAAGCACAAGCCAGCAAATCGGCATTTGTGTCTCAATTCTTTGCGTCAATTTGTCAACAAAGGAATGTTATGCCCACACGCCTCTCTTGTAATGGATAATTGGTGACTAATTCCTGACGCAACATTTGATTTAACGTACAAGACATTCAAATATGATTGATTATGTCAGGTCTTTTAGTTTGGAAAATGCCCACTTTACCCCTTGCATGTAACTGTACCAGAAAAAATCACATGAAAAGTAAAACTTCGAAAGTGAACGGTAGCGATTGCTACAGTAATTTTATTGTAGTAAAAATCTTTTGCTATAGTAATTTCACAATAGTAAAAAAAACTTGAAAAACGAGATTTCACCGGAAAAAAAAATTTACTACATTTATTTCACTGTGGCAAAGAGAAACAATTCATTACCAAAGAGAAAATAGCAATTGTTCCTCTTTAGTACCGAATTGTTGCTCTTTATATCAAAGAGAAACAATTCGGTACTAAAGAGGAACAATTGCTACAATGATTTTACTGTAGCAAAAAAAAATTAACGATATTTTAAAAATAATTTAATTTTGCTACAGTGATTTCACTGTAGCAAAGATCAACAATTCGCCACTAAAGATGAACAATTTGTAATGTACTGGAGCTGCCATTTTATGCAGTGAAAGTAACGTAGGCCTTTAATCAGGCGTATTTTTGTCATTTAAAGGGGATAAATGTCAATGGAGGGACATGTTGTAAGTGCATATGTTTCGGGAGGGACTTGGTGTGTGTAGGGATATTTGGAAGTCCTTTACGTTAAGCATATCCTATGTCAGGGATTTACCACACTACTCCCCCCTCTTGTAAATATGATATTTGTGTTTCTATATATAAGGGTCCGTTCTTTTGGCGAGGCATATATGGATATGAAATTCATTTGCTTGAGACATTTATGGAAAAGGACAATGATGTCTCGAAAAATTAAATATCTCATGTTTTTTCAGCTGAGCAAGTCCATCTAAATTTTTAATGGATTAAATAGATCTCTAAAAATAATATCTCGTTCGTGGTGAGCAATCAATCTCCAACCAATTTTGGTGGGACTCTAATGTGCCACCAAACTAGGAAAAACAAAATCTTGAAAAAACATTTACCTGGGACATTGGACAAAAGAACGTGGCACAACGTGAGATTACTCGGGTAAATCAATGTCCAACCTAATTTAAATGCCAAAAGAACGGACCCTAATATCTTTGGTAAAGAATATTTACATAGGACCCCGAGAAAATTCATCATCATGATTGGTAGTTTCTATGGTTTAATTAAGATAGGGGGCGCACTGATCTTTTGTGCCAATATGTAACAAAATGTCTAGTTCCAAAAGAACAAAAGTAAAGCAATGAAAAACATAATGATAAACAAAAAGAGAGAAGAGAGATATACATATATAAGATATAATAAAACTAAACAGTAGTCTCCCGCGGAGGTAGTGCCATATGGAGCCTCTTCCGAGAAATGACAACGTAGGACATGTGTGGTGTTTAATCCAAGGACGTTCTTCAAAGCAGATCGAGTAAAAAAAGATGCCTCACATTCCTCTGGCGGGTTCTCCCTTGTCCTAGGGTACTCTTAGAGGGTGTTTCTTATCATTATCTCTCTACAACATTATCTCTATAATAGTCTTTCTCTATAACTTTTCTTCTACCTATTTCTTTCTTTGTAATATTTTATCTCTATAATATTCTTTAGAGAATTATCTCTATACTTTCTCTCTCTAGAATATTATCTTTAGAAATTCTCTTTTAATAAATATAAGTATTTTTATCTTCAATATTTTCTCTCTCTAGGATATTTTCTCACTCTAAAATATTTGTTATCTAGGATATTTTCTCTCTCTAGAATATTTCCACACTAGGATCTTCTCTCTCTAGAAAGAGAAGATGTAGGGACTACTGTAAGGAGAGAACATGTCTTGGATAGAGAATGTTCTAGAAAGAGAACATGCTCTAAAGAGAGAAAATATTATAGTGCGAGAAAAGATTCTTGATAGAGAAAGTATTATGGAGAAAATATTGTAAAAAGAGAAAATGTTCTATAGAGAGAATATTACACTTAGAAAATATTCTAGAGAATTTTATAGAGAGAGTATTCCAAATAAGGAAAATAATCTAGAAAGAGAAAATATTCAAGAGAGACTATTATAGATATTGAAAATATTATAGAGAGAAAATATCCCAGAGAGAATGTGCTAGAGAGAAAATATTCTAGAGAGAGAAAATATTGAAGATAAATAATATTATCTAGAGAAAAAATATTATAGAGAAAATTTTGTAGAGAGCTTTTCTGTGTTTTTGTTCCTTAGAAATAGGTTCCAACACAATTTATGTTCTACGTTCCAAACGTTATTCTCAACTAGGATTGTTATGGTACATTGTTCCAAAAAGACACCACTACACCAAAACAGTCCATAAATGACATAAATAAATGATTGGCTAAATAATAAATGACGGTCTTAGACCGTCGTATAAGCCGAAGAAAAACAAAACATAAAGAACTGCACAAATAAAACTACGGTATGGGATCGTCGTTTTATTCGCCCTAAATTTTGAGAGATTACATTATCCCCTTGATTTCTCATTTATCCCTCTCTTTCATTCACTCCTCCTCCCTTAATCCTTTCTTTCTATCTGCGATATTTGGCCAGCAACCGACGAGCACGACTCTGATCTCACTCCTCCAACCTCGGGTATCCTCTTCCTCTACCCTCGGGTATCCTTTCTCTCTTATATATATATATATATATATATATATATATATATATATATATATATATATATATATATATATATATATATATATATATATATATATATATATATATATATATATATATATATATATATATATATCCCTCGCCTACAGACTCCCCCTCCTCCACCGCCATCACCCCACTGCCTGCCACTCCCCCACCCCCCATCTACCACCACCAACTTGTTGGAAATAATCCTATGGCATAGGGTTACTGCCATGCAGAAGCAAAAGATCGATCTGAGAATCGTAGATGGTGTGTGTTCCAAATTAAAATTTCATATTAACCAATAATATGTACATGTAGATTAAGTATGGATAAACCCTAATGTCAATCTAGCGAAACAAATTATTTAGCATGCTTATGCAAATTCATATATATGCTAGATCTACGAGTTAGAAATTCATACCTCCATGCAGTTCTTATAACCACGTAGAATTTATTATTTGTTGATGGCGACGGTTTGTTGAGCTTTGTGGATAAAGATCCCTACAATGGATGAAGATCCTAGCGAAAGAGATGATGTCCTTCTTGTTCACCAGATCTCGCATGTAGCACGAATCCTCACAAGTAGATCTCTGAGTGCCTCTCTCTTTCTCTCTCTCTCTCTCTCTTGGCAGAAGAAGGGAGAGGGGTGGCCAAAATTCACCAAGAAAGCAACCTTTGGCCATGCCCCCTTCCCCTCTTTATATAGGGGCACGAAAACCTTGCTTAAGCAAATTGTGGCCTCCCCCTATTCCCTAGCCATGCAACCCCCCTTGCGTAGCAGGGTTATGGCTGGCCACACAAGCTTGCATAAAGGAAGTTGTTGTGACGACCAAGAACCAATAGCCAGGACTCCTGAGGCTGTGGTGTCAAGATGGATGAGGTGAGGTGAGGTGTATAAGGCCACGAGTTAGCCCCACATCGTCTGGAGAGAAGGAAATCATGAGCTACTTATATAATTTCCCCTCCTAAATATAGAAGATGTGCTTTAAAACCGTTTACTGCTATGGATTATGTAAGTACTTTGTAGTTAAACATGCTCGGGCGAGAGTAGTACTAGGATGGGTGACCCCCCTTGGAAGTCCTCGTGTGAGCACGGGTAAAGCAGACAACATCTTGTGTGTTTGGGGTGGATGTTACAAAATGGTATCAGAGCCGGTTCTCATCAGGATAGGGGGGTCTAACCCTACAAGTGGACGTGTAGCCCTTAAGGGGGGGTGGATTGTGACGACCAAGACCCAATAGCCAAGACTCCTGAGGGTGTGATGCCAAGATAGATGAGATGAGGTGACATAAGATGAGGTATACAAGGCCACGAGTTAGCCCCACATCGCCTGGAGAGAAGGAGATCCTGAGCTGCATATATAATTTTTCCTCTCAAACATAGAAGATGCGTTTTAAAACCATGCACCGCTATGGATTCTGTAAGTACTCCGTACTTAATCGTGCTCGAGTGAGAGTAGTACTTAGGATGTGTGATCCCCTTGGGAAGTCCTCGTGCGAGCACGAATAAAACGGATAATATCTTGTGTGTTTGGGGTGGATGTTACAGTTGTGGTCGAACCCATATATCCAAGCACATACCCATGTGGTTGGCCCCCATTAATTCTTGCATATGCCTATTTGTGGCTAGCCACTTGTAGCTTGCTTAAGGAAGTTATGGCTAGCCACTATATGTCGCGTAAGCCTATAGTGTCCGCCCCCTTTGCATTCACAAGTCACATAAGGCTGACCCATTTAAGTAAGGAGAAAACCCTAGTTTGACTAGGGACCTCACACACACCAACGAGCCCACACGTGGGGTTCCCCTAATAATTTCACTATTCATCAGGGTGCCCCTAATAAATACATAGGGTACCCTTAGTAAAACGTACTAGCTCACTTCTACCATACTCTAGTGTTAAGCGCACACACGGAGTGAGATCCACATGGGAAGGGGGTGCATCTAGTATATCTCTTTACAACCCTAGGATGCCCCTAGTTCACTAACCATTCTAAGATGCCTTTAGTAAGTATACTAGCCTACACATTTACTATGCTCTAGTGCCACACACACATGTAGTGTAAATCGATTAGGGTTTTTTGAGAACTAAGTTTCTATCTAGTGAGTTAGGAAAAAATAACAAATTCATACAAAGTGTGTATAAGGTGGAATATTTAAAGACTAGGGTTCATGGCTTCCAATCGGATTCAACTAACCATTAGAAGTCTGACCCCGATTAATCTATGTGGCCACCTAAAGTGCGACACAAGATGCACTCCAATTCACCCAGACTTACTATACTCTATCGCATACCCCTGTTTTTTGCTTAGTATTGATAATCCGTTGTCCCTCCACACGATTCCATAAATCAACTCGAGCGGTGGAGAGCATCGTGAGACTCGAGTGATCATCTGATTAGATTCCCTTCATATTGACTCACTACATCACACCTTTGATTATTTTTACCAAGCGACTAAATCAGGTAAACAGCTTAATTGTTGACCACAATGCATGGGTTTAATGCGGCGTAAGTCAAGCCAAGTAATACACCTCCCGGTAGGGATGTGGATGGCCTATAGGACTGACATGCCGATGCAACGTTAGTCGGGTAATCCAACGCACCGTGTTATTGGGTCATGAGTGCATCCCTCACACGTTGATGCACCAATACCCCACGCAACTTATTAGTGCACCATATATGGTTCCTCAGGGTTAAGAAGCGATAACCCTAAACAATAACACGGCTTAATGTATCAGTGTATGTTCATCGATCTATGCACTGTGTTGGTTCCATTCGTCCATAGTTATTATGCCTACTAATGATTTTGGTGGAAATATATACGCTTTGTCATCCCAACAACTTATTCTGATTAGGTAACTAACCTTATTAGAGCTGCAAATTATTTAGGCTTGCATTAAATTAGTCCACTAAATCTCAAACTCAAATGGATTACTATGTTGCATGAATCCTTGTTCTGTAAATAAAACACATATTTACATACGTACCAATATGCAATCATAATTAAACTATCTACCAAATACGAGTAAACTAGAGTTTTACAAACTGCATAATATATCAAATCCAACAATCTCCCACTTGGTCTAGCGAGAAAAAAATAGTCTTGACCCCATATCTTCTTATGTTGCTCAAAGGTCTTAGCAGGAATTCCCTTTGTAAAGGAATCAACAACATTATCTACAAATGTTATCTCGGTCACCACTACTTGCAATTCCTCCTAAAACTGTCGGATCAAGTGAAACTTATATTCTATTTGTTTTCTCTTATGGTGGTGACTAGGCTTTTTGGACCATGCTACCGCTCCACTGTTGTCACAACAGGTTATTGAGTCTCTAATACATGTCACAAGTTCACAAGGAACTCCACGAGTCATGCCATCTCTTTTTGTCGCCTTGCATGATGCAATATGCTCTGCCTATCTGGTGGAGTCTGTGATGCATTCTTACGTCACACTCCCCCAACTATCTGTTTCTCATCCTAAGGTGAAAACAAAACCTAAAGTCGAAGAGAGAATTGATACGCACAATGTACAAATCCATGGGCGCATGCAAAAGTGGAAGTGGATGCATGGAAGGCCATGAGGTGTGATGGGGGTGCATGAATAATGTGCATGGATGGAGAGTGATGGATCATAATAATGTGGAGGTATTCAAGGTAATGGACGACGGTGAGGTCCTCATGGTAATTAATAATGGTGAGGTTGAATGATGATAAAAAAATATCCTCTATCATACACAAAATTGCATGCAAATCTCACTACATTCCTTAAAAAAATTTACATAAATTAAGAAAAATAATTTAATATTTTAACTTACATTATCTAATTCAAATAAAAAAAAAGAATGAAATCTAGATAGAATTATCAGAATATGCATATGTATTCATGACTACAAGATGTATATCTATATCTATATATATCTATACTAAAATGGAAGCCTCTCTCCCGTGTTGTGACACATGGATGTGTTTTAAAGAGCTAGAAATCTTCTTCCGTGTGGAAACGCGGCTCTTTTTTAAATTCATTTAAAAATCTACCATAAATATGATAAATTTTTATTCAATGGCATTTAATGGTCATTTGATGTTAATCTCTCTCTCTCTCTCTCTCTCTCTCTCTCTCTCTCTAACAAGTGAATCATACTCACTTTAGATTTCACACTTCTTCGAACAATTGTGATGTCGTCTTTGCCCAATGGCGTGTATCAAGCACATTCGGGCATTGCCCGGGTTTCTTACTAGTTATGAAATAATACGATGAAACCCAGGGGTGTAAAATGGGTCGGACCGGGCCTAAAATGTTCAAGCCAGACTGGGCATAGATAAGTCAAGCCCATATAAGTGGGTCGGGCCTAAAATCTTCAGGCCGTGGCTAGAGAAATTAAGCCCATAGAGGTTGGTCGGGCCCGGCCGAGCCAAGGGTTTAAACCCCAAGATGGCCTGGGCATACTTATGTTCGGGCTTTTGGCTAGGTTAAGACTAAAACAATAATTTTTTAATATTATAAAACTATAGGATCTATTTGACTTACCCACTGTGTTAATAGGCCAATTAGACTTACCCCCCCTAAAATGGTATCAATTAGAGTTATCCCCAAAAATTAGAGTTAAACCCGGGCTTTTGAGATACCCCCAATTCCGTCTAATTATCACAGATAAATTTTGGAAGGTTAAACCAAAATTGTGGGCAACTCTATAATTGATTTCACTTTAGGGGGTAAGTCTAATTGACCTATTAAGATAGAGGTATGTCAAATTGACCCAAAATTCTACATAGTCAGGCTAAAACAATTAATTTTTAAATATATCTACAAAATATCCATACCCCCCTCCTCCCATATTTCCGATAAATCCGCACTTTTGACTCCTTACATCCTTCCATCCTTTTACATGAGTTCACATTTTACCCTTCACCTTATATATTAATCCATATCCAATATTTCGAATCCTAGGTCATGAAAAGAAACACAAGGGCTAGGATTATAATATGCATTTGTATCCTTCCCCTTCTATCCCTACACACAAATATCATCCATGAATGTTACCCTTTTGCTACTAACCAATTGAGTCTTATTTATCCATTTAAAAAACCAAGAGCTATTATGGGAATAAATCTCACTAACCCATTCTTCCTTCCATCCTACTTTTTGTTTCCCATTTTGCCCTTCTCTTCGTTGCCATTAATCAATTGAATTTTATTTATCCATTAAAAAAAGGGGCTATAATGGGAAGGGCAATCTCACTAACCCATTCTTCCTTCCATCCTATAATCGATTCCCCATTTTACCCTTCTCTATCGTATGTTTTAAAACAACATTAAGGGAAATGTTTGGGTAGGGTATGGGCATTGGAACTCTACCCGATTAACTTTTGTATGGGCATTGGAACTCTACTCGATTAACTTAATTTTGGGTATGGGTATGAATACCCTAATGCCATACCTGAAACCCAATTGCCCCTCAAACTTGTGACCCAACCCTGACCCTGACCCAAAACATCTAGTACGGGTATGGGTATGAGTTGTACAAGGTTTGGATAGAGTATGTGTATAGGAACTCTACCAGGTAGGATACATATGGGTATAGGAACTCTATCTTATTAACTTTTGGGTATGGGTATGGGTATGGGTATGGATACCTTAATACTTTTTACAAGGCATGGGTAAGATATGGGTATAAGAACTCTACCCGATTAACTGCCAAGTTTGGGTATGGGTACCTCATTACTCATATTTGACACCCAAAACCCGATTGTCTCTCTAACTTGTGTAGATAGTACAGTTTGACATATATATAGTGTACATATACCCGATATTTGGATCCTATGTCATTAAAACAAAATCCATACCCTCTAGATAAATATGCACTTTTGGATCCTTACATCCTTCCATCCTTTTATATGACTTTCCATTTTACCCTTCACCTTATATAGTAATCCATATCTAATATTTTGAATCCTATGCCATGAAAATAAACATAAGGGCTATGACTGTAATATGCTATTTTTATCCTTCCCGTTCTATCCCTATACAAATCACAAATACCATCCAAGAACATCCACTTAAAAAACCAAGGGCTATTATCTATATCCATACCCCCCCAGATAAAACTACACTTTTGGGTCCTTCCATCATTCCATCCTTTTGCATGAGTTCCCGTTTTACCTTTCACCTTATATATTAATCCATATCCAATATTTTGAATCCTATGTCATGAAAATAAACACAAAGGATAGGACCATAATATTCCATTTTTATCCTTCCCATTCTATACCTACACAAATCACAAATACCACCTAAGAATATTACCATTTTGCCACTAATCAATTGAGTCTTATTTATCCATTTAAAAAACCAAGGTTTACTATTGGAATAAATCCCATTAACCCATTCTTCCTTCCATCCTACTTTTTGTTTTCCATTTTACCCTTCTCTTCTTTGCCGCTAATCAATTGAATCTTATTTATTCACTAAAAAAACAAGGGTTATAATGGAAAGGGCAATCTCACTAACCCATTCTTCCTTCTATCCTACAATTTGTTCCCCATTTTACACTTCTCAATCCTATGTTTTAAAACAACATTATGGAAAATGTTTGAGTAGGTTATGGGCATTGGAACTCTACCAGATTAACTTTCGGGTATGGGTATGAATACCCCAATACCCATATCCGAAACCCAATTACCCCTCTAACTTGTGACCCGACCCCGACCCAAAACATCCGGTACGGGTATGGATATGGGTATGGGTTGTACAAGGTTTGGGTAGGTTATGGATATAGGAACTATAGTATCCATACCCCCCCAGATAAATCAGCACTTTTGGGTCTTTACATCCTTCCATCCTTTTGCATGAGTTTCCATTTTACCCTACACCTTATATATTAATTCATATCCAATATTTTTAAATTATATATCATGAAAATAAACACAAGGGCTAGGACCGTAATATGCCATTTTCTCCTTCCCGTTTTATCCCTACACATATCACAAATATCATTCAAGAATGTTGCCCTTTTGCCACTAATCAATTGAGTCTGATTTATCCATTTAAAAAACCAAGGGCTATTGTGGGAATAAATCCCACTAATTCTTCCTTTTTTCCTTCCATCCTACTTTTTGTTTTCCATTTTGCCATTCTCTTCTTTGCCACTAATCAATTGAATCTTATTTATCCACTAAAAAAACAAGGGCTATAATGGAAAGGATAATCTCACTAACCTATTCTTTCTTCCATCCTACAATTTGTTTTCCATTTTACCATTTTCACTCTTATGTTTTAAAACAACATCAAGGGAAATGTTTGGTAGGGTATGGGCATTGGAATCCACCACCCCCCCCCCCCCCCCGAGATAAATATGCACTTTTGGGTCCTTACATCCTTCCATCCTTTGGCATGAGTTTTTATTTTATCCTTCACCTTATATATTAATCCATATCTAGTATTTTGAATCCTATATAATGAAAATAAACACAAGGGCTTGGGCCGTAATATATCATTTTTATCCTTCCCGTTCTATCCCTACACAAATCACAAATATCACCCAAGAATACTACCCTTTTGCCACTAATCAATTGAGTCTTATTTATCCATTTAAAAAGCCAATGGCTATTATGGGAATAAATCCGGACAATCTCATTAACCCATTCTTCCTGCCATCCTACAATTTGTTCCCTATTTTACCCTTCTCAATCTTATTTTTTAAAACAACGAAGATGTTTGGGTAGGGTATGGGCATTGAAACTCTACCCAATTAACTTTGGGGTATAGGTATGAATACCCCAATACCCATACCCGAAAGCCAATTACCCCTCTAACTTGTGATCTCGACCCTGACCCCGACCCCGACCCCGACCCCGAGCCGAAACATCTGGTACAGGTATTGGTATGGGTTGTACAAGGTTTGGGTAGATTATGGATATAGGAACTCTACCCTATTAACTTTTGGGTATGGGTATGGGTAAGAGTACCTTAATACTTTCTACAAGGCCTGGGTAAAGTATGGGTATCTCAATATCCATATTTGACAACGGAAACACAATGGTCTCTCTAACTTGTGTAGATAATGCAGGTTGACATATATATAGTGTACATATACCCTATATTTTATCCCATGTCATTAAAATAAAAGCAAGGAGGTAAGTGTTGCATTTTTGCACTTTCCATTGTGATCCTACAAAAATTACCAATATACCCCTATCACTATTTTATGTGTCCATACCCTATACTAAAATGACTTTTTAATCTGTATACATGTAAAATGATCCATAGATCAGCAACTGTTGCACGCGCAACGCAGTGCCCAATGCACTTAAATAGGTAACGTTAAACACCGAACCTAGCGGGGTAAACCAACACCTCTAACACCATACTACCTAAGTTTTTAGCTTTACAATATATATTAAAAATAAAAACGCAATGTTTGTATTGGGCTCTCCGGAATGGCTTTCGGGTTTCCTTTTAATCCGAGCTAGGTTGCGGGTTCAAGATGGTAGCTCGAGTCCGGCCCATGATATGTTCGGACCAGGTTGGATCGGACACAAGTCGTTGACTTTCGGACCGAAGGGCTTTTTTTGATGTTTTGGGGGAAATGGAAAAAGTGGCCATGAACTTATGACATGGCCTGGTCGGTGCCGTGGAAGCATGAGAGCGGTGCATCCGAGGCCTGACTCATAAGATCGAAAAAGTACCAACTCGAGAGGAGTCTAACTCCCCCCCAAGGGCAAAAGAGCAATTTTGTTCAGCCTTCTGATAGGGAGGTGAACATTACCCTCCAATGTGAACCCTTCGAAGCCGCTATGAGATTAAACATGAGTGTGATCCAAGGGCTCACATTGGAGGGTAATGTTCACCTCCCTCTATTGAGGGTTAACGTGGGCAGTGGCCTTACTGTTTCTCTCTAGCACACCCTGGAAAGCAAAAGTCAGTGAGAGAAGGAGAGCAAAAGGAGGGAATGAGCTTTTATGGAGTTTGTGTGATGCACAAGAGCTTGCCTGCATGTGGCCATGGTCGAGCACTATGTGTGCTTTTATGGCATGGGTGAGTCCTGCTGGAGAATCCGATGTTGGAGATGGGTACATTTTGCTACCCACTGCTCGAGTTCTGGAATACTTTACATGTGATGAACCCCGTGTGGGTCCGGCATGCAACACAGCCGCACGATGGCAGGCGAGCCCATAAGTGAATCGCACTCCACTGTGATGCACCCCTTCCCATGTGGGGCTAGCGACCGGGGCCAATCGACTGGAAGAGATTTGAACTTGAGAGCGAGTTTGACTCCTCTCCACTGATGATGGTCGCCCCTATCGATCGTTGACGCTTTAGGGAGCGACAAGTGATGATCTGAAAATCAATGACCACGATCTATGGCCATGAGAATCCAAGAGGAATGCCACCACCCCCGGTCGCTGCCCACCACCTGCCGCTATTGTTGGCCGCCGCCGACCACCGTCGAAGGCACCCACCCCCCGGGGCGGCAACGGGTGGTGGCCGGCGAGGCGGCGGCGGGCAGCTAGTAGGAGGTGGCCAACAGAGACGGTGGCCGACGGCGATAGGTGGTGGACGACAGCCGGGGGTGGTGGCATCCCCCATTGGGTTCATCCCATGGCCATAGATCGTGGCCGTTGAATTTCGGATCGCCACTTTTTGCTTCCCAAATTGTCAGCACTCGATAGGGGAGACGATCATCAATGGAGAAGAATCCCTTGAGAGCTGCACAAGGATATGGCTGCAAACGAGCCGAGCTTTGGTTTGTTTGAGCAAGCTTGTTTACTCGGATGAGCTCTTACCATGTTTGTTCATGAACTCTTTCTTAAGCCAAATCTTGGACCATATATAATTGGTCTATTCATGTCTTTTATGAAGTTATTCACAAACATATTCACAAGCTTGCTCATGATCCCTAAACAAACATGTTTACGAGTCCAGCCGAGCCAAGCTTTAGTATTTTGGAGTTTGACTTGTTTATTAAACAAGCCTAAACTCTAATCTTGGGCTTGGCTCAAATAGTAATTGAACAAGCTCGAGCTTTTACCGAGCTTGTTCGCGAGCTACTCATGAACGGCTTGGTTAATTTGCAGCCCTACACAAGGATAAGCCACCTAGAAGGTGAGAGGAAGATAGTAAAGCCAGTTGAATTGGGGATCTAAAACAAACAGAAAGGAAAAGCTGCCCACCAACTGGTGCCTTTATTATATTGGAAATTTCAAAGATTTGAAGGAAAAAGGTTTGAAGATCTCTTCCTCTTTGAATGACTTAAAATAGTCGTCCCGAACAACACGGAAGCACCGTGGTTTGGGGTCCAACCATCAACACATGTACCCATCTGTTCGATCAGCTGACCCTTATGATGGGAGTCCCCTGAGGTTTACCCGGTGCCCTGTAGATCTCAAAAATCCATAATCGTTCTTTCAGACGAAAATAACAGGTGTCAATGGCTAGATCCCGAACCACAGTGATACTGTGGTTAGGGGCGACTAAGTAAAGGGCTTTACTTCCTCTTTGTTATTTCTGTTCAGGTTGGTTAGGGGCGACTAAGCAAGCTATTGTTTGCAAATTGTAATCGAATATCTTGTCAATTTTGATATTTTTGCATATAGTTGGTTTTCTAGGTCTTTATTTTTATTGAACCTTTGTGAGGAGAGGAGAGCACATCCCCCAACATGCAAAGAAAGGACATAAGCTTCATAGTTTTCTTCTAAAGTTATTATTTTTTAAAAAATAAATATAGATAAATATTAAATTTTTATTTTTTTGTAGTTACAAATAGTGTTTGACAAGTATAAAAGATTTAATGGTAATTACTAAAAACTACCAGTAATAATTAATATTTTAATCCAAAGGCCATAATACTCTGGATCTTATTAATTGGATCGCATGAACAATATCGCGCCAAAGGGGCTCTCTCTCTCTCTCTCTCTCTCTCTCTCTCTCTCTCTCTATATATATATATATATATATATATATATATATATATATATATATATATATATATATATATATATATATATATATATATATATATATAATATAGAGGAATGGGATGCTGCCTATCAAAGCAGCGTTTTTTGCTGCTTTGATACATTGTTTGACCATCCTAGAAGTTTTGGAATTTGATGAAATTTGGTGAGGGTGTTGTCTAGGGTAAGATGATCATCCTCACAAATTTTTATCAAATTCCAAAACTTCTAAGAGGGTCAAATGGTCGAAGCAAAATCTATATATATATATATATATATATATATATATATATATATATATATATATATATATATATATATATATATATATATATATATATATATATATATATATATATATATATATATATATATATATATGAGGAATGGGATGCTGCCTATCAAAGCAGCGTTTTTTGCTGCTTTGATACATTGTTTTACCATCCTAGAAGTTTTGGAATTTGATGAAATTTGGTGAGGGTGTTGTCTACGGTAAGATGATCATCCTCACAAATTTTCATCAAATTCCAAAACTTCTAAGATAGTCAAATGGTCGAAGCAAAATCTACAAATTTTAACGGTGACTGCAGATTTTGCAGATTTTGCTTCGACCATTTGACCCTCTTAGAAGTTTTGGAATTTGATGAAAATTTGTGAGGATGATCATCTTACCCTAGACAACACCCTCACCAAATTTCATCAAATTCCAAAACTTCTAGGATGGTAAAACAATGTATCAAAGCAGCAAAAAACGCTGCTTTGATAGGCAGCATCCCATTCCTCATATATATATATATATATATATATATATATATATATATATATATATATATATATATATATATATATATATATATATATATATATATATATATATATATATATATATATATATATATATATATATATATATATATATATATATATATATATATATATATATATATATATATATATATATATATATATATATATATATATATATATATATATATATATATATATATATATATATATATATATATATATATATATATATATTTGAAAGGGGACTATATAAGAAAATTCCATTTATTTATTGTGTCTAGATGTATAGGTTCTTACTATAGTCTAAGGGACACCAGAGTTATTTATAATATCAATATTTGCTATTTGTTTATATCCAACAAGGACTTTGAGGAAGTGGCAACTATTTGAGTTAGTAAAGTCTCAGGGGGTTGGTACCCAAGACCTGGAATGGAATCCCGCTTCCATCTAGTAATTAACTGGTAGAGGTCCACCCCCGCTGCGGTGACTTTGTTGGATACCTATTAAAAAAAAGGGCTCCTAAAGTAAGGAGGTTATGTATAATATCAAAACATTTTCTAGGTTTGTATATGTAAAAAGGGCTCCTAGGGTGAGGGGGTAATGTATAACGTTCAATTTGTATTATGGATGTATATGCATAACTTCAAAGATTTGATAAGATCTATCACAAACAAGACCATGGAGGCCTCTTGTTCTTTTAGATCCCAGAGGAAGCAAGGTCACAGTTGACCGATTTGCTCGCCTCCTCCTCAAGGTTAGAGTTCGACCCATCCCACAATGCACTCAGAAATTGATCTCGAGAAACTGACATCTTGGTGGGACACTCCCTTGCAAAATGGCCTAAGCCTTTGCAATTGAAACAACGACGAAGATTGCCATATGTGTTTCCCTCGATTTTTAGGCTCCTTTGTAGGAGCCACTCCTTTGAATTTCTCTAGAAAAGGAGCTCTACCTTTGTCACCGCAAAACGGCCTAACAAGACATCGGGGTGCATCTTTGGCCCTACCATAATCTCTCACATTCCTCTTCAAGAGATTTTTGAATTGGGAAGAAATCATGGCATCTACTCTCCCAAGGTCCAAACTGGACCCCTCACTCTCCCGAGTGCTACAAGCATATATAGAGGATTTAAAGGCAAGCCCTATGCCTTTAGAGGCGGGCTTCCTAAAAATACTCTCATAGGTCTGGAGGTTCCCGATAAGCTCTTCAGGAATGAGTTTCCCGATCTCTTTGGTCTTTTCTATTGCAATGACTTTCAACATGAATCTCTCGGGAAGAGACATAAGGATCTGACAACATACCTTCTTGCTAGATACTCGTTTCCCCAGTGCAAAGGAGGAGTTCACTATGTCATTTAAATTTGGCATATAACTCTTCAAAAGATTCCTCCTCCTTCATTGCCAAAGCTTCAAAACAAGGCGATAGTTGTTGAAGCTTGGCATCCTTTATGAAGGTCGTTCCTTCGTGGGTGACTGAGAGGATATCCCAAGCCTCTTTCGAGATTTGGGTGATGAAAATCTGCTGAAATTCACTCTTATTTATACCAGAGTGAATGGCACTAAGGCCAAGTTGATTTATGGTGCAAAGGATTTTCTTATGGTCATCCCACAAGTCAAAGGGTTTGAGACTCATATTTACCTTCTCATCCTCCATTACTGAAAGGATCGGTGGAGCCCAATCATCCTTAATGCAAAATACACACTTCTTCACTCATATCACAAAGAAATGCTAACATTTTGCACTTCCGGTGTGTATAGTTTGTGCCATCCAACAAGGAAAGTTTGTTAATAGCACTTCCCTCTCTTCGTGAACCCATCACGTTAAGGAAGTATTAAGAGCAAACCATTGGGTTGCCAAAAAAATTAATATAAAGAGCTAAACAAGTCCTAAAAATACGGGCCAAAACTAAACAAAGCAAAGAGCCTTTAAGAGGGTCTCATTCGAAGCAAGATAAGTGAATGCTTCACAAAAACCATAAAAGAGGCCACAAGCACATACCACAAAACTTGTAAACAAGACACGTGATCACATGTGATAGAGTGGCAATCTAAAACGAATCCTACTCTAGGAGTGTTAGCTCCAACAAGAAAGACCCGCTCTGATACCAATTAAAATTTTTATATATCTAGCTAAGCTTGGCTAGCTAAACACCATGGATTAATAGACCAACTAGACGAAGCTAGTTGGCATGCCCCACAATGGCAGATGCAAGCACAGATTAGATCACACAATCTATAAAATAGTGAAAGTTAAAAACAATGATCACGAGATATGACACTAAAGAGCACACAAGTTATTTATAGGTGGAAACCCTTAAAATGGATAAAAATCACCATCCGATCAAAACTGGGTCTAGACTCTTCACACAAAGGGGTTTAGCTTTTCTTAGAAGACCAGAACAAGGTTAAAAGAAAACTATGACATGACTATACAAAGATTACTCCTTAGCCCCCTAGGTCCATGACCTGCGTATTCAGTGAAGTGGAGGTGGCGCTATCACTTCATAGATGCTAAACCGAGCTGACTCTTGGACCTCTATCGTCGTTCCTCTTCTCCGCTTGTCCTTCTTTCCAAAAAGGCCTCTCAAAGCGAACAGTGTCGCTAAGGGCGCTCGATGTGAACGGCGTCACAGAGCGCTCTCACAAAAGCCTTGCACACGGCAGTGGAAGCACACATTGTGTGCAAAGTAAAGTAGGGAGAAACAAAATGAAAAGAAAAGATCACTTGGATCTAAGATGTAACTAAGATAGAAAATGACCTACATCTATTTCAAGACCTTAGATGTATGCTTCTAAGCCAAGTATACTTCAAAGATTTAAGGTATAAAAACCCCCAAAGACTAGATCAAGATCTAGGTGTTAGATAACACCTTAGATCCTTCACTAACTTTTACCTCTCTTACTTGTATGATCATAAGGAGTTAGAAGACTTTCAAGTGACCATGCAAGTAATGAGTCAAACCTCCATAGTTTTGAATTAGGATAGAAGGTTGAAGAAAGAAGGAGAAGGGAAAAAAGAGAGGAGATGGAGTTCAAGGGTGAACTCACTAAAACCTTAAAACTCTCTTCTAATTATTCTTTTAAACCAAACGACTCATTTGTAGCTGAAGGATGTAGGGGTAGGCTATTTATAACCCAAGGGAGCCCTTAGGTGGATAGCTAAGATCAAAAGAGAAGCCATTATCTATAAGGGTTTGTCTCAGCCAAGTCGTGCACACGATCCTACAGTTGTATGCACGACCAACACGTGGCACAAGTGGATTGGTGATGTTAACTGACTTAACCATTCCAGAATGTTCTAAGTCAAGTCATGCACACAACTTTAAAGTCGTGCGCATGACCGATCACGTGTCGGCGTGCTATAGAATCGTCCCATATGGAGCTAAGGTGGACATTAAATGATGTGTGGCTGACTAGGATCATGCACATGACTTATGAAAGTAATGTGCATGACTTTAATCAGGCAGACACACTTAATTTCTACCAAAACGACTAAGGTAAACTCGTGCGCACGACTAGCCTACTAATCACACACTAAGTGTAGAGCTTCTCTCTCTAGTATTTTGGGAGATCTTGGCATCCATCTCTCTTCCCCATCTGGGGGTGGAGATGAAGCCCCCCCATGACCCAAATCTCAATCGGCTTCTAGAAGGAAAGGCAGGGAAGACAGCAAGTGGTTTGGGTGCAGCCGGTAGAAGGTGATCTTTCCCTCCTGTTTGTCTAGATCTGTTGATGACAAGGAGGTTGGTGAGGCTCGGTTGGAGCATGAGATACCTCCTCGTGCTCCGACCATAGTAGATTTTATTGAGGCGGGCAGTAGATCTCCTGCAAAGGGGCGAGGAGGAGGCACGAGCTCTTCATCTTCTTCTTCTGTTGGAGGTTTGCATGGCTTGGGAAATAGATCTGTTGGAACGGTGCCTAGATCTGATGGAATGAATCCAAGATCTGGTGTGGATGCTTCTTCTCCAGCTCAATATCAAGATGGAAGGGGATCGGGACCAAGCTATGATGGTTCGGTGTCCTTAGGTGCTTCGGGTTCCAGATCTACTGGGGCGGTAGACTCCAGATCTGTTGCAGATTCTTTACCAAAGGTACAGGTTGAGGTAAATTCGGGATCCAGTTCTGGAGGGACGGAAGCTATCGGCCAAGATGCAGTGGAGGCTAAACGATCTAGATTGGGTTTGAGCTTCAATGCGGGTGAATCTCAAGGCGGGATTGATGAGGAATTCCCTCCCCTGTGCTTCTCACAACATAGCCCACGTTCGGGAAACTTGGCATGGGCGACTCTGGGAAAATCTGTTGCTGTGTCTGTTAATGCACACTAGATGGTCGGTGAAATGCCAAGGTCTTCTGGGGGCTGTGTTTCAGCTGGACCACTCTTGCAACGAGCTGCCCAACAAGTGCTCGATGAAATGCTGGAGTCACAATTAGCTGGTGCTAGGACGCACAGCTCAGGTGCATGATCTCATGCCAGCCGAGGTGGGTCTGCTATAAACGAGAAAGCAGGTGGGGCCAATTCTAATCGGGCAAACGGTAACAATTGGATCCGGCCTTTGAATCCTTTTTCCCTTTCTACTGAAGATCGAAGGCTGTGTTTTTTCGAGCCTACTATAGTGGAGGGTAAAAGAGTGGTTGTATGCACTCAGGCGGAGGTAGATAAAACTGAAAAATATTGGGTCCATTCCCTGGTGGGGTTTGTGCTGGGTAAGCGACCTTTTTTTCCCCTACTCAAGGCCATGGTGCAGCGTCTATGGAAGCCTACGAGCGACATGGAGATGTCCTCTCGTGAGAATGGAATTTTTGTTTTCAGATTCGACAACAAGGAAGATGTTTGCTAGAATTTGTGTGGAGATTAATGTGGAGGAGGCCCTTTGTGATGAAGTTGAGGCACACTCTGAAACAGGTACTCTTCTATCTTTGAAAAGGGTTGAATATGATTGGAAGCCGTCTCGTTGTAGGGCGTACCAATCCTTTGCACATAATGAAGATTCATGTATGGCTCATCCCAAGCTAGACTCTAGATGGAGAAACTTTACTTGGAGGGGGTCTGAACCGGCTACGCAAAAAGGAACGGTATGGGTGCCTATCGGGAAGGTATCCGACGTTATAGCTGACTTTGCTCCGTTGGACACAAATCAATGGGTTCATGTAGGGCCTAAACATAAATTTACGACAAAGGTAGTGGGGGCAAAACAAAAAGGTGGGACTGCTGATCTCGGGTCCAGCATCAAGCTAAGAAGTGCTTCGAGATATGTAGTTTTGGCACCTCAAGGGGACGATGTAGTCGGAGCTTTGGATAGGTCGCAGTCTTTGGATTCTGATGATGTTACGCCTGCAGTTGGTGCAGCGGATGCAGAGATTCCTGATGTTATGCCTGCAGTGGTTTTTACTGATGTTACGCAGGACGCTTATGCTGATAGGTCTATGTTGTAGCTGGTTATGGCTCAGCAGTTGGTAATGTTACGCATTCTGCTGAAGCAGAGAATGTTACACAAACAGAGGATGTTGCTGTGGAGGTCTTCATTGAGTCTGCAGGGACTGCAATGCAGGAAGTAGCCAACGTTACGCAAGCAGTGGGTGTAGCTGATCCATTGCCTATAGCAGTAGATGCTGTTGTTACGCAAGTAGTTGATGCTGATTTGCTTGCAGGGTTAAATTTTATGCGAGAGAAGAGTCCAGCTAATGAGGGGGAAAGACCGATCGTCTTAGGTCTTGGTGCTAAGAAGTCCGGTAGGCAAAGCCAACATGAGGGTAGTCCCAGTATTACTATCTCCACTCTTCGATGAGCTCATCAAAAGGCCTTGGCTCGGAGTGCGGCAGGGTTAGCTGGAGGGCAGGAGATGGATGAAACAAAGGAACCTTGTGGTCATCTTGGAGAGGATAATCCGGTATGAGCGAAGGCAGTGGTTGATGCTCCTCACCCTCCGGATCTTATTGCTCAGTACAAGAAACTGCCACCTCACCTTGCCAATTTCTCCTCTCTTCTTACTATGCCGAATCCAGCGCTTGAGTCTTCTTCCCGAGCCAAAGAATCTTGGCCTAAGGGCCAATCTGATAGGGTTACAAGGAGTAAGGGGGCTAGCTAGCTTTTGCTATTTTAGCTCTCTTAATATCGTTTTAGGTTTTGGAAATTAGACTTGTTTGGTGGTTTTTCCTCACGACTGGGGGCTATCATGTGGGTCTGTCCCCCGAGCGATGAGTTAGGGTTTCGTTGTTAGCGTGGCCCTATTTGGTCGTGTGGTCTGCTTTCTCGTTCAGAGACAAGCCGTGGTCTGTAATATCCTTGTTTTTTGTTAATAAATTCGTTTTTTACTCCTCAAAAAGTGTAGAGCATCGGCCCTTATTCCAAATGAGGTAAAACATTAAAGTCTAACATGCCCATGTGGTCATTTCATGTCTAAAATAAATGCCCATATATTTTTAACATTAATCTGAAATGAACATGCATCTAAGTACTAAAACGATAAAAAAGATCGAATGGAACTAAGTGATGTTTGTGTTAGCTAGTCATACACCAAAATCCTAAACACCAATGCAAAAAGTCTTATCCCAAAGAGTTAGATACGAATCTTTCATACCCATGTGAGAAATGATGGTAGTAGTGGTTTTGATTGCAACAGTGCATCTTTATCGCAACATAGCCAAACCTAACTCTATCCTCCCGAAATTGCTTGCATCTACTCACTACACCGGTAAAGTAGGTTTATTTAAGTCACTAAAAACTAATTGCAACATAAGGAGACCTAACACCGACGATTGAGTTAATTAATGAAGAAGTCTCTTACTTGGTGCTACCATCCACAGTGGGGTACGGATCACCTTTGGGCGCGCTCGACCTTGTTAAGGTCGACATTGGGTATCTGGCCACTTGAGTGAATCAAGGGATTCCGAGCGGCGTCTCGAGTGAGCATCCAGGGCCACACCATGTTGGATCAGGTGTAGGCGGCCAGGCAAAGAGCTTTCAAGGAGCAAGACGGAAATTGACGTAGTGTGGAGGCGAACTCTTAGGAGGGCCTGTGAGTTCTTGTATCTGTTTCTATAACTAAACGTTTGAGGCTTAGTGGAATGCAATCGTCATACCGGTTCAGCCAGTGAGTCTTTTTCTATAAAGGTTTTCCAAGTAAAAATATTTATCTGTACTGTAATATAATATTTTCATGTAAGCCTTGTATGATTTTGTCATGCAGTATACATAATCCATACGTTGAATTGTTTTTGCTTGAGTAGGGAGAGAGAATCAACTGACATTAATCCACCTCATACAAGTTCACTCTAATTCGGTTGCGAGGAGTGCACATAAGATAACTTAATTTTAATTGACCGTGATCCTTGCCTAGTGCATTATGGCCAAGGTGATCCTGTCATTTTGTTTTAGCCGGTGTCCTGTCGCGCGCCAGAGTTTACACCAGTGCATAGTGATTAGCAATTTACACGGACTCCCATCAAGTTCTCGTATCTATGACGACCTCCCTCTCAACAGAATAAGGATCATCGGGCCTAACTCATCAGGGGACCCAAAGTGGGTCCATTGTTCAAAAGATTTCATGACACCAGACCATATCCAATAAAAAAAATCATAAGCTCTGACATTGGTTTATAAATTCCAGTTTAATTTAATACACAATTGCCTGTTAAAACTTCAAACCACGTTTGGTCAAGATTATATACCGGTGGCAATGGACTCCGAAAACCTGAATCGAACCAGACTCAAAACATCAGGTATGGGTACAAATTTTATACCTGAAACAAGGTTTGGATAGGGTATGGATACAAGAACTCTAGCCGATTAACTTTTGAGTATAGGCATGAGTACCTCAATATCCATACCCGAAACCCAAAACACCCCGGCCCGATTGCCCCTCTAATTTTTGTACACTAGATAATACAGTTCGACTCCAAACTTTTTATAATATATCCAAATTCTAACCGAACTCATATCCCTACCCAAACATATAATTAACTAAAACCAATGTAATAAGAAACCGAAAGAGCTTCGTAACATCGTAGTGTAGTGTGATACCTTGATTTTTTTCCTCAAGTAATTACATATATGATGGAGATAAAGTAACAAAATTATACCCAATTTATATCCGAAATCCGAACCAATACCCGAAACCCGAAGGGGTTTAAGTTGGGTATGGATCCTCTTCTACCCGAATAGGTATGAGTCGAGTATGACCTTGCCACGTCCGAATGGAAATAGGCATTGATAAGATCCGACCCGAACTCGACCGATTGCCACCCCTAGTCAAGATGGGTATAGCATGGGACCACCATTAATGGATGCACACATGTTGGTAAGATGCTCGCAATAATAAGCTAGCAACAAGAACACTTTTGCCGCCCGATTCATTATAACAGCCCAATCGTGGTCTGCCACGTAGTCCCTTTTTTTGCCCACCCATTCCTCTTTCCTTCACGTGTGCTTTGGCACACGTGTATCGCACGTGGGACCATAAAGGGTAACCCCGATCCATGAGAGGAGCCCCTATTTTAAGTGGGAGTCACTGTTATGGTGCGCCCCTCCCGAGCTTTTATATGGTCCCAAATCCCAATCTCTTTCTTTCTTTGTCTGCGTGATGTCTTAGTCTTGAATTTCTTTCCCTTGATCTATTCCCCACAAACCACAAACACCCCCACTTGGGGTGTCAACGGTTCGTGTCGTATCGGGTTCGTGTCGTATCGGGTTCGTGTCGTGTCCAAAACCCCTAGATCCGGACCCGACCCATTTAACTAATCGTGTCTAGATCCTAAACCCGTACCCGACCCGTTAATAAACGGGTCGACCCGATAAGATCCGATAAGACTCATTTACCACACGGGTCTATTCAGTTGACTCAATCCGACCAAATCCGACTTGACCCGATCTGACCCGATAGACTCGCTGGTACTATATATTACAGTATCGAATTGCGGGTAGATCTGTCCCGACCCGACCCAACACGACCCGTTGAATTTTAAACAGGTCTTCCCGAATCTATTGTGTCCAAACCCTAAATCCGGACCCGACCCGTTTATTAAACGGGTCTACATATCATGTTGACCCATTTACAACCCGAACCCGTTTAGCTCTGACCCAGACCCGCTAACTTCGTGTCGGGTCTGCCTTGTGGGGTCCGAAATTGCCAGCCCTAACCCCACCATTGATATCTCGAAAGAGAAAGGTATGTGGAGGAAAAAATTGCAGAAGAAACCCTCTAAAAAAAATCCAAAAGCCTCCTAAGGTCCTCTCCTCTCGGAAAAGATAATCTCCTCAATGAAGTAGAATTCTGGATCCAAATCCATGACTTACCAGTGGATTATCTTTCCTTTGCCATCACAGCCAAGGTTGAATTGGAGGTGGGATGTCCGTTGACCCCGTCTTCGGAGGATTGCGAGAGATGGTCGAAATTTGCTCGTATGGTAGTAAAGATCAACATCAACGAACCACTCAAGCAATCTTTTGTTGTGGATCCCGGTAAGAGGCCTGCGCAGCTGAAAGACCACCACAGATAGATGATCACCACCGAGAAGAAGATCGATCAAGCCAAGCACAAGTAGTCACATACAAGATTCATGCGACAATGACCAATGGATTCACTAGTGAAATTTCTAACACGTAGGGGTTTAATAGGGAGGTTTTCAGAGTACGGAGGCACCACGTGAGCCTATGGCTATGATTGGACACTCAGATCCGACTCGCACCTTGTTATTCTTTTTTATTTTATTTTATTTCCTGCATGTTGTCGTTTAGCCTCTGCTCACTTAGTGGTGACTTTGGGTTGTCATTGCAAGCCGGCCTTTATATAGGCTGCCTATGATATCATTTGAGATTATACAATGAATAATAAAATTGTATTCCACTTCATTTGTTAAGAGACAACATGGAGAGGTATGTGAAACCCAAACCCTAACTCTAGGTGTATGAAACCCTAGGTCCATATTAGATGTGTGAAACCTTAGTGGACTCCTATCTTTTCCCCCCTCTAGCCCGTGCAGCCATCACCTGCGTCTCTCCTCTCACAATCTCTTCAAACCCAAACCCTCCCCCCCCCCCCCCCCCCCCCCCCCCCCCACACACACACACACACACATTTCCTGTGCCCCCCTCTTCTGCCAAGCCCACAACCCCAAAAACCCCCCTTCAATTCCCTGTGTCCCCCGTCTCAGCCGGACCCCGTAGCCCTCTCCCCTCCACCTTTCCCTCTCCTCTCGGTACCCCGCCTGCCACCCCACGCCACCACTGCCACAACCCCCATCCATCCCCTCCCCTTGCCGCCTGCACCCCTACAGGCCCACCGAATCCTAGCCTCGCCTGCAGCCACGCCCCACCACCACCCCCTCCCCTTCTCACACCTTCATCGTATGTGCATGAATTACATAGGGAAATCAATAAAAAATTAAGCAAAGCAATGCTAACTACAAGTTATGAGCTGATCTCAGGAAACGATTTAAAATATTTAATATTGGTAACTATGTAATGGTCCGGATCCGTCCGGAGCGGTTTTTCCCAGGAACTGCTAAAAAGTTGCATGCATGCAATGTGGACCCTTTTCAGATCTTGAAAAAGTTAAACGATAATGCTTACATTATAGATTTTCTTGATGATTTTGGCATCAGTTACACCTTTATTATTGAGGACCTATTAGCCTACAAATGCCCTGATTTCAACCCTAGTAATCCTCTAATATGTGAGCCTTCCTATGACCCTATTTCTGAGAGCCCCTTCTTACTTCCACTTCCAGAAATCCCACCACATTATATAGTAGAGAAAATAGATAAAATCATGAATGATGAGATTGTCTCTAGTAGGGACGGTGGAACTCAATAGTATCTGATCCGTTGAAAAGGAAAGCCTACCTCTGATGATACCTGGCTTGACCACAACGACCTCTAGCAGTTGGACCCTGACATGTTAGAGCAGTACGAGAGGTTTACATATCCTTCCTTACTCTACAGGATCGAGTTCTCTCCCACCCAGGAAGAATGATGTGGGTATCGAACCGCACCCCTGGCGCGTGTATAAGCGTAGGAGGCACCACTTGAACCTATAGCTATGATCGACTACTCAGAGCTGACTCGCACCTTGTTGTTCTGTTTTATTTTATTTTATTTCATGCATATTGTCGTTTAGTCCCACCTCACTTAGTGGTGACTTTCGATTGTCGTTGCAAGCCTTTATATAAGTTACCTATGATTTCATTTTGGATTATGCAATAAATAATAAATTTTTGTTCCTCTTCATTTGTTGAGAGACATCAGAGAGAGGTGTGTGTGAAACCCAAACCCTACCCCTAGGTGTGTGAAACCGTGTAGCTATCACCCGGGTCCATTCTCTCCTTTTGCGATCTCTTCAACCCCCATATTCTCTGTGCCTCCCACTTCTGCTGAGGCTGCAGCCCCAATACCCCCCCTCTCCGCCTTCCCCCTCCCCTTCCCCTCTCCTCTCAGTACCCACCTGCCACTCCACCCCACGCCACCATTGTCACAGTCCCCGTCCATCCCCTCCCCTTACCGCCTGCACTCCCACAGGCCCGCCGACTCCCAGCCCCACCTACAACCACGCCCCACACCGCCCTCTCCCCTTCCCGCACCATACAACCCCGCAAAGCCCTTTCCCTTTGCCCTCGCGCTTGCAAACTAGCCCCACCCCATCTGCCCTCGGTCTAGCAGTCGCCCGAAATCCTCCATCTTCATCTGATATGATTACATGGCTGGCCCGGACGATAATCGCAGACTGATCCACGACGAAGACGATTTTCTCGATATTTGCTCTCTATTCTTTGATTTCCAGTTCGACGCAGGCGAAAGTGTGAAATATTAATTATATGGGGTGCATCACCTAACTCGTCGCCAAGAACTCAGAGGCCTGGCTCGGAATCAGCGAAAGCCATCAACGATGGTACCCCAATGCACCGTGCACCCAAACATGGTGGTTCTACAAGCCCTTGCCCTGACTCCGCCTCAGCCAGAGGCCCTACATCGACTCCCACCACCAGAGATTCGTGAGGTCCCGTGTAATCTTTAGTAGGTGAGTTTTCTTTTCCCGATAGATATTCAAGGGTGATACCAATAGTCGAGTTTCCTATATTTTTATTTGTGAAATCTGTTGTTCACCAAAACTGTGAGTTGTGTGATTCTACTTCCCTGTTTGTTGTTAATTCTAATAATGCAAGTGGAACCCTGCTAATGTGATTGAGCATTTGTTAATCGGCTAATTGGGATTAGATTGCCCCCTTGTGTTACCAGCGACTTTTTGTTAAAATCCATTAATTAACATTACCTATTTAAATTAATTTCATGTTCTAAGCTTGTGGCAAAATAGTGAACCTTGCTTGCGCTCAATGTATTCTGATTCCCTGTTGACACACACTGTTCCGCATCAGGTAGTGCTCTTCTTTTCTATCAAGGCTCAATCAAAGGTGAGGACCTAGGAGGCTAACTACGTGCTTAGGGAATAAACATACATGGTTAAGAAGAATATAAAGCATGTAGTCATATTTGTATGTGGAAACCCCAAAGGGAAAGACCATCTCAAGACCATGATTCCGAAGGTGCAATTGACCGCTGGAAAGGATAAAGATACAAAGTACAGAGCGTTGGCCCAAATGATTGAACTACGATGATCCACAACCCAGCCTTGACGATTCCACAAATTGGCACTCCATGTACAAATTGCTCGGCCCGACGCCCCGGCACCATCGCAAACAAACTCCTATAACCTCCTTTACTTAGACTCTACCGCTTTCCACCCACGACCTCTTAAGAACCTCTAGCTTCACAACCAGCTTTTATGCGTAAGTCCGAATACTCATAGCCATGAGACATCACCACCAGTCAGCAACGGATAGACCCAAGGGTATTCGACCCTCCAATGATTTTTCTATCCCAATTTCTATGGGGGGTTATTCAAGCCGAAACGAAGAATTTCACCGAAAGGGTATTCGACCCTTCAAGGATTTGTCTCCCTCAATTACCTATAAGGAGACTTTCAAGCCTAAGTGAAGGATCATCACATTTTAATCACAAGCGACCCAAAGCACATGGGATTTAGGGTTGATCCGTTAGGAACGAATCGTCTGACAAAGGGATCCGGTCAAACTCCAAAGATCTCCATCATAAGAGGGATGGGAAAACAACACGCTCTGATTTAAAAACCACCTGGTTCAAATCGAAGCCCTCGAGGAGATGATCAAACATTTCCCACAATTCAAGCTTGAGCTAGATCAAATCCTCAAGTGAAAGCGGAGGCGCAATAAGGTTTTATCTCAAATTGTAGCCACCAAAATCTCCAAAACCTTGATCCTAATGAGAGAACCAACATTATATTGGGTGTCCTCAAGAACCATTCTCAGCCATCAGGTTCGGTGATCAAACGGTTGAAAATGAGCCAAAAAGGTTTGATTTTCGTCCTAGGCAGACACACGGTCCGGACCACTTAAACCCAACGATCAAAACAGTGAAGAATCTCATGGTCCGGACCCGGGTCAGGACCCCAGTAGGCATCTGGCCACCTTACCCTTATTTTGGTCCAGATCGTTGGAATTCGATCCACACCACACAGGGAACCTAGGTTTTTCCAACACTTAGCAATTTTGCTAACACTTAGGCAATTTGCCAAGTGTGAAACTTCTCCAAGAACAAAACGTGCATAAATTCGTCAAAAAGTCATTTTCACAATCCGAAAACTCCATCAAACTAGGATTTTAAAAATAAAATATTTTAAAATAGGCTTGAATCTCAAAAGACGTGAAAACTATGAATTGATCAAAACATACACAAATCGAGTAAAACTATTTTGCAAATATCAACACACACACACAAAACCCCCTTACACCTGGAAGGTTACAATCGTGACACGAGCATGAGCGGGTGTGAGAGCTAGTTAGTCTGATCATAAGCTGATTCTTTGCTATATTGCTGAACTAATATTGTGCCGCATCTCTGAAATCTTTGAAAGGTTATGGATGCCCACGTTGTCCTAACTTTTAGGCTACACCAACCTCACTGAATCGATTTTCGCTCACAAATTTTGCAAACAAAATAGATGTACAAAATATGCTGTAACAATCTCCCCTTTTGATATAATTTTGAGCCAAAACCTTACATCGCTAAAGCCCCAAAAGAGAAAGCAAAATTCTCATCCTTTCCCATAGTGAATACATCTCTCTTTCTTTTTCTTTACGATAGTGATTGCAAAAGAAGTAAAAGAAAAACCAAACACTAGCCAATCTGAAGCTGTGTCCAGTTATACACTGTGACCTACACACTTCACAGATTTCATCAAATACGACGTATCTTTATGCACGCAAGTGTTAGTCGATAAACTAAATTGATGCAGGAAGTAACTGCAGTACTGAAATGTGTGTGCAAACAAAAACAACCATATCTCAAGCCAAAAGCATTGTCTCCAATGAGGATGAGTTTTCTAACATCTCACTCTCCAACGCCCCTCGTGAAAAGAAAAGCCACTGAGGTGACCAACTGAGATACCATAGAATCCACTCAACCTCACATGAACAAATTAATATCTAACCAAAGCTCTATGTCATACCCACTCTCCCTTAACAGGATGTCTCCCATCGATAAGGGACGACAAACTTAGAGCACACTTAGCTGAATGTCAGTACCCAACTTCAATTAGGTACTTCATCCGGGTACTTCAGCTCTTCCCTTGAGACAGATCTCTGGTAACATTGACCAAGAACTCTTCCACAAGATCCCCCGATAAAAAAATTTTTTCCCCTTTTTGGCATAAAATATATGTCACAACAAGGGGGATCTTTCGGTATAGTTTATCTCTTGGGCTTGTTCTCCACTTCGTGGGAGTTCTGTAAAGGGATCAAAGAGGGTTTTGCAGGGTTCAACAAATAGCGACGCACTGCTTGCGTAATATCTTGATCGATGATAATCTAAATCCTTGTTGCTAATGATAATTTATGCTTTGTACTATTGTGTAATTGCTTCGTATTCTCTGTATCGTTTATTACGCATGATCTTTGTGGGCTTCTGTTTCTCGATCCATAGCACACAATGCTTCAGGTTGCACTCAGTGGATCACCACAGTACGTGCGCGACTCGACAAGGTTCGAGCCCAGTGTCCACCTGATTCTTGGGCAGGTATTGGGGGACCCGGATCCCCAACAGTGACCGATATCATACCTGAAGATTCGATGTAGGACATTTGATACCTAACAGTGGTGTTAGAGCTAAAGGTTCATTAACAATGGTATCAGATCTAAGGCTCGGTACAAGGATATGAGGTAGGTGGATCAATGATGAAAGATAGTTTGAGAATCATGGAATTCAGTGGTACAAATTTTAGATTTTTTAAAGATACAGACAGAGAGATTTTCTATTCGTTATCTAGGAAAATAGGAACACAAGTTAGAGCAGATGTCCAAGAAGGATTGGATGACTCTCAAGAGCATAGATGTTGATTCGTTTCTCTCAAAATTCAAAAATCTCTTAAGGAGAAGACTAACACGTGCTTGAAGCCTGGGCACTTAAGTGCAGAGGAAAGGTGGAGCAATTTCCGTAAAGGGCTCTGGGACGGCCGAAAGTAAGTGGAGATGCTTAGCTCAATGGAATCGCGAAGATGGATAGGATCATCGGGTTCTAATTATTGGTATTTTTGGCAGCCACTGATGAATCCAAGGATGAGAATTGGATAGTGGAGTCATGTGTGGTTACACAAGTCATGATTTTGTAGTCATGTACAGTGGGTGTGAGGGTGGTAGATGGCAAATAAAGATGGTTCTAGGATGCAAACCTATGGATCACTTGAGGATGTGGATTGTACATATTCTCATGGTGTTCGTCATGTACTGGGTTTTGGGAGGTACCGATCTAAATCTCTCTTTCTGGATTAGATCCTCTCGGGTAAGAAACTACTGATTGGGTGGAGCCCTGAAAGTTTCGGATAACACTTCTTCAATCTTAAAGGGAGTCTGTAGTGGAGACTGGTACCAAGGTAGCAACGAGGGTAGTTCCAAGAGTGGTGGGTTTGGTGATAAACAAGTCTACATGTGAAGCAAGATCGTGCACACAAGGAAGGTCGTGCACACAACATGGAGGAAGATTGTGCGCACGACTTGTCCAGGTTGGTACAGGACGGGCTACGTCACGCGCATGGTCAATCGACAAGAAAATCGGCGAGTAAATATCAAAGGTCGATTGTGCACATGATATCCAAGTTGTGCACATGACCGACTCAGGCTGGCCGCATTTTTTAGTTATTTTTGTCTAGGATTTATTGGTTTTTAGGTCTCCTATGGGTATGTGTTTGCTCTCCTATTTATTGGGAGCAAGGGTAGCATTAGGGTTGATTGAGAAAACTCTTGAGATCATCGTTGACGAATACATGGTGTGCTCGAGATCGTCTACAAGAAGGAGGTTTCATCAGAGAGGATGAAAGGATCCGAGGGGGCACCGGCACAGCGCTTCCTTGGGATTCTTGAAGGCTCATGGTAATGCTGATACGATGGAGTGTAGCCTCTTAGTAGATGGTTGATAGAGATAATTGAAGGACAATGAGACAAGAGGAACCCGGTCTAGGTTTTAATGCAAAGAGAGGGAAGATGAGGAATGAAGAGAGAGAGGAAGAATAAGAGGAGGAGGAAGAAAGATGGAGGAAGAGGATACGGTGTGTAGATCTTATTGCGAGTTCTTCGGTTTGTCTACCTCGTCTTCTACTTCTGTGCGAGGAACTTCGGCAGACGCTGTCATCTCTTGAAGATCTTTCGCTATGCTTTGTATCTCTTGGGTGTATTCTCTACTTTGTGGGAGTTCTGTAGAAGGATCAAAGTGTGTTTTGCAGGGGTCCACCGCTTGTATAATCTCTTAGTTGATGATAATCCAAGTCCTTGTTGTTGGTGATAATCTGTATTTTGTAGTTTGTACCATTATGTGATTACTCTGTATTATCTGTATCGGTTATTAGGCGTGATCTTCATGGGCTTCTGGTTCTATGGTCCGTGGTATGATGCTTCCGATTACACTCGGCGAATCAGTGAATCACCACGGTCCATGCACAACTCCGGCTCGGCCCGTTTTACTCCCCTACCGCTACCCCCATGTCTCTGGAATCGCAGTAGGCCCCGGGGTTGAATGGTAATTTTGCATGTCACTATCCCTGTCCCGAAATCCTTCGTCGTTGTTGTCTCGAGCAATAGATCATGGCCGTCTGATCTAATTCTGGCTATCCCGATGTGGTAGACTGGGCAATTAATTGATCTTAATAATTAACCACCCAAATCACGTGTCATCCCCTTTGTCACTTTAGTAATTAACTATCATCCCCAGTAAATTAAACAAAGTCACCCCACCAGTCACGTGACTCGTGTCCTTTCCGTCACCGAGTGTCCAATCGAACCGTCTTTCTAACGGCGCCGTTAGTCACCAACTACTTTAAAGAGTGAGGAATGATCTATACCGCGAGTAATCAGACCTCTGTTCTTTATGTTTCAGCGATCTCAGCGTTTTTGTCGTTTCTATACTCTTTTTATTCACTTGCCTTTTATCTATACTTCCAACAAAAAAAAAATCAATGTTAGGTCCAAACAACATAGTGCCTATAACATTTAGCCCCATCTTAATTTCAAATTTGCAGTAAGTACACCGGTACGACTATTGCATAAAACCTTATCATCTGTCCATTGTTTTGATTTCAAATGATTCGATCTTAACCGTTTTGGATAACAATTTTTATAAAAATATCATAAATACTCATAGCATTCTCTCACATTAAATAACGGTAGATGATATATAACACGTTTTTTTTAAAGGATAGTGGCATGGGTTGCTACAGTGATTTCACTGTAGCTGCCCCAATGAAATAACTGTAGCTGCTACAGTGATTTCATTATAGATGCTACAATAAAATCACTGTTGTAAACCATGATTTCACTGTAGCTGCTACAACGAAATCACTGTAGCAACCAGTGATTTAATTGTGGATGCTATAAAGATATTTCTACAATAAAATCACTTTAGCAAAGTACTCAATTTTATGCAAAAAATACTCAGTTGAATTGAGTATTATTTTGTATATTTGAGTACCATACATAGGTTGCTACAATGATTTAATTATAGCTACTACAGTGAAATTCACTGTGCTAGCTAAAAAGGCTTCCCTACAGTAAATCATTGTAGCAAAGTACTTAATTTTATTCAAATAATACTCAATTTTATTGAGTGTTATTGCGACTAAAAAAATTCTCTATAGCAGCTACAGTGATTTCACTATAGCAAAGATACTCAAATATATATCAATAATCCTCATTGAAATGAGTACTATTACTACAGTAATTTTACTATAGTAACGTATTTTTTAGCAGCCACAACGGAATCACTATAGCGCTACAGTGATTTCACTATAGCTGCTACAGTGGAATCACTATAGCGCTACAGTGATTTCACTGTAGCTGCTACAGTGAAAATCATTGTAGTTGTTTGGTCCCACACTAGGTCTTGAAACTTTAGTTTTTGTAGAGATCAGGTGAAGTTATATAGACAATGGTAGGTTGGTAAATTTGACAACTTAACCAAGACTATTTTAGTCTTGCATTAACCAAAAAAGCTATTGCAATTAATCTGTAGACCTGGGCTTAGAGGAAAAGGTTATCGGGGCCTATCCTAAAATTAAACTCTTAAAATTGACTGTTTGTAATCTGCTCTCCCAAAAAATGGGGGACTTTGTGAGAACTGAGAAGCCATTCTTTTGGATATCGTTTTGAGTGCGTGCAGTTCTGGAATCTATGTGGACGAAAATGCTCCTCATCTTATTTTAAATTTATGTGTTGAAGATGCTCATCCTAAAACTAAATTGAATCCTAAATCCGATTTAGACCAGAAGATCCTAAACCTAATCCTAAACCCTAAGATCTATAGGCCATGAAATTAAACCTATATCTAATTCTAAACCTAATCTGAATCCATCCGAACCCCTTTTGCCCCCGGCCTCTCATTTCCGCTGCTCACCGCCATCGCCCCTTGCGCCATTGAGGAGGAGGTTGTCGGTGCCGAGGTCGTGGGAGACGGGAGGAGGAGGTCGTCGGGGTCAAGGTCACCGCTGTTGAGGAGGTCATCGGGGCCGAGGTCGCGGCCGCAGTATCCGCCGTTCGGCTCGTTGCCGCCTCTATCGCTCGATTCTGCTGCCTCCGCCCATGGCTGATCGAGAGAGAAGGAGAGGCGGTGAGGGTGGTGTCGGGATTTTAAAAAGAAGAAGAAGGGACTTATCCTAATGTCGGATTGGTTAGAGAGTTTGGAGCTCAAATAAAAGGTTTCAATGGGGTTATCCTAATGTTAGGATGGTTAGAGGGGTTGTAGGCACATTACCCCCAAAAAAATTCGATCACACATGATAAATTGAGATTAATCCGAAGTCTTGGATAGGGGTGCATGCAATGCTTAACCCAACCCACCAACCCGACTCGAACCAACTCGATCAAACCTGACCCGACTTGACCCAACCTGATCAGTTTACATTGGTTTAGTTGACCCAACCCAAGCCAAATTGGCCCAGCCCGACCCGACCTGACCCGTTTAGTAAATGGGTTAAACGGGTCGGGCCGGGTCGGGTCAACCAGTTTATTAGACATATCTGGTTTAGGTTTAAGTTTTTGATCCGTTTATTAAACGGGTCCGGTTTGGGTTGGATATTTTGCCCTTGAACCTATGTCTCAACCTGACCCGGACCCCACTTGCGCCAACCCATTGCCACCCCTACCATAGGCACTGACAAGGTTCTGAGGCAATCGGGGGACTATTGCCTTCAGGATACATGGGTCATATCATCGTTTTTAATTGATCCACCTCCCGTATATCGACGTGTTTTATGTTTGTAGGGTTATATTTCCTTTATGAAATCAATACCAACAAAAATCTGAACCACCATCGCCTGTCGCCGTCCGTTGCCCGCCGTTTGCCACTATTGGTTGTTCGCTGCTTCGACTGCAGACAACTACGTTCCGCCATATCTAGTCGTCATCGCCTCATGCACCCACTTGTTGCTATCCACCGCCACCACCATCCACCATCACATACCCTTTGCCGTCGTCCGCCCCAACTGGGTCCAGTGACCCACTCGATTGGTTGCCCATCGATCGCTCGTCATCAATTACGTACATTAGAGGGTTGAGTGTCATTCAACATCATGTGGCGTGCATCAGGAAGATGGTCGTTCGCCACCCATCGATGTCGTCCATCATCGTTGTTGTCGTTGCCGCCGTCATCGACCATCGTCTCTTTGACATCCATTTTGGACTATTTGTCACTCGTCTGTAAAACATTCGCCCCAAGCACACAAGATATTGTTCGCTTTGCACGTGCTCGCATGAAAACTTCCTAGGAGATCACCCATCCTAATACTACTCTCGTTCGGGCATGCTTAACTACGGAGTTCTTACAGGATTCGTAGCTGCATCTGGTTTTAAAACACATCTTTTATATTTGGAAGGGAAAATTATATAAGTAGCTCAGGATTTCATTCTCTGCAGACAATGTGGGGCTAACTGTGGCCTTGGACACCTCATCCATCTTGGCATCACAGCCTCAGGAGTCTTGGCTATTAGCTATTGAATCTTAAAGGTCACAATCCACCCCACTTAAGGGCTACACGCTCACATGTAGAGTTAGACCCCCCACTGAGAGGAAAACCGGTTTTGATACCATTTTGTAACATCCGCCCCAAACGCATAAGATATTATCCGCTTTGCATGTGCCCACGCGAGAACGTCGCAAGAGGTTACCCATCCTAGTACTACTCTCGCCCAAGCACGCTTAATTATGGAGTTCTTCCGAGATCCGTAGGTGTGCACGATTTTAAAACACATCTTCTATATTTGGTAGGAGAAATTATATAAGTAGCTCATGATCTCCTTTTCTCCAGATGATGTAGGGCTAATTCGTGGCATTGGACACTTTACCTTACCTCACCTTATCCATCTTGACATCATAGCCTTTATGGGGGGAGATTACGGCCGTCGTACGGTCCCCCACCAATAGTCGATGGAAGGTGTTGACCTTCAAGATGTGGCACGCTGTAGAGCGTTGAGTTGTCGCATGTTGAGCTATCACTCAGACACTGTAGAGTAAAGAGAGAGAAAGAGAGAGGTAGAGAGAAGAAGGGTTGACACGGGAGATGGTGATGAAGTTCGGCCTAAGCCTACGTCTCCGTACGGTAGAACGCAACCTTTGAATCCATTATCTCTGAAAGAAGTAAAGCTACTCTCAATAGACCAAGGAGTGCTTATACAAGTAGACAAAGGGTGGAGCAGGCTTGACTGGATTTTGATCATCAGAACGCTTAAGGAGCTCTAAAAACAGAAAGTGAAATCTGGTCGGGATTTTTTGATCCTGATCTCCCCTCCTCAAATATTTGTCAAGTCTGCTATTTTTAGAGGTTTGGAAATATCGAGGGTTTTGGTAAATAGCCGGGAGGATTTATCAAACCCCAAATAGTATGTGTGGGTCCTAAATAGGGCTGCGGGTCCCACTATTATCTCTGTGGTTCCGAGACAGGGATGTAGGTCCCAGTGTCGTCTCCGTGGGCTTGAGACAGGGCTGTGGGTCCCACTATCATCTTCGTGGGCCCGAGATAGGGCTGCAAGCCCCACTGTCGTCTTCGGTGGCCCAAGCAAGGCTATGGGTCCATTGTCATCTCTATGGACCCAAGGCAGGGTTGCAGGCCATACTATCGGGCGTTGGCCAGATTTTGCACCAATAGTTACCCCCCTCCCAGCTAGGCATGTGCTAACATAGCTGGCTGGGACTCTATGGTCCAAAACTGCTTTGTCGATGTCGAGGTGGTTTGACGAGTGATTGGAAAGAATCTACCGATCCCCTACCAAGGGCTAACCAAAGTTTCACTTGCTGACCCGCTGTCTGGGGCTGACCATCGGGCCTACCGACCCCGTGCTAAGGACCAGCCGAGGGCATATCCGCCTACCCGCTGTTCGGGGCTGACCGTCGCGCCTACCGACCTCCTGCCAAGGGCTGGCCAGGGGCGTGTCCGCCGACCTGTTGTTCGGGCCGACCGTCGCACTTGTCGACCCCCTGCCAATAACCAACCGGGGGCATGTCCGTCGACCCGCTGTCCGGGGCTGACCGTCGTGCCTGTGGACCCCCTACCAAGGGTCGGCCAGGGGTGTGTCTGTCGACCCGCTGTCCGGGGCCGTTCGTTGCGCCTGCCGATCCCTTGACAAGAGCTGGTCGGGGGCGTGTTCGTCGACCCACAATCCAGGGCTGACCGTCACGCTTGCCGACCCCCCTGCTGATGGCCGATCAGGGGCGTGTCTGCTGACCTGCTTCCGGGTCCGACCGTCATGCCTACCGACCCTCTGCCAAGGGCCAACTGGGGTCAAGTCCATCGACCTGCTGTTCGGGACCGACCGTTGCGCCTGCCGACCCCCTACCGAGGGCTAGCCAAAGGCGTGTCTGGTTGGTCGGTCGGCTCAGTCAGTCACTGCGAATGGTTACGTGAGGGGCAGTCGGTCGCCGGGTGTCGCTGTCAGCCGGTCGCAGTACAGGCCTGACCGATCACTAGAGAGACTCAGTTGTCAGAGGTGGCCGGTAGGTCTGCACCCATGTCGGCCAGGGTCGGTCGACATACCTGTGTTTTTGTCGGTCGGGTTGGCCGACAGCCGCCGATCAACCTCGACAGAGTCGATCGGTCGCGGAGTAGCACTTGGCGATTGACCGATGTGGGATCCTGATCGATCGCCAGGGACGCCTGATCAGTCAGGGACAATTGAACGTGTAGGGGGTTCGATCGGCCAGGGACAAATATACAATTGATTATTTTACAGAAAAATTCAATTGTATGTGTGGGCACTAAAATTAGCCCACGGGTCGAACCCGACTCGCACACGTAAAATAGGCCCACACACAACGGCCCGCATGCGAACTCGGCCCACACACAATCGCCCGCATGCGAACTCGGCCCACACACAATGGCCCACATGCGAACTCGGCCCGCATGCGAACTCAATTCGCGCGCCATGGCCCGACTCAAAGCAAACGGGTCCCGCCGGACCCGCTACCCGAACCCAAAAAGGGGGGCCCACCGGCCCCCCCTCTTCTTGAAAACTGTGCCCCCTCCCCATGGGGAGGTGTGGCCGGCCATAAAGGAAGGAAAAGGAAAAAAAAAAGAACAGAAAAAGAAAGGAAAAAGAAAAAGAAAAGAAAAGAAAAAAAATCCTAACCGCCTCGATGCGGGGGGAGGTGGCGTGGACGTTTACACAACCGCGATCCGACGGACAAGATGACGTCGTGTCGCCATGCGATCCGAAAGTGCGAAGATAACAACTCAATCTTCAAAGATCAAGTCACATCTTGCCCGTAACCACCCCATCCAAAAAGGAGGGGATCGAGTTTGTTTCCCCAAATAAGGAAACAATATCTTGTTGGTTATGGGGGGAGATATTGGATGAAACAAAAAGATTTCAGCCATATCTCTCCCAACCTCCCCCCTTTGCCTATAAATAGAGGGGGTGGAGGAAGCCATCAAAGGTCAGAAAAGCTGAAGATGAAAGGGCTCTGCAAGAGAAGCTCCAACGTTTGAAGACCGAAGGCTTCACAAGGCACGGCAAGCACGTCCTACGGGAATACTTGGCCCTTTAAGTCCTCATCAATGTGAAGACCTTGCACTCGAAGATCAAAGCTTCGACTCCTTGCACGAAGAAGAAAGCTTGGAGAAGAAGACCCGGAGTCGTCGTCACCCCGACTTCTCCAACGATCTTCATCAACTCCGAAGAAGCCATAAAAGGCCGGAGAAGAAGATCGAAGCCGACAACACCCGTCGTCTTCAACAAAGACGTCGACTCCTCGCACGAAGAAGAAAGCTTGGAGAAAAAGGCCGGAAGCCGGTGCTACCCCTGTCGTCTTCATCAACAAAAGTCGACGCTACAACCATCGCACGGAGATCGGTGCTACCCCCGTCATCTTCATCAAAACAAAAGCCGACGCTACAACCGTCGCACGGAGATCGGTGCTACCCCCGCCATCTTCATCAACAAAAGCCGACGCTACAATCGTCGCACGGAAGCCGGTGCTACCCCTACCGTCTTCATTAACAAAAGTCGACACTACAACCGTCGCACGGAGATCAGTGCTACCCCCGCCATCTTCATCAATAAAAGCCGATGCTACAACCGTCGCACGAAGATCGGTGCTACCCCCGCCGAAAAGCCAAGCTAACGCTACAACCGTCGAGGAAGCCGGAAGAATAAAGAAGCCTTGAAGAAGTAGCCATTGTCGTTCGAGAAGAAGATCGAGTCAAAGCTAAAGCCAAAGCCAAAGCCAACGCAAGAAGCCAAAGCAAACGCATCGGTAAAGCCCGCGCCAAAGCAACGCAAGTGCCAAAGCCAAGCAACTACGACAATCACGAGCAAAGCACCGCACGTTCTAGCCGATACGATGCGAAGTCCAGAAGAACTAAAGCATCGCAAGCCTCTACCCGCCTACTTTCAAGTGCAAGCGCCAAAGCAAAGCAAAAGCCAGAGCCACGCCAAAGCAACGCCAAAGCCGAAAGCTAAAGCCAAAGCCGACGCCAAAAGCACGATCGACACCGCGAACCGACGATCAAGGACGCCGAGGTTGAGCAAGGATCGAGAAAGACACGAAGACCGAGAAACAAAGCCCAAAACCTCCTTAGCCGAGAAAGCGCGAAGCACGAACGGGATAAAATCAACGGCCGATATTCCTTAGCCTCTCAAGAAACCCTCACCCTTTAAAGACCTCTGTCCTGGGCAACCCCTTCAGAGCTCTCACACGAATACCACGTGGAGACGCAGATCAAAGGGACCCTCCAGAGGATCTCTCCCATAATCTCCTGATCAAATATTCGCTGCACCCGGACTCGTTACACCCGAGCCCCCGGGTCCCGGCATCTGTAATCTTCGTGTGCTCACAATAAAGACGACCCGTATCTTTTTCTGCGTATACAGATTTCTGGCACGCCCGGTGGGACCTCCTCTCCTTTCACCCGTACGTTTGAAGGAGTTGCTTCAAGTTCGCTATGGCCGGGATGAACGATGATACGTTTGCTCCAACAAGCTTTTCACCTATCGCCGAGTCTCCACTACTCCAACACGGCGATCCAGAAAATCCAGAGGGAGATGTTCCCCCGGTGGTACGCGTCTACACTCGGCGCACTCAAACTCTTGCGGACTTCTTCACGCCAGAAACTGCTACCGAAGATGCTCGCCAAAGCGCCAATGAGGTCTTGGTGCATGAAGAAACGCGCCTCGATCCTGGAACCTCTGCCCAAAAATTTGGGGAGGACCAGCCCCAACCCAGAGACCATTCGGGTCCTCCAGCGGACTTTGCACCTCCTTTGCAGGGGGCAAATGTTCGTCACCAAGCAGAAGCAAGTCGGCGTAACTACGTCTCCGACGATGATGGCGAGGATGCAGGCATGCAACATCGAGACATCCTGCGACATCATCCTCCATCCGCTCTCCAGCTCCAAGTCATGCAAATGGGTGAACACATGGCGCAAATCACTCGATTAATGGAGGAGAAGGATCGTCACATCAATACCTTGCTTCAAAGGCTAAGTGCGAGGGATGCTACGGCATTCAGTTAACCTCCTGCTTCTCTAGTAGCTCCTCCAGTCCCGTCTCCAACTTCCGCTCCTGCAGAGGTTGTTTCGACAATCCTAGCAGCTACTCCCGCACTCTCCTCGGCTCCCGTCCCAGCGGAGGTCGTTTCTTCTATGCCAGCCTCGGTGGCCGTGTAACCTTCAATGGTAGCAACGATGAATGCCCAGCAAATACAAGCATTGGTGGCCAATATGATGCGTTCCCACGGTGGCAATCTATCGCCGATTACGGCTGCATACTCAAAGCCCTACACCATAAGGATCCAACAGCTGCGCTTCCCTATCGGGTTCCAGCCGCCAAAGTTCCAGCACTTCGATGGGAAGGGCAATCCAAGGCAACACATTGCCCATTTTGTCGAAACTTGCAATAACGCCGGCACATACGGTGATGAGATGGTGAAGCAGTTCGTTCGTACCCTCAAAGGTAATGCTTTTGACTGGTACGTTGATCTTTCTCCAGGATCCATTGACAGCTGGGATCAGATGGAGAGGGAATTCCTCAACTGCTTCTACAGCACTCGGCGCATCATCAGCATGACCGAGCTTACTGCCGTCAAGCAAAAGAAGGACGAATCAGTAATCGACTACATCGATCGATAGAGGAATCTCGCCCTAAATTCACGAGACCGCTTGTCGGAAGACTCGGCTATCGAGATGTGTACCCAAGGCATGCACTGGGGCTTACTCTACATCCTCAAGGGAATCAAGCCTCGGTCATTCGAAGAACTCGCAACTCAAGCTTACGACATGGAGCTCAGCTTAGCAAATCACGGGGACTCAAAGGCCAAAGACTTTCTGAAGGTGGAAAAGAAAGACAAACCACCGGCACCCAAATCAAAGCAAGTTAACGTCGCTGACATCGCCTCGGCCTCTAAGCCACTCAAAATCAGTGGCAAGTCGGATCAAGAAAAAGGAGCTTCCGTACTACCGCCTCTACCCCAAAGACAGTCGAGGATGACTCTTAAAGAGCTTGAGACCAAAGAGTATCCCTTTCCAGACTCGAAAGTCTCCTCCATGTTCGATCAGCTGCTACAAGAAAAGATGATCGAGCTTTCTCCTTCAAAAAGGCCCGAACAAATGTATCGTGTCAATGATCCACTCTTCTGCAAATACCATCGAGTGGTTAGCCATCCTATCGAGAAATGCTTCGTCTTCAAAGAAAAGATCATGACGCTCGCAAAGCAAGGGAAAATTGAGATCGACTCCGGTGACGTTGCAACAGCAAACATGACGTCCATCACCTTCGGTTCATTTCAACCAGTACTCATTGCTGCACACCAAAAAAGGCCCAAGTTGCGCATCAATTGCCAGAGACCAATTACGAAGTTAGCTCCATAACGGAGAGTCTCAAAGCGACGACAGCACGCTCCTACGCTTGCTGAGGAAGAAACGCCATTACCTAGGGGGCAACCGTTGCCTACATCGGTATCTCGCCCAAACAAGGTCATATCTCAACAAATTCTCCAAACAAGGTACGAGCAAGGAGACCCAGAGGTCGGTTTGTTAGGCCAGCCCTTAGGTAAATTCGACTACTACGTCCTCTACTCTAACCCTTTGTCTATCTCAATAGAAGAAATCAAACCCACCGGCTGGGGGTCAGAAGATGAGCCATCGGAGTCCCCAGAGGAGCAAGTCTCCCCGACCCATAAAGAACCTATAATTGCCACTCCAAACCTTCACCCCGGTGAGGGAGAATCCACTGATGAAGATGTATGGATCATGCTACCTCGCAGGCGAAGGCCATGGACGGCAATGAGTCGCAAGCTAGATCGGGTGACAAGAAAGCTTCCTGAACGAAGAACTTACAGAAAGAAAAGTAAAGCTCCACGAAGGAAGGTATTCAAAGTACCACCAGCAGATCTATATGATCTCCTCCTGCAAAACTCTCCGGAACCGGCAACGTTACAAGAATTCTTCCCCGATTACTTCCTCCCAGTTGATCAGCAGCACAAAGCCTCCTGTTGCATGGTTGAGATCCACATGGCGCCGGAAGAAGAAGATAAGATCAAGTCTTCTAAAGAAAGCAACACCGACAACAAGGAGGGCAATTCCGACAAAGACAATATTGCTGCTCACGATGAGTCAATCTTGCACTTGCCACTCATAGAAGCACTACACCTTCCAAAGAAGGCTCGCCTAGCAATGGCCGAGGCCTTGACAGATCCAGACAGCTACAAAAGAAAGAAGAAAGACACCAAGAAAGACAAAACTATTGTCTCCTGCAACGCAGCGATAACTTTCTCGGACGAAGATCTACAGCTCGGAGCACGACTGCACAATCGACCTGTCTATGTCTCAGGATACATCAACAAGAAGCCGATAAATCGAATCCTGTTGGATTGCGGCTCCGCCGTCAATATCATGCCCATCCAAACAATGCGGTAGCTCGGCATTACCACCGACCAGCTCTCACAAAGCCAGCTGGTCATTCAAGGGTTCAACCAAGGCGGACAGTCCACCGTAGGAATCATTCGTCTAAAACTCTCCATCAGCCAGCTTGATACTACAGTTCTCTTCCACGTCATCGACTGTCAGACATCATATCGCCTCTTGCTAGGAAGACCATGGCTATATGAAAACGGTGTCATAGTTTCCACTTGGCACCAATGCCTCAAGTACTATGAGGAAGGGCTGGAGAAATGCATTATTGCAGATGACAAGCCATTCAATGAGGCCGAAGCACACCTCGTTGATGCTAAATTTTACCAAGCAAAGGACCTTGTTACAGAAGTCCTTCCAGCTAAAGCTCCTCGAACTCAGAAAGCTTAATAGATGGGGCATGATGAAACTCCGCCAACTCCAAATCTAGTGCAACCATCCAAGGTGATGCACGAAGTCAGAGAAGTGCTAGTGCCAAAACGAAGGATGCGCATCAGCCCCAAGCCAAGATTCATGCAACATACTCTGTTGCCCGTCCGAGCTACGACAGTCTTGCACCTCATGCCTCAGTGGCTTCGCAAACATGAATGACCATCTTCTGCCTCGCCAAAAGAGATGGTCTAGCCGCTATCGGAGGCTAATGTCATCACTCTGCAGAAGATGACACTGCCACTACCCAGTCTCATTCAAGCTTCAAGTCCGCCAAAACCTGATGGTTCCTTCAAATCCAGCCAACTCACATTCAAACCAAAAGAAAGTTGGGGGCAAAATGCCGCCAAGCTGCTATTCAAAGCCGGCTACAACAAGGACAGTGCTGCACATATGAGTACGCTCCCGCCAGTTCCAATACCACACGGGATGACCAAGACTCAAGCTCGTCTCCTCCAAAGCGGCAAACAGATCCCACCAAATCGGCAAGGCATCGGTTCCTGTCAAACCCCGATGGTCATCAAGATCACAGGAGAGAAGACCTTCACCTCTAACTACATTGAGGTGAAGTTGGTAGATGAAACAGAAGAGGGATCGTCAGCCTCCGACGCATGCTCCACCAATGTCGTTCATCCCAATACCAAGTTCGCCAAAAGAAGGCGATATCAAGCTCGACGTTGGACCATACCCCAGAAGCAAAAGAAGAGCACCAAAACCAGTCAAGTCAAAATCCTATATCGGTATTCAAAAGACTTGGGCCAATCAGACAAGTAAAACGAAGGTCAGTATTCGACCGTTTGGGAAAGCCACCTACTGAGGTAAGAAATAACGTTCCCACCCTCCCACCCATAGCCGTCTTCAATACCGAAACCTTCAACGATATCATTTTGGTATCTGTTAATCATATATCAATTTCTGACACTTTAATCGGCGACACTTCTACTTCGGACGACGAGTTGCCTGTCGCCCCGCTAGTCCTCGAAAAAGGAGGGCAATCTACCGTCGACGATTTGAAGGAAATCAACTTGGGTACGCAGGAGGATCCTCGGCCTATATTCGTAAGTGCACTCCTGACTCCTGAAGAGCAGGTCGCATATATCAAGCTACTCCAAGAGTACAGAGATGTCTTCGCATGGTCCTACAAGGAAATATCAGGACTTGACCCCAAGATCGCAGTACACCAGCTCGCTGTCAGACATGGAGCTAGCGCCATCAAGCAAGGACAAAGACGCTACCGGCCAGAACTAATACCGCAAATAGAAGGCGAAATCAACAAGCTCATTGAAGCCGGTTTTATCCGAGAAGTTAAATATCCAACGTGGATCTCCAGCGTGGTCCCAGTCAAGAAGAAGAACGGTCAAATCAGAGTATGCGTGGACTTCAGGGATTTAAATGATGCATGTCCCAAGGATAACTTCCCATTACCAATCACAGAGTTGATGGTAGATGCGACAATAGGCCATGAAGCACTAACCTTCATGGATGGATCCTCAGGCTACAATCAGATCCGTATGGCCCCCAAAGATGAAGAGCTTACAACATTTCGTACACCAAAAGGGATCTACTGCTACAAAGTTATGCCTTTCGGCTTGAAAAATGCAGGAGCTACCTACCAATGAGCCATGCAAAAAAAATTCGATTATATTCTTCATCAGAATGTGGAATGCTACGTTGACGACCTCGTGGTAGAATCAAGACAAAAGGCAGCGCATCTTCAAGACCTCGAGCTGATCTTCAAACGGCTTCGAAGGTATCAGCTCCGCATGAACCCGCTTAAATGCGCATTTGGAGTCTTCTCGGGTAAGTTTCTCGGCTTTGTTGTACGACATCGAGGCATAGAGATAGATCAATCCAAAATAAATGCTATTCTCAAAATGCCAATCCCAAAAACAGTGTGAGATCTCAGAGGTCTCCAGGGCCATCTGGCATATATCAGGAGGTTTATCGCCAACTTAGCTGGAAAATGTAGGCCCTTCAGTCGCCTCATGAAGAAAGGAGCACCATTCAAGTGGGATGAAGCTTGTTAGGAAGCCCTCCAAAACATCAGGAATTACTTACTCAAGCCTCCAGTTCTGACAGCACCAGTTCAAGGAAAGCCATTGGTCCTCTACATCAGCGCCTAGGAGCAGTCCTTGGGGGCACTCCTGGCTCAAGACAACGAGCCAGGCAAGGAAACAACTTGTTACTATTTGAGTCGCACTCTCATCGACGCGGAGCTAAACTACTCCCCGATTGAGAAGGTCTGTCTGGCACTCATCTTCACCACAAAAAAGCTCCGACACTACATGTTGGCTCACGCCATCAGACTTATCTCAAAAGCCGACCCACTCAAATACATCATGTCAAGACCAGTGCTCTTCGGACGTTTGGCCAAGTGGGCTTTACTCCTCCTCGAGTTCGACATCACATTCGTCCCTCGGAAAGCGATCAAAGGTCAAGCTCTCGTAGACTTCCTGGCAGAATACCCCCTTCCAGCGGAATGGGAACTATCAGAAGAACTCCCAGACGAAGAAGTATTCTGCATCGATATCGCCCCTTCTTGGAAAATGTTCTTCGACGGCACGACAAGGCAAGACATGGCAGGAGCAGGAGTTATCTTCATCACGCCAAATGATGAAGTACTCCCTTTCTCACTTCTACTATCAGAAGTATGCTCCAACAACAGGGCGGAATATCAAGCCTTGATTATTGGCCTCGAACTCGCCAATGATATGAAACTTCAAGAGCTCGAAATTTTTGGCGACTCTCAACTCGTCATTCAGCAAATATTGGGAGCATACGAAGTTAACAAAGAAGACCTCGTGCCGTTACATCTGCGAGCTCTGAAACTCCTTGGTACGCTCAAAACTGCTTCAATCCAGTATGTCCCCAGAAACCTTAATCAGCAGGCTGATGCGGTCGCAAATTTAGCGGCTACACTTCCGTTCCTAGAAAAAAGCCAACTCATCATCCCTATCTGCAAGAGGATGGTGATCACCAAGGAGGACATCCCTATGGGGACCCCAGACCAAGTCAATACAGTACATGTTCTCGGGGTCGATGAGCTAGATTGGAGGCAGCCATTCATAGACTTTCTTATCCATGGAAAGCTCCCTGAAGATCCAAAGCGTAAGGTCGACATTCGTCGGCGGTCTCTGAAATTCTTCCACTTCAACAATGAATTGTACCGTCGAAGCTACGATGGTACGCTCCTGAGGTGTCTTGCAAAAGAAGAAGCAGAAGCAGCACTGGAAGAAGTCCATACCGGGATTTGTGGCTCACATCAGTCCGGTCCAAAGCTCCACTTTCACATCAGGCGGATAGGATATTACTGGCCCATCATGATCAAGGATTCCCTAGAGTTTGCAAAAAGATGTCACGCTTGCCAATTGCATGGCGACTACATCCGTCAGTCTCCGGAACCTTTGCATCAAACCATCGCATCATGGCCTTTCGATGGATGGGGACTCGACATTGTCGGTCCGCTACCCAAGTCATCCAAGCAGCATCTTTACATCCTGGCGGCAACAGACTACTTCTCTAAGTGGGCTGAGGCAGTACCATTGCGAGAAGTTACCAGACACTCTGTCATCAGCTTCATCCAGAACGACATCATCTTCCGGTACGGCGTTCGTCGCTATATCGTTACGGACAACGGGAAGCAGTTCAATAATGCCGCTGTCAGCCAGTTTTGTGCCAAGTTCGATATCAAGCAAATGTGTTCAACCATGTAAAACGCTCCGGCCAATGGTCTAGCAGAAGCTTTTAACAAGACTCTCTGCAAGCTTTTAGAGAAAGTCATCTCGAAGTCAAAGAAAGACTGGCATGAACGCATGGGTGAAGCGTTATGGGCATATCGCACCTCTTTTCGCACACCAACACAAGCAACTCCGTACTCACTGGTATACGGAGTAGAAGCTGTCCTCCCACTTGAGCTTCAGATCCCGTCACTTAGGATAGCCATCCAAGAAGGCCTCGTCAATGGTGACAACGCCCAACTTCGCCTAGCAGAATTGGAAGCACTGGATGAGAAGCGCCTCGAAGCCCAGCAACGCTTGGAATGCTATCAAGCCAGGCTAATGCGAGCCTTCAACAAAAGAATTCGCCCTCGATCCTTCCAAATAGGAGAACTGGTGCTGGCAGTCAAACGCCCTATCATTCTCTCGCATCGAGGGGGAAAGAAGTTCGACGCCAAGTGGGATGGACCGCACGCTGTCAAAGAGGTCTACTCCAACGGTGCATATCTTCTCACCACGCTAGAAGGGCTTATACTCGGCCCTAACAATGGCAAGTACCTCAAAATGTACTACACCTAAAAGTAGGGCTACATAAAAAAAAATGAACTACGTGCGACTTGATCCCTCTCAGTAGGGTACGTAGGCAGCCTGTAAAGGTTCAGTCCAAACAAAAAAAAAAAAGGAACAACCAAACCCACCATTCCAGAAGACAAGTCCAGAAACTAGATGCATAATATTAAGTTATCATCAAGCAAAAGAAAGCAAAACTACGAGTCTATCCAGCAGAAGTGACAGGAAAGAAAAAGAAGAACGACACCCCTAGTAAAGCGAATTAAAGTCTTTATGGCGTTGAAGCAGCTCGCCGCCCGCAACCTCCATGTGCTGCAGATCCGAAGACCGAGAAGTTGTCCGCTCCCAATGCGTCGTCAATTCAATACGTTGCTTCGCAAGATCTTCTCCAAAAGATTTATCAATCATCTCAGCTTTCTCAAAAGATGCGCGAGCAGCCTCTAGCTTCTTCCGTGCCCGAACAAGGTTCGCGGTAGCAAGTGTATGCTGCTCCTCCAGTCGACGCTCCTCATCCTCGGCCTTTGCTAGTATCAGGGGAAGGTCATCTTCCATCGAAGCCCATTTCAAGCGATGAGCTTCACTGTCCACCAAGAAAGCACGCATGCGCTCCGCAAACAAAGAGCCATCTACTTGGAAAGCCGCCAGACTCTCGCAAAACTCAGGTCCTTCAAGGACCCACCAGCCACTCAAAGCATCAAGACCATCTTCCTGAAAAGGTGCGAGCGTCGCCTGGATATACTTCCGACAGCTCTCTAAAAGAAGCGCAGAAAGAAGGCCCCGCGAACTATACTTTCGCTTGTCAACCCCTGAGTGCACATGCAAGGTAGGCTCCTGTCCTGAAGGCTCAAGTGCGGGAACCGCCTCCTGAACCATCGTCGTGATAACGGTCAGCGGTGCCACCGGAGCTGAAGGAGAAGCTATAGGTGAAACATCCGATGGAATGACTATAGGAGTAGTCTCTGCCAGACTACTAGGCCTAACTAGAGGAGTCTGTTCTCTCCCTACACTGGAGACCTCATCCTCCTCCCCAAATCCCAACTGCTCTATGTCAATATCATCCAGGTTGACCACACTGCCGGCAAAATCTGCTCCACATGCTCCCAAAAAGCTCCAAGTTATCCCAGGGTACATCCAGCCCGCCACTCTCAATCAACGTCGCTCTGATAGGAGAGCATTCATGCCTAACCCCGTTGGGGGCAGACTCGCAGTCCAATCCAATAGAACCTACCAAAATGAGAGTTAAACAATTCATCCAACGGAGTAAGAATACAAGCAAAGAAGTCCATAAGCAACTAGAAATGAGATATACCGCGGCATCCGATGAAGCTACCCCAGAAAGAGGGATTACCTCATCGGCAAAAAGCCCTGGCTCTCCCTCTCGAGCTGGCTCTGCCTCACTAGTGCCATCCAAAGCTGCCTCACACAAGAAATCTAACTTCCCCCTCTTGGGAGAAACACATCCACTCCAAGAAGTCAGAGTCTCAGGAAGACTCTGAACCTTGGTAGACGAAGCCATCGCGACCTCTTGCACAGAAGGAGAAGCCCGGGAAGTACTCTCTCGATGGCCGTGAGATCTCTCCGATCGTCGCTCCTCGGACCAAAGACGGCGATCCTCTGACCCCATCGAAGGGTCAAAAGAAAAGTCAACTTGCTCGCTACTAGTAAGGACATCCAGTGGAAAGCTAGCCAGGAAGGGAAGCACTGACTCATTGACCCAGCGACGATACTCAGGAGTTGCAGCCTCCTTTCCGCCCGGCTTAATCCCCGGCGAGAAAATACACCCAGTAAATCGATCATAAAGTGCTCCCCAGAGGCGGTACGCTTCCTGGGGAGTGTAACGTGACTGCATTCGCAAAGGAGTCCCCGGCAATTCTTGGCGAAAACCCTGCTGTCGAGCAAATCGGTGGGAAGAATATCGTGCCACTTCCACTGCATCCCAACGATGCCAAACGAGATACCCGGGCTTGCAACTTACCATACTCCAGTACAAGTGCTCGGGCATGTCCGGCCCATCGTATACCGAGGATCTCGCGAAAGGTTCAAACGCATTCTCCGATACAAAGTCAAAGTCGGAAGGGCCCATACATCTCAACCACTCTCGAGCACTGGGCTTCGGACGCTCCCACGCATAATAAGCATTCATCACACCTCCTACACAAGGCAGGAAGGGCACTGAGGTCGAAGGCCCGCGCGCTGCAAAGGTCCCCTTTGGAAAATGGAGCCCAATCCAACCGTAAAGATAATACAGGGGGCAAAAGGAACTGGCTCGGCCCACTTCCCCTCTTGCATTATCCGCGCTCGATAAACTCCAGTAGGTTCCACTAAGCCCTTGGTACAACGAGCAGAGGATCGCCGACGCCAGATTGAGAAGTTCTTCGTTAACCATCCGGGCAGCTGCAAGGAAGGTCCCGGGGCGTATCACATCCCCATTCCAGGGCAGGACAAAGCGACAAAGAAAAAGTACCAACCCTGCTGACCAATAAACAGCCTGCCAAACGTCACTACATTCCTTCAGTCCCAATACCTCCCAGGGACGCTGCGCCGTAGCCATGGAGCACCATTCTTTTCTTAAAGATTCAATCGGTCGCCGAAAAGTGCCAGGTCCTGGCTTCTTCGACGATGCATACCTCCACATCGGGTGATTCAAAGGGGGAACGTGACGATACTCTCCTCGAAACCAGAAGTCCACCCAAGCTGAGTGAAGTACTCGGTCTGACTGCTCGCGCGCCGCTATAATAGCATATGCCTTAAAAAGCAAAAGGCAGAAGCTAGGAGACTCGTCTGAGTCCGTCAAGACCTCACAAGAAGAAACCTCCTCCTGATAGTAGCTCCGAACTTCTGGACATCCAGAGACAATATGCACGTCACGAAGGGTGATCTCGATTTCACCGGCTCTGGTCAAAAAAGTGTTAGTTTCAAGGCACCACTGCTCGCAAAGAACCCGGTACATACCGCCCGGTCGGCTGTACTCCCAGCAAGCTAGCTCTACGAACCTCGCCAGACACTCCATCCCTGGCTCTGCCTCTAAAGCGCCAGACAACTCTCTCATCCAGTCCCGGAAACCTCCCAGATATGTGACATCTCCACACGGTTGAATCTCCACACCCCATCGCGTACGGCGGGAGCATATCTTCAAAGCAACAACTGGAACGGGGACCGATTCCTCGTCGGTATGATGGAATGGCAATCCTAAACTCGGTCGAACAATCTGCCGTGAAGATCCCTCATCTGTAAGAATGTGCTCGCCAAGCTTCAACACACGACAAGAGCCGTCGGCAACACCATCCTCACAAACTCGCTCATGCATCGAAAGCTGAAGTACTGATAGTTTGGCCTCCTGTCTCGGAACACGGTGGTAGAAGACCTGCGCAAAAGGGAAATGAAGATGCGTACTCCCGTGAGAGACCGCATCGACGACCCAGCCAGAACTCGGAAAGCTCTCGTAACGCCGAGACCTGAAAAAAAAAAAAAAGATGAAAGGTAAAGCACAAGTCAGATGAAAAGAAAAGTACAAGTCGAATAGCGAGAAAAGCGCAAAAAAAAAAAAATCAAGAGGGGGCCTCGGCTAAAAAGCCACAGCCCCATATGCCAAGAGGGAAGAAACAAGAGGGGGCCACAGCAAAAAGCCGCAGCCCCTTCTCTCCTGTTAAAACCCGCAGGGGAGGGGGGGCTGCTGGCCTCTGCCAACCCGGCCACCGGCCACCCTGCCGTGCCCCGCGTCGTGCTGACCACCGGCCATCGCGCCCGCCTGCCGCGCCGCACCGGCCACCGGCCCGCCTACCGCGCCTACGCCGCGCCGGCCACCGGCCCGCCTGCCGCGCCCCGCGTCGCGCCAGCCACCGGCCACCGCGCCTGCTTGTCGCGCCCCGCATCGCGCCGGCCACCGGCCACCGCGCCCGCCTGCTGCGCCCCGCACCGCGCCTGCCCACAGCCCCGGCCCGCGCCACCGCTGCCGCTGCCGTTGCCGCTCCTGTAAACCAGAACCCGAACACAAAGACGAAGAAGAAGAAGAAGAAGAAGAAGGAGAAGAAGGAAGACCACCTCGCCTGCGACCCTCCACCCTCCGTGATCCGGCGGTCTCCTCTCCTTCTCGAGCTCCATGGGGTGACCATCTTCATCCTCCGCGTCATCGTCTCGAAGCAAGAAACCCTAGCAAGAGTCTTCGTCTCCAAGTCATCGGGAACCTTCAACGATGAAGAGAAACGAAGAAACATGGGTCCTTATAAAGACCTAATCCCACACGAATACGCGGCTCCAGTCCAAGCGCTACGCGGTTCCCGCGGGCACACTCAAACTTGAGGGGGCATTTGTGGGCACTAAAATTAGCCCACGGGTCGAACCCGACTCGCACACGTAAAATAGGCCCACACACAATGGCCCGTATGTGAACTCGGCCCACACACAACGGCCCGCATGCGAACTCGGCCCGCATGCGAACTCAATTCGCACGCCATGGCCCGACTCAAAGCAAACGGGTCTCGCCGGACCCGCTACCCGAACCCAAAAAGGGGGGCCCACCGGCCCCCCCTCTTCTTAAAAACCGTGCCCCCTCCCCATGGGGAGGTGTGGCCGGCCATAAAGGAAGGAAAAGGAAAAAAAAAAAGAAAGGAAAAAGAAAAAGAAAAAAAAAATCATAACCGCCTCGATGCGGGGGGAGGTGGCGTGGATGTCTACACAACCGTAGATTCGCGACGATCCCTCGATCCGACGGACAAGATGACGTCGTGTCGCCATGCGATCCGAAAGTGCGAAGATAACAACTCAATCTTCAAAGATCAAGTCACATCTTACCCGTAACCACCCCAACCAAAAAGGAAGGGATCGAGTTTGTTTCCCCAAATAAGGGAACAATATCTTGATGGTTATGGGGGGAGATATTGGATGAAACAAAAAGATTTCAACCATATCTCTCCCAACCTCCCCCCTTTGCCTATAAATAGAGGGGGTGGGGGCAGGCATCAAAGGTCGGAAAAGCTGAAGACGAAAGGGCTCTGCAAGAGAAGCTCCAATGCTTGAAGACCGAAGGCTTCACGAGGCACGTCAAGCACGTCCTACGGGAATACTTGGCCCTTCAAGTCCTCATCAACGTGAAGACCTTACACTCGAAGATCAAAGCTTCGACTCCTTGCACGAAGAAGAAAGCTTGGAGAAGAAGACCCGGAGTCGTCGTCACCCCGACTTCTCCAACGATCTTCATCAAATCCGAAGAAGCCATAAGCAAAGGCCGGAGAAGAAGATCGAAGCCGACAACACCCGTCGTCTTCAACAAAGGCGTCGACTCCTCGCACGAAGAAGAAAGCTTGGAGAAGAAGGCCGGAAGCCGGTGCTACCGCTGCCGTCTTCATCAACAAAAGCCGACGCTACAACCGTCGCACGGAGATCGGTGCTACCCCTGTCGTCTTCATCAAAACAAAAGCCGATGCTACAACCGTCGCACGGAGATCGATGCTACCCCCGCTGTCTTCATCAATAAAAGCCGACGCTACAACCGTCGCACGGAAGCCGGTGCTACCCCTGCCATCTTCATCAACAAAAGCCGACGCTACAATCGTCGCACGGAGATCGGACTACCCCCGCCGTCTTCATCAACAAAAACCGACGCTACAACCGTCGCACGAAGATCGGTGCTACCCCCGCCGAAAAGCCAAGCCAATGCTACAACCGTCGAGGAAGCCGGAAGAATAAAGAAGCCTTGAAGAAGTAGCCATCGCCGTTCGAGAAGAAGATCGAGTCAAAGCTAAAGCCAAAGCCAACGCAAGAAGCCTAAGCAAACGCACCGGTAAAGCCCGCGCCAAAGCAATGCAAGTGCCAAAGCCAAGCAACTATACGACGGTCACGAGCAAAGCACCGCACGTTCTAGCCGATACGACACGAAGTCCGGAAGAACTAAAGCATCGCAAGCCTCTACCCGCCTACGTTCAAGCGCAAGCGCCAAAGAAAAGCAAAAGCCAGAGCCACGCCAAAGCAACGCCAAAGCCGAAAGCTAAAGCCAAAGACGACGCCAAAAGCACGATCGATGCCGCGAACCGATGATCAAGGACGCCGAGGTCGAGCAAGGATCGAGGAAGACACAAAGACCGAGGAACAAAGCCCAAAACCTCCTTAGCCGAGAAAGCGCGAAGCACGGACGGGATAAAATCAACGGTCGATATTCCTTAGCCTCTCAAGAAACCCTCACCCTGTAAAGACCTCTGTCCTGGGCAACCCCTTCAGAGCTCTCACACGAATACCACGTGGAGACGCGGATCAAAGGGACCCTCCAGAGGATCTCTCCCACAATCTCCTGATCAAATATTCGCTGCACCCGGACTCGTCACACTCGAGCCCCCGGGTCCCAGCATCTGTAATCTTCGTGTGCTCGCAATAAAGACGACCCGTATCTTTTTCTGCGCATACAGTATGTCGAATTTTGTGAACTGGATTAAGAATGACATTTGTATGTCGAATAACAAATATACAATTTGTAAACATACTCAAGGAAATCCAAGAGCCATACCATGTAAATCATCCTTGACACCTCTTTGTATGTGGAATAACAAATATACAAATTGTTTATGAAACTCCGGATTTCCTATGATCGTCCGTTGAGGTCATTGGAAGCCCTGGGATGATTTGGGCATTAATTCATAACTTTTTCATCCCCAAATGCGCATTTATCATTTCCACAATAGGGTGGTGCACACCAGTGCCCCTAGCAACCCTCCCAGAACTCTTCGGATGAGTGTGCACCTATGTGTGCACCCGAGTGCCCACCTAGGTGTGGACCACCTTCCAATAGAATCCCTGGAAGGCAACATATTAGCATTGTATTTTGGCATGTTTGAGTTGGTTTTATAACTTGAAACATATGTGATTTGTTTGCACGATTTTCTTAGGATTTCGATTGTATTTTGCACTAGAAAAATATCATCTTTTCACGTTGTTTCATCCATAGAGTATTATTCGATTGCACTTTTTGTTCTTAAGTTTTCATCTTCAATGATTTAGAGTTTCTCGTTCCGAGTCATGTTTTTCTTCGTCTAGAGGTTTGTTTTCTCACGTTTCATACATGCTCTTAGATAGGAAAAGTTGTTTAGATTCGGATTAGATTTTTTTCTAAAGGTCTTTTTTCATTGTATCATTAGTTCTTTGAGGAGAACGAACACATCTTTCAAGGTGTCCGAGGTGTGACTCGAGCTCCTTGTGGGGAGTCAAAGTTTTGGGGTCGTTGTTGTGACAATCTGAATTGTAAGCAAGTCTACGGAAGAGGTAGTCAAGAAGCTACGTAGAGGATATTACTTTGAAGGAGGATCGACAATGTGGTTACAGTCACCCGTGCCAAGCTCGTGTGGGGTTTGTGGAGGTATTGCTCGCTTTAAAGGTGACTCTCGGTCTTGCATTTCTAACTCATGTGTTGTCTAGTAGATTGTTGTGTGTGTTCGAGCTTACTTAGGGTGAAGTAGGGATTTTCAAAACTATTTAAAAATCTCGTGTGTACTTTACTTATTGTATTAGGATAGAGCTTTGTATGCTTATACCTTATTTACTCACGACCATTGCATCACACATAATTGTTGCACTTTTGTGAGATTCATTTTGCAACATCTCCATTGGGTCATTACTCCGATCACTTCCGTACGGTGCAATATTTATTTTATCATTGATCTTATCTCCCACCGCGCATCTCTCTCTCTCTCTCTCTCTCTCTCTCTCTCTCTCTCTCTCTCTCGTGGATGGGAGAGGGAAAACATCACCTGCTTTGATATCCTATAGCACCACACTCCTCTAATCCAACTGTCATTGTTTGCATTGTCGAAAATCCAATCACAACTGAGACCTTTTCCTCTTTCCTATTAACCCATGCTCATGATGCTATGCTGTATCCGCCTTCCATTGATCGACGCTGCTGCATCTCCTTGCACCGTGCGAAGCCGTTGCCCCTTGGCCACCATCCAGCCTGACTAGCGCACTGGCTAGCCTTCTTGATATGTACCTTGTCACCTGCTTCATACTAATTTTGTTTCTCCGATCGTGTGCAACATCATTGCATAGATGGAAGAGAGAAAGAGGGAGAAATTGTGATGAAAAGAAAGAGAGAAGAGGGGACCATGAGGAAAGATCAAGGGAGTTACATGAGGGAGGAGTTAGAGAGAAAGATGGAGTCATTACAAATTTTTTTTCCTTCTTATTTCTTAATTTTATTTTTATTTTCTCTTTCCTTCGGGCTTAATATCGTAGTATAGATATATATTATTATTTTCCTTCATCCGCCAAAACCTCCCAACCCTACAAGGACCAAGACCAAGACCCAAACGGTTATCTTCTCTCACCTTTTTCTTTTGTTTTCTCTCTCTAACACTGCATCGCAAAGCGCACAGCAGCAGCAGTAGTCAGTCAGTCTCTGAGAGCCCTCTTTCCCTTCTCTCTCTCTCTCTACACTCTCTCTTTCACTTTTCCCCTCACGATAAATAGAAATCACATTCCAGTCCTTCCCCCGCATTTGGCCGACCTTGGAGCCGTTCGCTGCTCGCTAGCTCTCAGATGAAATTTACAAAGCAATCCCTCCTAGGACCTCAGATCCGCCATTGAGTCCTTCCCTTTCTCTCTCTTAGGGTTGCTTTTCCATTCCTCCCCTCTTTCCTTCTATTCTCTCTGTTGGGGTTGGGGGCTGTGAGGAGAGATATGGAGAAGAAGCAAGGGTTCTTCTCCGCGCTGAGGGAGGAGGTGGTGAGGGGGCTGTCGCCGGCGAGGTCCCGGTCGAAGAGCCCAGCGAGAAGCCCGTCTCCGGTGGCCGGTCTACTGTTCCCTCGACGAAGGAAGGGACACCACATCCGGCACCAGTCCCTGTCGAGCCTTCCGGAGCCTCTCATCGCGAGATCCGGCAGCCTGCGGCCCGTCGGTGAGGCCCTGGCACCGCTCATGGAGGGGCCCGACCCGGAGGCGGTGGGCGGAGGCGGCGGCGTGGACGCCCGGAAGGAGGGCTGGGGGCGTTGGGTGCGGGGCCAGCTCGCACGTGCGCCCTCCGTCTCCTCCTCCTCTGCCTCCTCCTCCTCCTCCTCCTACCGCCGCTCCGACCTCCGCCTCCTGCTTGGCGTCATGGGCGCCCCCCTCGCCCCCATCCACGTCAGCTCCGCCGACCCACTCCCTCATCTCAGCATCAAGGACACTCCCATCGTGAGCTCTCCCCCGTTCCCCTTTCTTGATTTCTTTTGGTTTGCTTGATCTGTTCGTGGGTTCTTGCTGGAAATTTTTGGGTCGCCTTAAAATGGCATTTTGATTCAATTCATTCTAAAATCTGGGTGGATTATCTGGACCGATCAAGTTTCTGTCGATGATGTGTTTGTGTTTTTGTTCCTAAACTGTAGGAGACCTCGTCAGCGCAGTACATACTGCAGCAGTACACGGCAGCGTCGGGAGGGCTGAAGCTACAGAGCTCCATCCGGAACGCCTACGCCATGGGGAAGGTGCGGATGGTGGCGTCGGAGTTCGAGACAGCGACCAGGGTCATGAAGAACCGCGGGGCATATAGGGGGGCCGCCGAGTCCGGCGGCTTCGTCCTGTGGCAAATGGCACCCGACATGTGGTATGTCGAGCTCGCAGTCGGCGGAAGCAAGGTCCACGCCGGTTCCAACGGCAAGCTCGTCTGGCGCCACACCCCCTGGCTCGGCGCCCATGCCGCCAAGGGCCCCGTCCGCCCCCTCCGCCGTGCCCTCCAGGTATAAAACCAATCGATAAACAATACCCACATCCCAAGTTCCCTCTAATGATTGAATTGCTTTGCCGATCGGCCACCCTTGCATTAATATGACCTAAGTGCATGATTAGGGCCTTGATCCGCTGACGACGGCGAGCATGTTTGCCAATGCACAATGCATAGGGGAGAAGAAGGTCAATGGGGAGGATTGCTTCATCCTCAAGCTTTGCGCGGATCCGCAGACGCTGAAAGCCAGGAGCGAAGGCCCGGCCGAGATCATCCGCCACGTCCTGTTTGGCTATTTCAGCCAGCGAACCGGGCTCCTCCTCCACATGGAGGATTCTCACCTCACCCGAATCCAATCGAATGCCGGTGGCGATGCTGTGTACTGGGAGACCACCATCAATTCCTTCCTCGACGACTACCGCCCCGTCGAAGGTATAATGGTGGCCCACTCGGGCCGATCGGTGGTCACCCTTTTCCGGTTCGGCGAGGTAGCCATGAGCCACACCAAGACTAGGATGGAGGAGGCATGGACCATCGAGGAGGTGGCCTTCAATGTTCCCGGCCTTTCTGTCGACTGCTTCATCCCTCCGGCGGATATAAGATGCGGGTCCGTCAGCGAAGCTTGCGAGCTGCCCCAAGGGGAGAGGGGAAAGACCACCGCTTCCGGGCATCATCGAGCAAAGGTTGCGGCGGTGGAGAAGTCGCAGGATCCCGGTGACAACATAGTTTGGAGGGTGGAAGTGTAGTGCTAGGTTTACGCCGAGCCATTAAGTGGATCAAATTGTTTATAGTTCTAGTTGTAGTTTTTTGCTAATCGACCGACTCACCCTAAAATGTAGGTGAGCAGAAACTGATATGAGGGTGCTTGGAGCTTAGTAATAGGGTTTGTTCTCTGTAAATAGGAGCATAATTGTTCACAGGTCTTCTATCTCACAGGCCTGGATGAATCTTTATACTCTGAAAGCAGAACAGTTGGTAGCTAATTGGTTAGATTTCAGATTTAGGGGTGAATGTGGGTTGAAGCTGGGGATCCTGCTTCCTGTTTTTTTTTTTTTCTTCTTCTTCTGGAGGCTATGTTGCCTTCCATTACCAATGGTGGTGATGCTTTGGCTGTGATAATTCTGTCGCCGGTGGCGATAATGACTGCTACCGGCGTGTTAGGTGTCCTAATTTGGGTGTTTGTTGATTGGTGTCAAAATTCTTCAGCTGGTAGTAAGGTATTAGATGAGTTTGGATGGGAAATGGTATGGTTGAACTCAAACTCTCTTGATTATGATGATGTGGAGGAAACTCAATGTTCTATATGATATTGGATGCTTTCACATGTATCTCATCTTCTCTGTGACTGTGTGGAGTTTTAGTTGAAGTGTACACATTTCAAACTCCTCTCTTGGATGCTGTGATTATTTTTTGTTTTTTTGGTAGTGCCCTTATTCTATCTGTGTTGCATGACAGCATCTTGTGGTTGGCCACTGAGAAAAGGGTACACAGCTCATCTTCAGGTGGCATATGTTCAGGTTCTATTTGCCTTTATTGACCAAGGCCCAGTGGAGTATTGGCCAATTGGCCCCCCAGACCCCCCCTCTCTGGATTGCCTTGGGGGAGGGGAATGTGAAAGCATCATTACAGCAGTGGCATGGGGGGGGGTTGAAGGCCTCCATGTGGTTTACTTTACTCTACTCATTAATCCCCCCCCCCCCCCCCCCCCCCTCTCTCTCTCTCTCTCTCTATATATATATATATATATAGAGAGAGAGAGAGAGAGAGAGAGAGAGAGAGAGAGAGAGCAGGGGGGGGGGCTCTTATTTGTAGCACTGTGGAAGGTTCAACATCAGGGTGCTGCCCTTCCCTGGAAGTCAATCCAGTCCCATTGAAGGGTCAGGCATTTGTATTAAGTGGGTGCATATATTTATTTCATGGGAAGTCAAGACCTTTGGAAGAAGGAAGGGCCCAGTGCATGAAAGAAAACATGCCCACTGTTACCCCCTCCCTTGCCATTGCTCAGTGAAACAAGAAGCACATCTCTGTTGTGTGTGACAGATTTGATATCAGAGGTGTTATATATGATCAATCAATGAAATTATAGGATCTAATTTTATTTTTCGATGTTTGAATGTTAAGTTTGTTGATAAATAGCTGATCTCATTGTAGTTCTAGATGTTTTCGTGTCTAAACGCCACCTTGATTCCATAATATGATCTTCCGATAATTATTATTATTATTTTGGAGGGATCTCATGGAAGGTACTACACACCACAAAGTCACGGGAGGAAGGCTCACAGGATTTGATTACGCAACCTATTAGATGTGGAGCAGGTGCTTCGCCACTGGATGAAGTGAAGTAACCCGAGAGAGAGAGAGAGAGAGAGAGAGAGAGAGAGAGAGAGAGAGAGAGAGAGAGAGAGAGAGAGAGATTTGGGTGTTTGCTAACAATTAAATTGGAATCGAGGAGTTGGGTGTGACTTGGTGTGACTTCATAAAGAAGCCAATGATATGCTTTGTAAAGAAAACATAAAGAAGAGAGAGTCTGGGCCTCGTATTGGAAGAAGTAGCAATCTATTTAATGTGCTTCGTCCTCTTATGAAAAATCGGATTGCTAACAATCTGTATAGCACTCCGGCTACCATAATGAAGAGTTGTAGGTTCGGAAATCTTAACTCTAAGATCCCCAAGGAGACACCACAGGTGAATAATATCCTTGGTGGTGATGGTCGTGGTCCTAAACTTTGCTTTAATGTTGGAGAGAGAAATAACCTTCTGCTTCTTGTTGCGCCATGAGATAGAATCCAAGAAACATGTTATAACCAATGGTCAGTGACGAGTAATGGAAACTCTAGTCTAATCAAAATCAGAGTAGGTATGTAGAACCAGAGATGAAGTGAAGAATATAAAGAGGATCAAGTGATGATACCTCGAATGTAACAAAAAATTCGCACGAGGGTACCATAATGAGCAGAGTGGGGCCATTTATATTCAGCTAAAAGAGTCCATTTTGACAAATCCCCAAAACTGACCGACCTTCAGATCGAATAAGTAATTGGGCAAGCGGAGAACCAATTGGACGGCAACAGGCCGATTGGGTATGTGATTCGGTCGAATGATAACTAATTCCAATTGAACAAGTCCATTTCGGTAGATCACTCAACCAATCGACATTAAGATCGAATGAGTGATTGGGTAAACGGAGAACCAATCATGTAACATCCACCCCAAACCCACAAGATATTGTTCGCTTTGCCCATGCCCGCACGAGGACTTCCCAAGGAGGTCACCCATCCTAGTACTACTCTCGCCCGAGCATGCTTAACTACGGAGTTCTTATGAAACCTGTAGAGGAGTGCGGTTTTAAAGCGCATCTTCTATGTTTGAGAGGAGAAATTATATAAGTAGCTCAGAATCTCCTTCTCTCTAGGCGATATAGGACTAACTTAGTGGCCTTGGACACCTCACCACATCCATCTTGGCATCACAGCCTTAGGAGTTTTGGCTCTTGACTCTAGCCCTATTGGATCTTGGTTGTAACAATCGACCCCCCTTAAAGGCTACATGTCCACGTGTAGGGTTAGATCTCCCCTTGCGAGGAGAACTGGCTCTGATACTATTTTGTAACATCCACCCCAAATAAACAAGATATTTTTGCTTTGCCCATGCTCGCACAAGGACTTCTCTCTACTCTCGCCCTGAACACGCTTAACTACTGAGTTCTTAAGAGATCCGTAGCGACGCATAGTTTTAAAACGCATCTTGGTAAGAAATGTGGTGAGCCCCCAAACACAAGATATTGTCCTCTATTAGTCTATTGGGTATCAAACCCTTAACCTCAAGGTTTTGTACTACTGTGGTTACCATCGAACGACCTAGAAAGCGTCTTCTATGTTTGGGAGGAAAAATTATATAAGTAGCTCATGATATTCTTTTCTCAAGGCCATGTGGGACTAACTTGGTAGTCTTGGACACCTCACCTCACCTCACCTCACCTCACCTCATCCATCTTGGTATCATACCCTCAGGAGTTTTGGCTTTTGGCTATTAGATCTTGGTCGTCACAATCCACCGCCCTTATGGGCTACACGTCCATATGTAGGGTTAGAACCCTCCCATTGCGAGGAAAACCGGCTCTGATACCATTTTGTAGCATCCACCCTAATCATACAACATTTTGTCCGCTTTGCCCACTTCCCAGGGGGTCACCCATCCTAGAACTACTCTCGCCCAAGCATGCTTAACTATTGAGTTCTTACGAATTCCATGGATGCATGGTTTTAAAACGTATCATCTATGATTGAGAGGGGAAATTATATAAGTAGCTCATGATCTCCTTCTCTCTAGGCGATGTGGGACTAACTCAGTGACCTTGGACACCTCACCTCACCTCATCCATCTTGGGATCACAACCTCAAGAGTCTTGGATCTTGGTCGTCATAATTCTGCATGGTTCTAGTAGGCCAAGATCTAATAGATCAAGTGCTAAGAGCCAAGACTCCTGAGGCTATGATGCCAAGATGGATGAGGTGAGGTGAGGTGTCAAGGCCACTGAGTTAGTCCCACATCGCCTGAAGAGAAGGAGATCTTGAGCTACTTATCTAATTTTCTCTCTCAAATATAGTTGACACGTTTTAAAATCGTGCGTCGCTATAGATTTCGTAAGAACTTCATAGATAAACGTGCTCAGGCGAGAGTAGTACTAGGACGAGTGACCTCCCTGGAAAGTCCTCATGCAGGCATGGGTAAAGCAGACAATATCTTGTGTGTTTTGGGCAGATGTTACAAAATGGTATCAGAGCTAGTTCTCCTCGTAATGGAGGTGGTCTAACCATATACGTGGACATGTAGTCCTTAAGTGGGGTGGATTGTGATGACCAAGATCCAATAGACCAAGAGCCAAGACTCCTGAGACTGTGATGCCAAGATGGATGCGATAAGGTGAGGTGTCCAAGGCCACTGTGTTAGTCCCACATCGACTGGAGAAAAAAAGATTATGAACTATTTATATAATTTTCCCTCTCAAACATAGATGACGTGTTTTAAAATCGTGCGCCGCTACGAAATTCCTAAGAACTCCATAGTTAAGCATTTTTTGGCAAGAGTAGTACTAGGATGGGTGACCCCCCTGGGAAGTCCTCGTGTGAGCACGGGCAAAGCAGACAAAATCTTGTGTGTTTGGGGCGGATGTTACAAATCAGCAGGTAGCGAGCCGGTCAGGCACGTGATCAGTTAAAAGAAAACTAAATTTAGCTGACAACATCCATTTTGGCATATTACTCAAAATTGATCGACCTTCAGATCATACGAGTGACCAAGTAGGTGGAGATTCGATCGACAAGCAGTGGGCCGGTCGAGTATACGATTGGTCGAAAGATAACTAATTCCAGCTGAACAAGTCTGTTTCGTAATATCCCCAAAGCCGATCGACCTTGGGATCAGATATGTGATTGGGCAATTCGAAGACCGATCGGCAGATAGTAAACAGATAGGACAAACGACCGAACGCAAACGAACTAAAAATCTAGCCAACAACTTCTCGATAAATCCCAAAAACCAATTGACCTAGCTGATCGATTGACAATTTCGAGTGATCGGTTTCAGCTAAATGGAGGTAGATAGTCGCCCACCTGCAGTCTCCCCGACCTTCGCCGAACAACCCTAAAGCTGATCGGTTTCGAGAATCCCCGAAACCGACCAGATCCCCTTCGAGTATAGTTACAATCTATAACGAGCAATAACGACTAGAGGCGGTTCCAGTTGTGCACCAAGGATCCCGACTTGCCAGGTGGTCACCTGGTTAACCGGGAGGACATAACTATGGTGCAAAATTCGGTTAAAGCATTCGCAACCCAATAGCTCACAGCCCATCAAGGAGCAGCCCAGTGCACAAGGAGCCAGCCAGAGGCCCACAATTTGAGCCCGGCAAATCAACATGCGGCTATGTCTCCATAGACCAATGTGAATAGATAAAGACGTTCAGACTCCCAAGTTCTAGCCTCAAGATAGCAGCAGCATCAAAGAGGAGGAAGCACGAAGGCAACAAAGTCTTCAAGAAAGGCTCCAGATAATCTTTAGCATGATCAGCGTTAAAATTAAAACGGACGGAGTGATGCTCAAATTCCCTTACCTTCTAACCATTGTTGTCTCAGCTAGGGGTGGCAATGGGTCGGGTTCGGGTCGGGTTGAGACATAGATATAAGGGTAAAACATCCAATCCAAACCCGACCTGTTTAATAAACGGGTCAAAAACTTAAACCCAAACCCGACCCGCCTAATAAACGGGTTGACCCGACCCGACCCGTTTAACCCGTTTACTAAACAGGTCGGGTCGGGTCGGCTCAACAGAACCCATGTGAACCTGTCGGGTTGGGTCAAGACAAGTCGGATTGGGCCGGGTTTGATCGGGTTGGGTCGAGTCGGGTCGGGTAGGGTTGACACGACCCATTTGGTAAACAGGTCAAGTCGGGTCAATCGGGTTATAAGTACAAACCCGAACCCGACCTGTTAAATAAACGGGTCGACCCGTTTATGACCCGAACCCGTTTAGGCCAAACCCAAGCCAGCTAATTTCGGGTCGGGTTGGCGGGTCGGGTCTAGGATTGCCACCCCTAGTCTCAGCAGGTCTACTTTTGCCCCATTGGCAATTTGAGGTTCATAGTTAGATCCTCCCTTCTTTTCAGAATCCCTTTCCAAACAGTGTTTTGAGGAAGTCCAAACCCTAGCCGTCTCTCTCTTATCATGGTATCAGAGCTGGGTTCAATGTCTCTTTTTGGATACGGTCCTTCCTGATTGTGTTTCGCTCCGAGTGCTCCGCTTGAAAGGGGGGGGGGGGGGTGTTGACTTGAGGAAGTCCGCCAGTTAGTGGTCACATTGGTAAAAGGGACATCTAACGCTCGCTTAATATACCCTCATGTACCTCCCCTTACAACCCTGATTTTGGGGTGTGAGGGTATCTAACACAGCGGAAGAAGATGGAATGAGCGATGACTTTCAATAAAGATCGAGATCCCGAGTATCGAGCTTTCATCGACCCGGGCCAAAGGTCTTGATCCTGGTTGAAAATGAGCCAACCCAGTTTAATGTAGAGCTCTGGCTATATCTGAAATTCTTCTAATTCATAACCCACCTTCCTTGAATGGCTTACAAACCTCACTCCATTTGAGATGAACTTATACAAGCTGTTGCATAAAGAGATGAGATGGGCCTGAAATTTTTGACCTCACAGGCATTGGGTACCTTAGGGATCAATGATATAATGGTGTGGTTGATCTCCTTCTATAGTTTACCTGAAGAGAAAAGAACTTCTTTAAACATGATATTCTTGAAGTCAATTGCAAGTTCCTCTTGAACAAACTTATCAAAGAAATCTATAGCCTCATGCTGAATGTCTTCATGCTTGGTCAAGATTGGGCCCTGGGGGAGTTCATTAGAGAGAATATTGTAAGCCTATAGGCTTCCATACATGGCCCATGTGACCACATTTGAGGTCCACAGTCCATGTAAGGCAAAAAGTTGATAAGGATGGGGCTGGGTAATTGTTAATTGGGGTTTTCATAAGTATATATGCTCTGGGCTTAATTTTAAGAACGATCCCATCCGTCGGATATGTTGATTTCTCTCATCAGAGAAATCATTCATTTATATAATCCTTGTACAGAGGGAATCAATCCCGTGATCATGTTTATCATTAATTACAATCAATCACCTTATTTGTGAAGCAATAATTACAGGATTACACATATGGAAAGAGAATAAATTAGTTTTCCCTTGAGGCTGTAATGATAGCACCAGCTAGTCCTCTAGGCTGTGTGGGTGGGATGATGTCATGCTGTCATCAGCGATGGATGCCGACCTGCTGACACCAACATGGCATGTCCTCATAGTCCCCCCTCAAGCCCACAGGAAAAAATCTCGCACATTGAGCTTGTCTTAAAGCCAAAGAAATCGTGGGTCGGGCAATGATTTTGTGAAGATGTCAGTGACTTGATCCTTGCCAGGAATATGAGAGATGGAGATGTCACATCGCTTGATATGATCACGAATAAAGTTAACATCAAGGTCAATGTGTTTTGTGCGACTATGGAAAACTGGGTTTTTGGACATGTGAAGCACGCCGATGTCGCAAATTAGCCGAGGTGGATCCCGTAGGCGAATGCGAAGCTGCCGTAGAATGTGAAGATACCAAAGAATTGCAGCAGTTGTTGAAGCAAGAGCTCGATACTCCGCCTCAGCACTGGATCATGAAACTGTAGCTTGCTGGCACCCCAGGAGAGTAGATTTGGCCCGAGAAAAAACTACATAGCCCGTGGTAGATCAACAACTGTCAGGGCACCCTGCCCAGTTGGCATCAGATAAGGCGCAGAGATTCAAGTTCGTGGACCGGGAGAAACGAAGTCCACATGAGAAAGATCCTTTGACATATCTGAAAATGCGCTTGACCGCTGCCAGATGAGAGGAGCATGACTTTTGCATGAATTAACAGACATGGTTCACGGTGTAGGCAAGATCAGGTCGGGTCATAGTAAGATATTAGAGGCAACCCACCATTTGGCGATAGATTGAGGGATCGAGAGAGGATCCGAGTCAGCGGCTGAAAGCTGTAGGCCAACTTCTTGGGGACTTTTAACTGGCTTAACACTGGATAAACCGAAGCGCTCAAGAGGTTGTAGTGCATATCAAGTTTGAGAAAGTACAATCGAGATGGAGTCTCGGATCACTTGCATCCCCAAGAAAAAGTATAGATCTCCAGGATCTTTCATTGTGAATTGACTTGAGAGTCGCTAGATTAGACGTTGAAGCAGAGGAGCAAGGCTTCCAGTGAGGATGATGTCATCTACATAGATCAGAAGCATCACCGTGCAACCACCATGTTGCCAGAAAAAGAGACAGGCGTCATGAGGGCAACCCTTAAACCGTAGTTGCAGGAAAGTGGTGAACTTCGTATACCATGCCCGAGATGCTTGCTTGAGGCCATATAAAGCCTTGTGAAGGCGGCAAACATGAGAGGGGCTAGATTGGTCCACGAAGCCTGGTGGATGTTAAAGATAAACAACTTCCTGTAAATCACCGTGAGGAAATGCGTTTGTGACATCAAGTTAACGAAGCGGCCAGTTGAAGGGGAGGGCCAAGGAGAGTGTAACGCCCCGTTATTTTACGGATTAATTCAACCCGTATAACACTGGGGTGTTAGGAATAAAACTTGATATAGATTAAATTCCATCAAATATGGAAATTAACTAAGCCTCTTATTCAATAACATAAGTGTTTGATACATTTCTTGAAAAATAAGAGCCTAAGGCTTAATTGCAACATCAATGCTTCATATTTCTGCTCCTGCATCTTCATAGTATGGTGTGTAGAGTGGATCTTCAACTTTATATGGTTCATTCTCCATTCGCTCCTTACCTTCTTCTTGTCCTACAGGATCAGTCTCTATAGGGTTCATAACATCTGTAGGGGGGTGAGTCTAATCCACTGACTCACCTAATAACTTAGTTTATTCATGCTAAGACATATGTACTGAAGAGCAGTGAACATGACTATGAAGAATAAATAAAAAAAACAATGATCATCCGATTCCCTTTTTGGCCTCAGCCAAGGTAGGAATCTCAAGCCTTACCCGGGTACTTTTTGTCCGCAACAAGGCTAGCCCCACACCTAGGTTCTTTTAGTCCTCAGACTAGGCTAGCCCCACACCTAGGTTACTTTTTGGCCTCAGCCAGGGCTAGACCCACACCCAGGTTACTTTTTGGCCTCAACCAGGGCTAGACCCACACCCAGGTTACTTTTTGGCCTCAGCCAGGGCTAGAACCACACCCAAATAAGTGATCACATATCTCAAAATTTACAAGTCCATAGCAATCTACCGTTATTCGATATCATACACTTAGCATGAATAACTTAGTTTAAATCCCCTACCTGAAGCGTTGAAAAATCTTTCTTCTGATGAGGAAGTTTTAGGAAGCTCACAACCTGAAAATATATTACTATATTTTGTTAGTTTTTACCCTAACTTTTACAAGGATTTACCGAAACGATTTCCGACGAGGACTAATAGGTTTTATTCTTTAGGGGTATTTTGGTCATTTCTAAAATAATTTGAATTTATACTCAGTTTGTAGAGTTTTTTATTCTGAAACTGTGGCCGTAGACGAAACTCAATTCAGAGTTTGTTTGCTCCCGGTATGGCCAAAATAGTCGGCATTAGCGAAATTTAAATGGGTGGTCTGCCTTTAGTAAAACGGTCAGGTTGTTTCAGTATTAACGGTTCAGTTAACGAAGACAGAGTCGTTTTATCACAGTTTATTTGGGCTTAATGGGCTTTGGCCCACAGAATTTAATAGGCTTAATGGGCTTCGGCCCACTGAAATTAATGGGTTTTAGTGGGCTTCGGCCCACATGATTTTACGGGCTTTAATGGGCTTCGGCCCACAGAGTTGAATGTGTTTTTAATGGGCTTCAGCCCACAGAATTTAATGGCCTAATGGGCTTCAGCCCATATAATATATATAAAATAATACTGATTGAGCTATAGGGCTGACCGGTGGTGGGCGGCAACCGGCGGCGGGAGGCGGCGGCCGGCGGCGGACGGCGGGAGGCGGTGGCCGGCGGCGGACGGTCGGCGGGCGGCGGCGGCGACGGTTGGCGATGGGGGAGGGGTTTTCAGGTGGTGGGTGGGCACGGATATTGAGATGAGCTTGAGTGAAGAACTCTGTTGAAGGGGGCGTTTTATATAGGCCTTTCAAGAATACCAAAACTCCCAGAGCCTTAATTGCAAAACAGCCGCTTTACTGTTTCAGCTGCGCGACTGTTTCCGTCCGATCGGAAATGAAAGGTCGACGGTTGAGATGTCTTTTGGTCTCCCCCTCTTTACTATAAAAATTATTTTCTTGGTGTTTAGATAGAAAAGCTTTAAGAATTTTCTGGTTAGAGGGAAAAATTTAAAATTCAACTAATAGGTCCTTGGTTCGAATCCTTCCATTGGCTATATATATATATATATATATATATATATATATATATATATATATATATATATATATATATATATATATATATATATATATATATATATATATATATATATATATATATATATATATATATATATATATATTCTTCTTTAAATTTTTAAATGCTCTAAATGAGTTCAAAACGTAAAAGTTTGTATAGGTTTTTTGATCGTTTCGACGAGACGGAAGCAATGGCGCAGTCCGATTTTTATTTTAATTTTTTTATCAAAAATTCATATAATGACTTTTAAAGTATTTATTTATTTTGGGATGTTACAGAGAGGATGTGATGGATAGTGCCTGTTTATACAACAAGACTGAAAATTTCCTGGAAGTCGAAGCCTTTACGTTAGTTGAATCCTTTTGCAACCAATCGAGCTTTGTAACACTCAATTGACCCATCCACACGATGCTTGAGCCGGTACACCCACTTGCACCCAATAATATTCATGGAGGGTGTAAATGGGATGAGAGACCAATTGGAGTTCTGTTTTAGAGCAGAAATTTCTTCCTCCATTGCATGAACCCATTGAGGATCCTAAAAGTTAGCAATCATAGTGAGAGGAAGGGGATGACGAGTGGCCATTAATACCTTGGGTCGTCGTGTGCCATCTGGGAACAAGTCACCATATGATGACCCACTGGATTTGATGTTACAACAATTGATGGAGTGGCGAGGGCCGAGGCCAAAACAGGCCTAGCAGTATGAAGACTACGAGGCTTGGTAGAGATGCCGAACCATGATGGGATTGACAAAGTAGAGCCAGGAGGCTCAGTGCCTGCGAGTTCAATAGGTGCTGGAGGAGCCGGGTTGCCAGGACCGTCGGGTGCAGCGAGATCTGGTACCGTGATAGGGACGGTCGCTGTTGCGATCATGGGAGTAGTGGCTGGTTTAGCAGCCAGTGGTGCAGGAACCTTGGAGACCTCATTTTCAATGATTTGGCGAAGAGCATCTTGAGGAAAGCCTTGATACCAAAACATCGACTTGGAAGAAGACGTCGTTGATGACGAAGACCAGCGAGTAGAAAACTCTTTTTGTTTGTAACGACCCGTAATCTTTTATTTGTTAAATAATTGGTTGAAGGGTGTTCCTTTTTCTTTTTGGTGAAGCACTGGTGGATTTTCAACTGTTTTGTATTTCTCTGAGAAGCGTGTCGAGTTACCGAACAATTGTTTAATGTGTTTACTGGGCAACCAACACTGATCTTTGGTTAAGTTGCATATGGTTGGTTACTACCCACTACCACTCTTTTTTGATTGATTCCCGTTAATTTCTTTTGTAACTATACAATTGTATTAAAATCCAGTTTTTATGATTTTGATCCGGATTTTCAATGAATTCTGGGATTTTGGAAGTAGTTGGAATCATATAATAATTCCTTACTTTAGTCCAAATCCATCGACTCCGAAATCGTGAGAATCGGACGACGTTTGATTAGTCAAACATGGTCCTACAATTTATACTTTTTTTAAAATAAGATAATACTATTTTATTAAATACGTGCTTCAAAATTTTTTCAAAACCCCGATCCGATGGCTCGGATGGTTCCGGAAAAATTTTTTGAATAACTTTCATATATAAAGTATTTTCTAATTATTAGTATAATAGTATTTTTTTTCATATCAATTAAAAAAAAATAGTACCACATGAACACTAAGCACGAGGTGACTGTTCACATAGCATGCCCCTTTAATCCATGTCACAGAGAGAGCTCAGCCCTCTTCTTCTGATATGTGATCGGATGACCCATAATTAAGCCCATCTCTCTCTCTCTCTCTCTCTCTCTCTCTCTCTCTCTCTCTCTCTCTCTCTCTCTCTCTCTCTCTCTCTCTCTCTCTCTCTCTCTCTCTCTCTCTCTCTCTCTCTCTCTCTCTCTCTCTCTCTCTCTCTCTCTCTCCTAGAGATTAGACCCCTTCACTTATGAATTTCAACGGGAATTCAGTTGGGATTTCAAGCCCTTCAAATTAGATATTTGCTGCAATCTTCCTCCCTTTCCCTAATTCTCGATCGCAAATCGCAGCCGACATTTCGGTTGGGATTTCAATCTAGGAAAAAAAACCAGTTAGCGCTGAAATCTCTTTTCAAACTCTATCTCGAGTATGTATCAAATTCTTCATCTTTATCCCTTCTCTCTTTCCCATCTCTATTGAACGAATGATTGCAACTAGCCTTCTCCTCTTCCTCTTGTTCGTTTGTTCTCGAGGTGAAGGTGGAATGAGCAGTCACATTCACCTTGTAAGAAGGAATGGAGGGCAGCCACGATCCCCTCTATACTTTCCTTCTTCCATTGATCAACTCGCCCACCTCTTTCTTCTTCTCAAGTGATTTTATTTGTATTCCTACCCGGTTAAAAAAAAATAAAGAGTATAATAATAACCATCATCTTATAAATCACAGGCCTTTGTCCCTAACCCTCGGAGTTTCACTCATGATCACCTATGACCATAGTTACCAAGTCGAAAAACGGGAAAAAAACGGCAAGGGAAAAAAACGGAAAAATACGATGAAGCAGAAAAAACGGTAAAACATCGGGAAAAAATAAAAAAAAACCTTAAAAATTATACTAAGTGTATATGTTATTTTCTAACATTAAATAATCAAAACATATAGCATATGAGTTTTCTAAGAAAGAACAAATAGATCATAATATTCAGCTTTTCATTGGTTTCGATAGTAAGCTACATAACACATACGAATTAACCGATCCATTCCAATACATCATAAAGTCTAAACTCTAAAATGGCATCAAAGTGTTCCATAGAATCCATACATGATATATCATAATGAGCCATCAAAAAAGGCATCAAAATATTTTAAATAAAAAAGAGACATTTAATCCATATCTAAAGCAAGTTCATCTTCAACATCCAAGTCTGTGTTTGGATCATCTTCACTATCCGAAGAAAGTGACCACTCATCGTCATCATTGCCAAGATCTTCTGGAAACGCCGAGATATTATCAAGAAAGATAGGATCCGCATCTTTGGATTCTTTCAATGCACTTGTCTTCATGAAATGCATGTTCATCCTGACATAGACCAAGTCATGCAACTTCCTAGGCTCTAGTCTATTCTGTTTCTTTGTGTGCGCCGCATCAAAAGCGCTCCGATTCCTTTCGCATCCAGAAGCACTGCAAGGTTGGCTGCACAACTCACTACAAGAAATAGGTTATTTACCGACGGACATTTCTAATTCCGTTGGTAATACTATAAATTTTACCGACGGAAGCAATATTTTCCGTCGGTAATATAACTTAGATTTTTTTAATTTTTTTTGCATATTTATTACCGACGGTTATATATTATCCGTCGGTAATATATAATGTTACTTTTTACCGACGGAATATATATGTTCCGTCGGTAAAAAGCAACGACAAATCGCAGGGTTTTTACCGGGTCTCTGGAAAAAATGAAACCCTGCGATTTGTCGTTGCTTTTACCGACGGAACTTAGATTTCCGTCGGTATAATGATTTTTTACCGACGGAAATATAAGTTTCGTCGGTAAAAAGCAATGACAAATCGCAGGGTTTTTACCTGGTCAATGAAAAAAATGAAACCCTGCGATTAGTCGTTGATTTTTACCGACGGAACTTATATTTTCGTTGGTAAAAATTAACTTTTTACCGACAGAAGTCATAATTTTCATCGGTAAAAATCTTGCGTTAATTTAGCTTCAGCGATCCCTTTCTGTTTCTGTTTCGATCTAAAACCTATCTCCGCCCCCTCTCTCTCTCCCCCTCTCTCTAAATCCTGCCCCCTCCCCGGCCTCCCTCGCGTCCCTCCGGCCGGCCACCCCTCCCCTTTCTTGTGCCACCGATCGACTGGCGAGCTCCTCCTCCTCCTCCTCCTTGTGGCATCCGGTGAGCTCCTCCTCCTCCTCCTCCTCCCTCTCCCCCTTAGTTAATATGCAATTGGTCTAGTTTGTAAGGGTCGATTTGCAAAAAAATCTAATTTTTTGATCAACTTGACCCCTTCAACTATAACTATGCTCTGTCAGCATGTTGACCTTCCTCCTTAAACTTTTAACCATTAGGCTTAATTTTTATCACCAAAATACTCTTCCCAGTGGAAATATAAAGATTTTTTAAATATTACTTATGCTGACAAGAGTGATGTTACTGTTGGTATAAAAGTTTAGCTTAATGGTTGAAAGTTAACAGAGTAGGTGAATATGCACAATGTGGATCGCTCGATGCATATGATATGGCACCACTGACGTATGAATGACACCGATCAGACAGGTGGTCGAGCATTATCTCCTAATGTGGACCGCTCGATGCATATGATATGGCACCACCGACGTATGAATGCCAGCAGTGATGCATGATGTCACCGGTGATGTGCATCCAACGGTATCCCTTAGGAGGGAATAATGATATTTGAACATACTGCGGAACAACCCACGGTGGTATGCAGGCATCGGCCAGGGATTGATACGAGCCCTGCCCAGGCCGATATCTGCACTTAATTCCCTCATTTGGTAATTTTTATCCTATCAAAATTGAATTGAATGGGGGAATGAGGGGCAAAATGTAGTTTTTAGACTAGGGTGAGCGTCGGTTTTGTCGGTCGATTTCGGTGTCGGTTTTGTCAGTTTTATTTTTTTCGGTTTACGAAAAATCAAAACCGAAACCGAAACCGAAACCGAAACCTAAATGGTCGGTTTTTATCGGTTCGGTATGATATGAGGTATGCTAAAGCCATAAATCGACTCGAGCGACAGAGAGAACCGATAGACCCCAAGTGTTTACTTGACGAGGCTCCTTGACTTGTTGACCTACTGTCGCATAACTTCAGTGCTGTGCCTAGCATTCAGACTATCAGCAGTTCAAATGCTGGCCACCAACCCTAGGTTTACTATGTGACTACTCTACTCATCATAATACACCCATCCATTAGGGATGTGGATGGCCTGTAGAAGTTTCAGTTCGATGTTCCATACCCGGGAACTGAAACCGAAATTGTGCGGAGTCTTATAGCATTGTTTGAAATTACTTCAGGTGTTGTATAGCCAGATAGACGAAGATGTCTTTGATCGATAAGAGTTGGATGCGTAATTCGAATCGCATGAGCCAAGAGTACAAAGAAGGAGTCAGGAAATTTCTGGATTTTGCATTTGAGCGTCTTGCACCGCTTGATGGAAAATTTGTGTGTCCCTGTATAGACTACGGAAGGGTGACTAGGAAGGTTCGAGAGGAATATGAGGTTGATCTGATAATGCGTGGCATTGACATTAGCTATACCCGTTGGTTCTCGCACGGTGAGAAGCTAGATGCAGTCCCCATGGCAGCTCACGGTGAAACTGCAAACATAGTGATCAATGATGATAATATTAATACAGACGATGACGATGACATGTAGGGTATGATACATGATTTGCAAGGTGGAATAGGCACAGAAACACCGTCAGGTGATCAGCCCAATATTGAAGCGGATAAGTTCTACAGATTGCTTAAGGATGCCGAACAACCTTTATACCCAGGATGTGAGAAGTTTTCAAAAGTCTCTTTTACTATAAAGCTTCTTCATTTGAAGTGCCTCAATGGTTGGAGTAATAAGTCATTTAATATGTTGGTAGAGTTGCTGAAAGATGCTTTTCCTATAGGTGAGACAATACCGAAATCATTCTACGAGGCGAAGAAGACAATTAAAGATCTCGGTCTGGGTTATGAGAAAATTGATGCATGCGTGAACAATTGTATGTTGTACCGGAAAGAGTACGAACATGCGCGGTCATGCCACATATACGGAGCAAGAAGATATAAAGAGACGGATGCCGAGTCTAGTATCAATCGAAGGAAAAAAAATGTATCTGCAAAGGTTCTCCTATACTTCCTGCTTAGGGACAGGCTTCAGAGGTTGTTTATGTCATCGAAGACTGCTGAGTATATAAGGTGGCATGCACGAGAATGTATAGATGACGGGGTTATGAGACATCCGGCCGACTCTCTGACGTGGAAAGATTTTGATCATACCTATCCTGAATTCGCATGTGAAGTTCGCAACGTCAGGTTAGGGCTTGCTAGCGATGGCTTCAATCCCTTTGGGAATATGAGTGTGTCGTACAGCATTTGGCCAGTTGTCCTAGTTCCATACAATTTGCCTCCGTAGATGTGCTTAAAAAGCCATACACAATGCTCTCCTTGCTCATTCCCGGACCTAGGTCGCCAGGTAATGATATTGACGTTTACTTGCAGCCGTTGATTGAGGAGTTGAACGAGCTATGGGAAGTTGGGGCCGATACGTATGATGTCTCGTTGCATCAGAATTTTCGGATGCATGCGGCACTTCTATGGACCATCAACGATTTTCCTGCATATGCCAACTTATCCGGGTGGAGTACTAAAGGAAAATTGCCATGTCCTATATGCAATAAGGAGACAGATTCATTATGTTTGAAGAACGTAGGTAAGGTCTGTTATATAGGCCATCAAAGATTCCTTGTTGACGACTATAAGTGGAGGTAGAACAAAAGAGCGTTCAACAGCAAGAAGAAGCTTGCAAAGCCCCCGGAGCAGCTTTCGGGGGTAGAAGTCTTGTGTGAATTGGATCAGCTTAATGCGGTGACACTTGGGAAAGGCAAAAAGAAGAGAACGTATGAAGATTCTACGCGTGAGCATAACTGGAAGAAGAAGAGTATTTTCTTTAAACTACCGTACTGGAGCAGCCTACTCTTGCGGCATAACTTGGATGTCATGAATATCAAGAAAAATATGTGTGACAACATTATAGGAACACTGTTGAATCTCGACGGTAAGACGAAGTATAATCTTAAATCTCGTCTCAATTTTAAGGAGTTGGGCATCCGAAAATCACTTCATCCCCAAGAGATTGGGGATAAGTATGTATTGCCAGTTGCATGCTACACCATGAGCTCATAGCAGAAGACAGCCTTTTGTGCATTCCTACGGTTTATGAAAACGTCAAATGGTTATTCTTCGAATATCGCACGATGCGTGCAAGAGAACGGCCGAAAGTTGTCTGGATTAAAGAGCCACGATTGTCATGTTCTTATACAGCGATTGTTATCTCTTGCTATACGTGGGAATTTAATCGAACAGGTGTCCGGTCCGTTAATTGAGCTCAGCACTTTTTTCAGACAGTTGTGCTCGAAGGTACTTAGACTGGACCAACTTGATCAGATGGAGAAGGATATTGCGATCATATTGTGCAAACTAGAGTTGATATTTCCACCTTCCTTCTTTGATGTCATGGTGCATTTGACCGTTCATTTGGCAAATGAGGCCAAACTTGGCAGCCCAGTTTATTATCGCTGGATGTATTTTATCGAGAGGTAATCGTCTCGTCTTATTTTTTAATGTATTTGATCGTTCTTGATGTATTTATCCATAACATTTTTTATCAAATTAGGTACTTGCAAATATTGAAATCATATATTCATAATAAAAGTCGTTCGGAGAGATCAATTACTGAAGGATACCTAGTAGAAGAATGTCTGATATTCTGCTCAAGATACCTACATGGTATAGACACGTAATTCAATCAACTTGAGCGGAACTATGACGGTGGTCCAATAAACTTTGATGGGGGTCTGTCTATATTTGTCGAAATGGGTAGACCTATAGGAGGAGGCAAAATCCGTCGATAATCTGTAGATGAGATTCAACAGGCACATATGTATGTGTTGCGCCAATGTGATGAAGTATGGCCATTCATTGAGTAAGCATTTTACGATCATTTACTCATTCTTTCAGTCCATTCATTAAGTTTATGTGCTAATTATAATCTAATTCATAACCTGTAAAACAGGAAGCATAAAGCCATCATTAATAATCGGGGTACTCGAAATGCTCTATAAATTCATGATCGTGAATTCCTATCGTGGTTCGAGAAACACGTAAGTATTCACATCATTACTGAATTTTATGGACATCCATTACCGAACAATAATTATGTGTTCATATCATGAATGTCATGTGGTTATTATAGACACAAGAGCTGCACGATAACCACGATCTGCTGGTAAATGAGGATCTCTGGTGCTTATCTTGTAGTCCTTTGTAAGATGCAATATCGTACGATGGTTCTATCGTGAACGGTTATAGATTTCAGACGAAAGATAGTGAAAAATTACGAAGAACACAAAATAGTGGGGTTGTCGTCAACGGTCAGTCAGAAGAATTAGAAAATATCAACTTCTACGACGTCCTCAACGAGATTCTCGAGATTAAATTCCTTGGCCAAAATCGGATCGTATATTCAAATACGATTGGTATGATATTAATAATCGTGGGACTAGTTATAATATCGACAAATACAGTTTTATCAGCATCAACACTGGTAAGAGATTGAATACCCAATATCAAGATCCATTCATTTTTGCCTCTCAAGCGGAATAGATATTTTATGCACCGGATAATACTTCTCCAGGTTGGTAAATTGTAGTTAGGTCAACACCCAGAGATTTTTATGACATGGGAGACAAGGATGCGGGGGTCGTCGATGATGATTTGGATGCATATCAGAATGATGAGATAATCATTGTCGACACAGTGCACGACAAAAATAAAGAGGTCGACAATATAAACTGGACATCAAATGCAGATCAAATGATAGAAGAGGGATGCGATGAGAGTGACAGAGATGAGACACAAAATGACTAGACCGTATGTAAATCAAATTGTTTCATATTTAAATCAAATTATTTTATATATAAATCATATTGTTTCATATATAAATCATATTGTTTTATATGTCTATCATATTATTTTATACTATTTCATATGTAAATCAAACTGTTTCATATTGTTTCATATGTAAATCATACTATTTCATATGTAAATCAAATTATTTCATATTATTTCATATGTAAATCATACTATTTCATATGTAAATCATACTGTTTCATATGTAAATCAAAATGTTTCATATTGTTTTATATATAAATCATATTGTTTCATATATAAATCAAACTGTTTCATATTGTTTCATATGTAAATCATACTGTTTTATATGTAAATTAAACTGTTTCATATGGCATCACGGTCAAGGGTTCGTAGAGGCAGGGGTGGGCTAGCTCGGAGCGCTCCGGCTGCCACCCCAGGGTCCGAGACAGAGCCCTCCGGATCTGGTAGTGCTGTTCCTCTCTCCACACCAGCTCCTGATGAGGTCGTAGCCTTCGGAGCTTCGAGCTGTGCTCAGTACTCGGCTACAGCGTCTACGCCCACAGGTAATGTTTAGATCTAAAGTTTTATACATGTTGTAAATACTTGTTCCGTACTGATGTATATTTTATTTGCAGGGTCGAGGATCACCAGGCACGTAGGCGACCGGGGCGTGATGACGGCCCGACGCTTGTCGACCTTACACGAGCCGCTTTTTCTACAGTAGAGCGGCAAGACCTTTATGAGCGAGCACGCTTCTGACGCCACCACGTGGGTCGGTATGATAGTACGGGAGGAGAGGAATGTCCCGATTGTGGGGATAAAGGGGTGGAAGAACATTGATACATCCTATAAGGAGAGGATGTATCAGGTGTTTTTGGTACGTTAGTTTCATTAAAGTATTTTAGAATAATATCGTACTTCTTTATAATTTGATTTGATAAAATAATTTGTTTCAAAATTGATTTAACAGGAGAAATTTAAAGTAGGGATCTCAATCCCAAACATATCCCATCATACTCCTGAAAATACAAAGTATAGTTTACCTAGGAGCCTACGATGTTCATAAATGATAATCTAAATACTATAAACTTTTAAACAATTACTCACTTGGAGCCACATTATCAAGCAACTCAATGACAGACTCCACAAAGATTTTAGGATCTCGGGAATGATAACGCCTTAAATCATTAGTGAAGTCTTTTCTTTCTTCCACGGGAACCAACTTTGCCTTAACTTTATCAATTGCATTCTTCACTTTAAAATCCATCTTCACAAGCTTATGATGAAAGAGATATGGATTTATGTACCCAAAAAAAGCATGAAGAGGATTATCTAAGGTCTCATTCCATCGTTTATCAATGATATCCCAATATGACATAAACTTGGAAGCGTCATCATTGAAAGCTTTCTTGACTCCTTCTTTTGCTCGATTCATACCTTCATACAAATAGCACATTGTAGACCCTTCACCGTCTACCATTCTCAAAACACGCACAAGAGGCTCAATCACATTTATAATCTTTCTTCCTATTTCCCAAAAGTGGTTGCCTTGAATCACCGATGTAATTTTCATCCCATCATCACTCTTACTTTGAGGTAAAGACCTCCATTCATTTGAAGCTACCATGTTCCGTAGGGCTTGTTCTTCTTTGATAACGGAGTGCAAACACAAGAATTGTGTTACAAACCTAGTTGCGCTGGGCCTTTTCAATTCTCTCTTCTGTGTGTGGGATCTCATTAGATCTAGCACATGTTGAAACTTGTACATAAATTTGACCATATTCCTTGCAGTAGTCAAGATTGGACTGACATCATGAAGTTCGTCGATGTGCTTCAAAATCAAATCAAGACAGTGTGCAGCACAAGAGGTTTTGAAGATATGCGAAAATCATTCTTGAATAATATACCCCACCGCAACATAGTTTGACGTATTGTCCGAAATGAATTGTACAACATTGCTAGCACTTATTTCTTCTATCCCACTTGTGATGAAATTAGCAATATAGGTTTCATCTTTCTTCTTTCATACGGTGCATTCGAACTTCAAAATTATTGTACCCTTCGGTGAACATGCAAGCAAATTGACATGGGGCCTTTTCCTCGCATCTGTCCACGAGTTGGACATTACGGTACAACCGGTCACCGTCCACGACTCTCGGATAGTCTTCACGTATTCCTCTGTTTGCCCTTTTAAAGTAGCCAAAAGTTTCGTTCTTCCGGTTTCGTAGTTTGGAGTTACGTATCCCGGCCCATGATTTGCGATCGCCATCATCGCATCCTTGAACTCATTTGACCTCAACAAGTTGAAGGAAAGATTATTTGCCACAATCATTGCCATAAGCTTTAGATCGGCAATCTCCTTCTCTTTCTTCTTTATGAAGGAGGCAATCTTCGGTTGACCTCCACCTTCACTCCCTCTTCCAAAGAAGGTTGAAATTCTACCTCCCATTCCTATACTTCCATGTGATTGAGAAATAGGAGAGCTTGAGCTTCCGGTAGATGACTTATCTAATTCGGACATTCGAGGCCTCTTGTTCCTTGACTCGATCCCCGTGACCGCCTCCTTAGCCAACTGACAAATTTCATCATTAACTGCTATGCATGGCTGCACCTCACATCCTTCAACCTTCGCCATATGATATATCATTCTCGTTATTAATGCCGTAAATAATTCATTGCAACACTTGCAACGAAGTTTGCTATTCTCAGGCTCAGCAAAGTCCCAAAATTTATCTTTTATTCTCGGCATAGTTATTCAATGAAGAGAATCAAAACTGGAAGAAGACAAATAAAAAAATAAAATACAAATGTTACAATACATATCAATTACAGATGAAAAGTAAAAGAAAACATAAACAAATTGATATTAGAATGGAATAATGATATGTAAATATGTAATCTGAATTTCTGATTTGTGTAACTTCTGTATAAATTAAAATTTTTTTTTTTTTTTGACTGCAGTGAAATATGGAAGATGAGGGAAAGACTGAAGAGAGGGAAACATGGAATCATGGAAAAAAAGAGAGAATTAGAAGGACTAAAGGATAGAAAAATACAAACCTAGCAGTGATTCGTCGCCTCGACTCCCAATCAGAACCCTTGCTTGTGCAGAATCAACAGATCTGCTCCTCCGTGGCTTTGCCTCGCAGTCGCCGCCTCGCCGTCACCGTCGCCATCACCGATCGCAGGGGCTCGCCGATCTCAGTCGCCATCGCAGGGGATCGCAGTCGCAGGGGATCGCAGGGGCTATCCGATCGCAGTCGCCATAGCGCAGTTGCAGTCGTCGTCGCCGTCGCGGAGCGCAGTCACCGTTGCCGTCGCATCGCGGAGCACAGTCGCCGTCGCATTGCGGATCGCAGTCGCCAATCGTAGTCGCCGGTTTGGGGATCGCAGGGGTCTGAAGGGTCTCAGGTTTGGGGATCGTAGGGGTTTGGAATAAAAGACGATGTGAGTCTTTTATTCCACCGAACCCAAACCCGACTCGGTTTTATTCCACCGATCCCGATCCTGAACCCGAACCCAAACCCTGATTTCCTGATCCGATGGATTTTTAAAAAAACCCGAAACTAAACCCGAACCCATTTGCCGAACTAAACCCGTTTTCACGTATTAAACGTTTTAAACGCGTATAAAACGCGTAGTTACGTTTTTTTTGAAAAAAACATGTTTTTTCGTGTTTGCTACGATCCCGGATTAGTACGCGTTCTATACACGTTTTTTTCAAAAAAACGGGCGTTTTGGTAACTATGCCTACGACGGCCCATTTCAATCGAGCTGAGGACTGTGATTCTCTTTCAAATACATGTGATTTTCTTCACGGGATTATCACTCATCAGTTAATTAATTATGTATTATATATTTTTGAACATAATATTGTATTATCTAGATTCTTATACCTAGTTTATGCTTTCTCTTAATGAATCAATCATTATGGAACTCAAATATTATTTTCATCTTATGGATAATGACAAGTTGATTTTTATTGTCATGCTATATTTAATCGGTTTTCATTGTAACTAGTGGTGGGTAAATTTTATGCTATAGATTTCAGAACCAAAGATTTTCAAGTTGTGTTTCAATTTAGGTTTTTTTGAATTTTATTATGGATCTATCACTATTTTGACATCTGTTCTATAACCAAAACATAGAAACATGCTAGGACCTACACTACCCAAAACCTTTTTTTTAAATTCTTTTATTATTTTTATATTATACAAGTCATAAGTAGAGTAAAGTGTGGGTTAGATGTTGTTCTAGTAATGCAATTTGAAATCTTCATAAGAGAATAACCTTAGAGCAGAAATTATCGCCAAATGGTCGAATGCTTAAAATCATCGAATTATATTTTTAGTTGTTACCCACCCTGAGTTGGGTATTTAATTTTTAGACACGTGTATTACCTCGCCAGTCCTCATTGGAATATGAGTGGTAGATGATTAATATTAATGGAAAGCAAATAGCTATAGGAGATGAACCCCTATAGTTATTTGGCAAGAGACATGGTATTCTCCCCTCGTTTACGTTGATGGGAGGGGCCTAATCAAAAAAATATAAATGATTTAACCTAAACTGAACAAGGGATACCGTTTTCTTGAAAGCCACCTAGTGGTGACCAAAGAGAAAAGTTAGCAAGCTGGGCTTAGTGCTCCTTTGTGAAACACAAAAAAATCTTAGTTTGGCCAACTAGGAAAAGCAGTTACTTGGGCTAGTGTTGGACCAAGGAGGTGTTTGGGTGAACCGGTGTGAAAATAACCTCTTTAATAACGTGTTGTCGGTCTACGGTCTACAGGGACAAAACCGACGGTCCATTTATTAGGTTAACCAACTTGGTGAATCGAATAATTAACATTCCTAAATAAGTTGGAGTTTTTAGAGAATTTGGGGGGATATAAGTAATGTTGGGCTTAGAAGTCTGATGATTGTTATGTAAGTTATCAATTTATCTTTGAAAGTTAAAAGTAGATAAATGTCTTTTATTAACCGTTGGTTATCACTACGATTGACACCCATATTTGGGTGCATGTCAGTAACGACAGTAGATCTTCAGTTCAATAGCAATCGGTGTCGGTGCCACAGTATGAGTGCGCTAAAGCGTCAATAAACAGTCAAGGCCACTTGACAATTCCCCTCATTTTCTTTCTTCTGCTAGTAGTGGATCATAGTTGGAATACTTTTATCGGGACTTGTTTTTATTTTATTAGGAAAAAAAACAATTTGGTATTGGTAGTTGAGTTTGAGGTCCTTGATTTAGTTCAGCTTGTCATTGTTTAATTCTTTTATCTCTGTGAAATCTACTCAGTATAATTCAAAAAAAAAAAATTTATCATCCTTCACCTCCCCTATTCTAGGTTGTTTCATTCCTTTTTTGGACTACTCGGAGTAAAGGGCATGATCTTATCGAAGGAGACATGCCGTGAGAGATATATTTTGTCGGTGGTGACATCAAAGGCATCTGTAGCCTTTGTGTTGCTCACTGCATTCAATGAATATGCATTCACGGGACTTGTAGTCAAGCTTTCCTTGTCCAAAAGGTTCCATGAGTACAAAGCATACGCATCCGAGCGTCCTCAAGTGACTGTATGATGGACGAGATCCAAACAGAGCTTCAAAGGAGGTGCGACCCTACAGAGGCTTAGAAGGAAGTCGATTTATCAAATATGCAGCAGTAGCAAAGGCAATGTTTCAAAAAGTAGAGGGCAAGTGTACATGAGCCATCATAGTCAGCCCAGTTTCCACAATGTGTCGATGCTTGCGTTCGGCTAAGCTATTTTGCTATGGTGTCCCTGGATATGAGAGAATATGAGAGATCCCTTGGTTGATAAAGTAGTCACGAAGAAGGTGACTGGTGTACTCGCCATTGGCAATAGTTTGAACAATTTTGACCTTTTTGTTGAGTTGGTTTTGCATTAGGGTGATGAATTGAATAAATAGTGGACCAACTTCTAATTTGCGACGTAATGGAAAATACCAGAAAAATTGAAAACTTTCATCCACTATAATCAGATAGAATCAAAAACCATCTATGGAGGTCGTTGATGCCTGTCCCCAAACATCACTATGTAAGGTATAGAGCAACTTATTTGTATAGGAGATACGTCTAGAAAACGGAAGTTTAGATGACTTACCAAGCTTGCAACTTCAACTGAAAAATTTATTTGTTGGAATTGAAACTTCTAAAGACGAGTACAAATTTTTTATTAAATCAAATGATGGATGTAATTAGAGATGGAGAGTGATCCCTTTGTGAGGGATTAGAGCTCAGTTTACAGCTGTTGAACACGTGCTCTTGTGAAGGTACCACAATGGACCTAGCAGAGGTGTTGCATGTCTCCAAGTGTGTCACTACTGATTCAGGGAGAGAATTCATGAGCCAGGCGAATACTAGTTGGTCCAAATGGACCCACTGGAGGATGGTGGGAGAGGTGTCGCCTTTGTCGGGGCGGATGGTTGTACCGTCAACAAAGCCAACAAGGCCTTGCGCGTGGAGGACGGGGAGAACTTGTGTGACGACCAAGATCCAATAGCCAAGAGCCAAGACTCATGAGGTAGGAATGCCAAGATGGATGAGGTGAGGTAAGGTGAGGTGTACAAGGCCATGAGTTAGCCCCACATCGCCTGGAGAGAAGGAGATCCTGAGCTGCTTATATAATTTTCCCTCCCAAACATAGAAGACACGTTTTAAAACCGTGCGCCGCTACGGATTTCGTAAGAACTCCGTAGTTAAGCGTGCTCGGGCGAGAGCAGTACCAAGATGGGTGACCTCCCTGGGAAGTTCTCGTGCGGGCACGGGCAGAGCGGACAAAATCTTGTGTGTTTGGGGCGGATGTTACAAAATGGTATCAGAGCCGGTTCTCCTCGGGATGGGGGGGTCTAACCCTACACGAGGACGTGTAGCCCTAAGGGGGGTGGATTGTGACGACCAAGATCCAATAGCCAAATGTCAAGACTCATGAGGCGGGAATGCCAAGATGGATGAGGTGAGGTGAGGTGAGGTGTACAAGGCCATGAGTTAGCCCCACATCGCCTGGAGAGAAGGAGATCCTGAGCTGCTTATATAATTTCCCCTCCCAAATATAGAAGACGCGTTTTAAAACCGTGCGCCGCTACGGATTTCGTAAGAACTCCGTAGTTAAGCGTGCTCGGGCGAGAGCAGTACCAGGATGGGTGACCTCCCTGGGAAGTTCTCGTGCGGGCACGGGCAGAGCGGACAAAATCTTATGTGTTTGTAACGAGTCGCATGTACTGAAAGGATATCCCTTTTAAAGGTCGAGCCTGATCTTTGTTTCTCCCCTTTCTTTCATTTGCTTGTGTGTGAGCGTAGAAAGAGCCCAGTGAGAATCCTAAATTGGCATAGTTAAGTAACCATACCCATAACCCTCTTCCTTTCTCACCTCACACCCCAGGAATCGGTCTTCAGATTTCTAGGGCGTGACAACTTGAGTTTTCCAAGGAAGATAGCTGGTTTAGGTGAGCTTGATGGAGACGTCCTAGTGAATGGCCTTCATAGTTGGAAGGGTGGATTCGATGGGTTGGGATAGAGAGGAGGCAACATCAGTGTTCATTGTTGTTTGACGCTCTGATACCATATAAAGAACAATGCAAAGATGGGTGAAAGGCTCAATACAGCCTTTGGTGATATGCCTTTGGTGATATTCATTCATTTATATAATCTTTGTATAGAGGAAATCAATCCCATGGTCATGTGCATCAGTAATTACAATCAATCCCACGATTTTTGTAGCAATAATTACAGGATTACAAGTATGGAAAGAGAGTAAATTAGTTTCCCTTTGAGGCTGTAATGATAGCATCAGCTAGTCCTCCAGTCTGTGTGGACGGATGATGTCATGATGTTATCAGTGATGGATGATGACCTGCTGACATCAGCATAGCAGGTCCTCCCACTTGGTCCCCCTCCCGAGTAATACATCTCTTCGTGAGTATTCTGGATACCCGCTCTGTCCACACCGGAGAGAGATCCCTCTAGCCTTAGGAAGTGAAAACCAAGTCCAGGGAACAGGCATCGGAGATCGTGATCCACTCCAATTGTTCATCCATGGATTCTTCCACTTTTAGAAACAATCTTTAACTTTTAGAAGTAAGATATCTCATGGATGATTCATAATTGTAATTGGATTTAAATCTAATACGAAAGAATCTATAAGATCTCTCATGGTTTGTCTTTGCCCAAAGGGAGGGTGATTCCTAATACCGTGTAATTAGGAAAGTACGTAAATTATATATAGAAGAAATGGTGGTTTCTATGCCCACAGAAAAAGAACCATTGCTTAGACTCCTTATATAATTCATCGGTCTTATCAGGAAACGTGAAGTTTTTTATGGCTTTTTAGTAAAATTCCTTTAGGGAGTGGCTTTTGCCCATACAGAGGCTTGAGTTTTACTAACTGATAATTAGTATGGCTAACCATCAGGTAAAGAATAATTTATTTCTATCTCGTAATAATATATGATTTTCCTTTTTCAGTCATCCCACTCTACGTCTCAGACCTTACCATGAACCTTACCTCCCTATCCGGAGAGATTTTCTTGGACAAAAAGGACAAATCGTCATCTAGACATCTGACCGGTGATAAAGTAGTACGAGAGCGTATTGTGCAGATGCATGATACTACTCTAGTGTGTTATGAATCTAATCATATTTATTTTTATAAATCTAATAATGACTGGTGATTGATTCTGGTTCAATAATTCACATCTCTACTGCCATGCAAAGGTTTCTTAGCTTACGAGACCCAACTGAAGGAGAGAATGTCATCTTCTAGGAGAATAAACTAAGCTCCAAGGTAGAAGGTGTGGGGACCGATAGTTTAGTCTTCTAGACTGAATACTCCTTGGACTTGAATAGATATTTCTATGTTGTGAGTTTCTCTAGAAACTTGTTGTCTATTTCAAAACTGGTGCCTATAGGCTTTGTTTTTCAGTTTGATGGTTCCATCATTCTGATCAACAAAGATTCAGTTCTTGTAGAATCTAGTAGGTTGATTGATGACTTATATAAACTGGACATAGACTCTAAAAGTAATTACTCCATGATGATCATAAATAAAAACATTATCAATAAGGATTCCTCTTCTCTATGTTACAGACAGTTAGGCCATATCTCTTTGAAGAGGTTAAAGATGTTTGTAAAGAAAGGGGTTCTAAAGACCCTTGACTTTACAGACTTTGGGACTTGTACGGATTGCATAAAAAGAAAGCAGACCAATAAATCCTTTAAGGGTGCCAAGAGGAATAATATGAAGTAAGGTATCATACATACGGATCTCTGTGGATCGTTTAATACATATTATTTGAATGGTCAATGATATTTTATATCATTTATAGATGACTATACGAGATACATGTATCTTTATCTCCTAGACGATAAGTCAGAAACTCTTGAAACTTTCAAAGTCTATAAAGTGGAGGTAGATAAATAATCTGGTATGAGTATCAAGATCGTTAGATCAGACAGATGTGGTAACTACTACGGTAGGTACACAGAGTGTGAACAAAGACCTGGTCCATTTACGAAGTTCCTTGTGAAGTATTGTATTGTAGCCCAATACACAACACTGGACATACCATAACAAAATGGTGTAGCCAAAATGAGAAACTGAACGCTAATAGATATGGTGGAGTATGATTTGCAACTCCTCCCTTCCTCCCAATATATGGAGTGAAGCCTTGAAGACCATCATGTACATTCTTAATAGGGTTCCATCTAAGACTGTTACCAAAATACCCTTTGAGTTATGAAACAGATGAAAGCCTAATGTAGATCACATAACGTATGGGGTTGTCAAGTAGAGGTTAGAGTGTACAACCTATATAAGCGAAAGTTAGACCCTCAAACATAAAGTGGCTTCCTTATTGGATATGCGATGAAGTCCAAGGGGTTATAGGTTATGTTGTCCATCACACTCACTAAAAGTAGTAGAAGTTAGAAATACTCATTTTCTCAAAAGTGACAATTTCAGTGGGAGTGTCCCTATATGTAACATACGCCCCAAACACACAAGATATTATCCGCTTTGCTCGTGTTCAAACTACTCTCGCCTGAGCACGCTTAACTACTGAGTTCTTATAAAATCCGTAGCGGCGCATAGTTTTAAAACGCGTCTTCTATGTTTGGGAGAGAAATTATATAAGTAGCTCAGGATCTCCTTCTCTCCAGGCGATGTGGGGCTAACTCGTGGCCTTGTACACCATGCCTCACCTTACCTTATCCATCTTGGTATCACAGCCTTAGGAGTCTTGGCTCTTGGCTATTGGATCTTGATCGTCACAATCCAACCCCTTTAAGGGCTACACGTCCACGTGTAGGGTTAGATCCCCTATTGCGAGGAGAATTGGCTCTGATACTATTTTGTAACATCCGCCCCAATCACATAATATATTATCCATTTTGTTTGGGCCCACAATAGACTTCCTAGGGAGGGTTATCCATCATAGTATTACTCTCTCCTGAGCATGCTTAACTACGGAGTTTTTACGAAATCCGTAGCGGTGCATGGTTTTAAAATACGTCTTCTATGTTTGGGAAGAAAAATTATATAAGTAGTTCAGGATCTTCTTCTCTCCAAGCGATATGGGGCTAATTCGTGGCCTTCTACACGGCACCTCACCTCAGGAGTCTTGACTCTTGGCTATTGGATCTTGATTATCATGCTAAACAAAAAATTATATTTGGTTTATGTACCCATAATACAGGAGGGACATGTTGGTCATTAGGATGAACCACCTATGGTAGTTTATGATCAACCAGTCCCTAACATCCCAACTGATGTATAACAAGTTATCATTGAACCTATCATAGAGGAACCTCAAGAAGAGGAACCGATAGGTTTCAGGAGATCTAAGAGAATATAAAGAATGGTAATTTCTATTGACTACGAAGTATACCTCCAAGAATCAAAGAAGTCCGACACTGTTGTTGAACTATCTCTAGATCCCGGAATATTTTTTGAAGCCATAAACAAAAAAGATTCTACAAAATGATTAAATGTCATAAAAGATGAGATAAAATCTTTGACGGATAATAAAGTCTGGGATTTAATAGAGTTACCTAAAGGGGTTAAGTCATCGGCTGCAAGTGGGTCTATACGACCAAGACTTATGCCGAGGTAACATCGAACGAAATAAACTAAGACTTGTAGCCAAGAAATTTACTCAAAGAGACGATATTGATTATCATAAAATCTTCTCTCCAGTTTCTAAGAAGAATTTATTAAGGATAATTTTAGCTTTAATAGCTCACTATTATATTGAGACACAACAGATAAATATGAAAACGACTTTCCTAAATGGGGATCTGGAGAAGGAGGTATATATGGCGCAACCTGAGTGTTTCACCTAAGATAAAGGAAGTCAACTAGTCTGCAAGTTGAAGAAGTCATTATACGGACTGAAACAGGCTTCCCGACAGTGGTACTTGAAGTTCTACAATGTTATTACCTCTTTCGGTTTCACGGAGAACATTATTGATTGTTGCATTTACCTTAAGTTCTGTAGGAGCTATTATGTATTTTTGGTCCTATATATGGATGAAATTTTTTTGGCTATAAATGACTTAGGGATGATACACACGACGAAATAGTTTCTCTTTTAGAACTTTGATTTGAAGGATTTAGGCGAGGCATCCTACGTGATTGGTATTGAGATCATCAGGGACCGATCTCAAAGATTACTAGGGTTGTCTTAAAGGGCCTATGTTGATAAAGTTATAAAAATATTTAATATGAAAAACTGTTCGCCAGATATTGCTTCTACTGTTAAAGGTGATAAACACTGCTTGTCCCAAAGTCTGAAAAACTCTCTTGAAAAAGAGGCTATGGAAAACATTCCCTATGCATCTACAGTTAGCAGCTTGATGTATCTGAAAGTTTGTACAGGGTCTAGCATCAGCTTTGTAGTAGGGATGTTGGGTAAGTACTAGAGTGATCCAGGCTTGGATTACAAGAAGGGAGCCAAAAAGATCATGAGATATCTTTAGGGGACAAAGGATTTTATGCTCACGTATAGACACTCTGAGCACTTTGAGCTAGTCGGCTATTCAAACTCTGACTTTGCTGGGTGCCTAGACATGAGGAAGTCAATATCGGGCTATATGTTACTGTTGGTAGGAGGTGCTGTCTCATGGAATAACACCAAGCATACTCTTATAGCATCGTCGACTATGGTTCTACGAGGCAAAATCATAGGCTTCTTGACTAAGGAATTTTATCATAAGGAGTATGATTGTGGATTCTATATTCAGACCTATAAAGATCTATTGTGATAATATAGTTACTGTGTTCTTCTCAGAAAACAACAAAAGCAGAAGTTGTAGCAAGCACATTGACACAAAGTATCTTGTTCGAGCGGGATGATCAATCATTTGATAAGATCATTATCCAGCATATTGCTATGGAGCTTATGGTTGGAGATCCAATAATCAAGGAAAACCACCAGTTCAGTACAAGAGTTGGATAGTATGAGGCTTCAAAGCTAATTGTATGTGTTATTATGTTTGTACTTTTCCTTTTCAGTAGTTAATAAAGTTTTTATTTTTGTCTCACTCTAGATATATATACTTAAGTTCGTGAGACATACAATAGGACCTCAAAGTAAGTTTTGTTTGTTATTCATAAAGTTTGATAACCACATAAGTACTTATTCAAAGAGGATTGATCATAGCGTAATATGTGTAAGGGAGTGCCTGATCTTAGGGATATAACTGTCACGATTCATGTGATTATGAATATTTGTATAAGTGAAGGAATAATTCTTAAAGTTATAAGCCTAGTTTGTTTTTGCAAAATATAGTGTGCGCACTAAGGTCTTTTCTAATTGAGTCATTATCCACTAGCATGTGTGTTTTTCCAAAATAAAATTTTGTTTTGTTTTTGAGTTTCATTTACCAAGTGGGAGAGTGTTGGGTTTTGGCTCGACTTCACCCAGCCGGTCTTGGACTCGGTCGGTCTAGAGGGTAATTAGTCGAGCTCAGAGGTATGTGGTTAATTAATCTCAAACCAACCCTAATCCTACAAGTGTCGGGATTAGTTCTAAGGTTTGAGAGGGTATGGGTCCCAACTCCGGTGCGACAGGGATAAGTCACACCTAGCGCACCCCATTAGTAAACCCAAACCCATAGGAGACCTAAAGGGGAAAGAATGCTGCGATTGTACAGGGATTTAAAGGGGGAATCTTGACTCTACTATTAGTCAATAGGTTTGCATGGGATTCCCGAGAAGAGAAATCACAAAAGTTGCGATCTCCCCCCCTTTCCCTGGCTTTCTCCGTCCGCAGATACCTAAGAGGAGAGAGAGGGAGTCGAGCAAGGTGCGATCCCCCTCCCCCCCCCTATCTATCCCTTCCGTTCTCTTCTCTTCCAAAACCCGAACACACAGAGAGAGAGAGAGAGAGAGAGAGAGAGAGAGAGAGAGAGAGAGAGAGAGAGAGAGAGAGAGAGAGAGAGAGAGAGAGAGAAACCCCTTCACCTCTCTCCTTTAGGGTTTTTGATTCGATTTGCAAAGAAGAAGAGATGGAGAGAAGGTCCAACCTACGCTCCTCCTCTCTCCCTTGAGGTTTCGTTATCTAATTAGATCGTATTAGAGAGAGAGAGAGAGAGAGAGAGAGAGAGAGAGAGAGAGAGAGAGAGAGAGAGAGAGAGAGAGAGAGAGAGGATTCTCTGGGTTAGCAATCCCTCTCTCGTCTCATCGATTTCTACGGGGTCTCCACATGGATTTTGGGTGCAAAGAAGAGCTGGAGTTCAAGGCTCCCACCGACGATCATCGCATCGCATCGTTGTTACTTCTTCCATCGTCGAAACTTGGATCTAACAAGAGGGAGAATCCGTCGTCATCAAGTTTATTGTGGATCTTCACCCAACAAGTTATGGCAGGAGATATGTTTCGATCCACCGCTTCTGCATAAGATCTCTATGTTCATCGTTTTCAAAGCCAATGGTTCTCAATAATAGAGACATCCGCTTGCTTCTGTGTAGATTATTTCTTACAGTCCAAAAGTGAAATCACCCTTCAACCAACCATGTGTGACCTTGATGCACACCGAGCAAACTAATGGGGCCAACCAGCTTGAGGAGACTTGAACTCCCACACAAGCCACACCAGTGCAGGTTGTTCGTGAGGCGTCCCGTAGTATCTAGGGATGGCAATGGGTCGGGTTTGGGTTTTAAATTTCTATTGTAAACGGAATGGGTTTGGGACGGACCTATTAAAAAATTATAAAAATCAATTTCTAAACCCTCCCCATTGTCATTCCTAGTAGTATCTTCACATTTTTGTTACTGGCTCGGTTGGCCACATCGTCCATTTGTTGAAAATAATAATAAAAAATAGATATTTTAACGGATCTTAGCGGGTCTGTCTTAAAAATGAGTTGGGTATGGATTTAGAATCTAAAGACGATTAGTTAAACGGGTCGGATCTAGGTTTATTAGATTTTGGACATAACCCGAAACCAGACACAATACGACCTGACCCATAGGCAGTCCTAGTCCAAAGCTTGGCAGCTGATCGTATCCTATCGTTGATCCGGACAATGATTGTCTAAAACCTTTTCCACATATAATTGATTTAGCGTGTTGGATAAAACACCAAACACCAAACACCAAAAACTAAAATAAAATAAATTAATAGGTAAAAAATTTCAAAAAATTACAAAAACCTAACACTATGTACAGCTCATGAAATACGAGAGGGAGACAAAGTTGATGCTCCCGTAAAAGTCAAAACTGAATCATAACCGTCCATTACATTTAATCAGAATGTTAGATCGCACCTCAATGATAAAGAAGGACATCAATAACTAGTAGAGTTCAGTTCTCCTCCAGTTGATCGGTCCGGTCGGTGGGCCCAGAGGGTATCACAGCCACATGATGACTATCGACCCAAAAGTGAATGGCACTCCAACGACTATGTGCGACTGTGATGGGCGTTGTGCCCGCGACCGATCCGACGACTGGAGGAGAACTGAAACTCTAAACACTAGTGTAACATGGTCTTTTCCCTGCACAACACATCAAAGGTTGAAGCGGGCTGCTTCAACTGCTTAAGGTACATAGGTCAGTTGCTGTGACATGTCTTGCTTGTTTAGCTAGCTAATATTTTTATTTTGTACGGCTTTATGCGACTGTTTAACCTAATTTAGTATAGTTTTATTTTTTTATATTTATTTGTAGGATAGGTCAAGCTATCAGAGGACAGGACGCTAGAGCAATAACTCAATGAGATCCGGGGATTGTCACCAACTACTATTTTTTTTTCTCATAATTCCGTGATCATGATATCAACGGCATGGATTTGTAGACACAAACAAGTCACAACTATTTTAAGGAAAAGTTATCTCCACGTTATCCACACCGGGAGTGAAATAGAAAACCTCTCCAACAAGCGAGAGAGTGTGATTCGCTTTTGCTTCGGCTAGTGCCTTGATTGACGTCGCTTGATACCACCCGAGTCGAGATCGAGGTAAAACAGGCCGGGCCTAAATACTTCAGGTTGGGACAGGTCAGGCCTAGAGACGTTAAGCCCGGATAGGCCCGTCGGGCTCATCGGGTCGGGCCAGGTCAAGCCTCGGGCCAATGGTTTAAGCCCGAGCATATATATATATAGGGGCGTGTTAGGATGCCGCGTGCGGTGCGTGCGGCGTCGCACCGCAGCCGCCTGATGCACCGCTGCGTACATCGCATGCACCGCAGTGATGCATCAGGCGGTTGCGGTGCGACGCCGCACGCACCGCACGCCGCATTTTATCATTCCTCTCTCTCTCTCTCTCTCTCTCTCTATATATATATATATATATATATATATATATATATATATATATATATATATATATATATATATATATATATATATATATATAGGGAAGTGCTAGAATGCGGCGTGCGGTGCGTGCGGCATCGCACCGCAGCCGTGTGATGCACGCGCTGCGTGCATGCGATGCACGCAGCAGTGCATCACACGGCTGCGGTGCGATGCCGCACGCACCGCATGCCGCATTATAGCAGCCCCCTATATATATATATATATATATATATATATATATATATATATATATATATATATATATATATATATATATATATATATATATATATATATATATATATATATATATATATATATATGGAATTTCAGGGCCGGATTTGGGCTTTAAAACTAGGTATGTTTAATTTTAAAAATTTATAAACAGTGGAGTTTGAAGGCCCAACCTCTAAAAATGTTAAACAACTATAACCATTGCATCATAATCTTTTTATATTTTATAAAATCAGTTTTATGTATATAATAAGTACATAGAATTTATATCGGGCTTTTGGGTTTTCTTTGGGATCGGGTCGGCACAGGCTGTGGGGTCAAGGTGGCGGCCCGGGCCCGGCCTATAGTATGTTCGGCCCGGACCGGTCCGGGCCGGTTTCGGGCCGTTGACTTTCGGTTCAGGCTCGGGCCGGTGGGTTTTTTACCCCTACCAAGTCCATTTAAATGGACGACGTGGCAAACTGCGACTGGCCCTGAAGAAAACGCAACCTGTAGCAAAAATGCACTCATCTGTTGCGATTGAATGTCGCGAGTAAATGGGGCGGTTTCCTTAGCCGGTTGATCATCCACCCCGTAAACGATAACCGTTCGTCACACCAACTACACAACCAGTGGATCGCAATCACTCCAACCATCTGGCAAAACGAACGGTTGTTATTTATGGGTAGGTTGATCAAGCGGGTACGGTGACCGCGACATTTAATAGTGGCAGAAGGTTTGCACTCTTATTTTACTCCGTCTGTGCCTTTGAATATAAATGGAGGCCAATAGTAGCGGTTGGTAGCAAGGTGGAAATGGAGATTCTTCTCTACGGCCTCCTCGCCATCGCCGCCTTCCTCCTCTTCTCTTCGCTCAGCCACCGGGGCGGCGGCGGGAAGGTCCCGCCGAGCCCCCCGTCCCTCCCAATAATCGGCCACCTCCACCTCCTCAAGCCCCCCCGCCACCTCTCCATCGCCGCACTCGCGGAGCGCTACGGCCCCATTGTGTTCCTCCGCCTTGGCGCCCGCCCCGCCCTCATCATCTCCTCCCCGGAGGTGGTTGAGGAGGTCCTCTCCATGAACGACACCACCTTCTCCAACCACCCCGTGGTCGAGGCCGGCAGGATCCTCGGCTACGACGGCTCCGCCATGTTCTGGGCTCCCTACGGGCCCCACTACCGCAACCTCCGCCGCCTCACTGTCGTCGAGCTCCTCTCCGTCAGCCGCCTCAACATCCTCTCTAGCGTACGGGCCGAGGAGTTCTTCTGCCTCGTCCGCCGCATGCTGCGGCACGCCGGGGAAGGCGGCCGCGGGGAGGTGGAGCTCAAGGGGCGGCTGTTCGAGATGACGTACAACGCGCTGTCGAAGATGGTGGCGGGGCGGAGGTTCTACGGGGAGGACGTGGAGGAGGGGGATCTGGAGATGGCGAACCGGTTCAGCGTGATGTTCCACGAGGCGCTGGGGCTGGTGTTCGCCTTCAACCCCCGGGACTTCTTCCCGGCGGTCGGCTGGGCGGATCTGATGGGGGTGGAGAGGAGGACGGGGAGGCTGAGGCCCAAGTGGGACCGCTTCCTATCCGACCTGCTGGAGGAGCAGAGGACGAAGAGGAAGAACCTGGCCGCCGCTTCCGCGGTGGCGGCGGAGGGCGGAGAGGCGGAGGCTAAGGAGAGGAAGCGGACGCTGATCGACGTCATGCTCGCCATGCAGGAAACGGATCCCGAGAACTACACCGACGAAATCATCAAAGGCCAGATCCAGGTAAGAATCTAATACTATGCTTCTTAGTATTTTTGCACCTTTGGCTGTGCCTGCTTTGATTACTCGATCCAAATTTAAAATTTCAGGATCGTAGAAGTTTTTAGATCATGGACATGAATTGTGTATTTTTGAAAAATCCAAATGTACTAAAAAAAAAAACATAAATTGTATCCAAACAGTCGCTATATTTATGGACCATTTAATATACAAGAGAGAAAAAGGGAGCCGTCTGATTGTAGTTAAAAAATGGGTTATTTTGACTTTGCCCCCCAAATTAAGCCTTGAATTAGACTTTACCTCCCATGTTTTCATTAATTAGACTTTACCCCCCAAAACTAACTGTTCCGTTAGCTCACCATCTAAGGGGAAGGGTGAGCTGACGGAATTGAAAAAATGTTTTGTGGGATGAGCTGACGGAACAGTTAGGTTTGGGGGGTAAAGTCTAATTAATGAAAACATGGAGGGTAAAGTCTAATTCAAGGCTAAATTTGGGCGGCAAAGTCAAAATAACCCTTAAAAAAATACATGGACCATATATATCGGTGTGCTCATTGTTCTTCCATCAACGATCCAGAGCTAAAAAAAAAAGTTCGGTGGCAATCAATGATGGTCCATACTCCACTATTATGAAATAATTAATAATATGGTTTTGTCGGTGGACTGGAGAGTGTAAAGTTGGCAATCCAAAAGCTAGGCTTTTTTTTTTTTTTAGGGTAAATTGCACCTAGACCTCTGTAGTTGGACTGATTCACCCTCTTATATTTGTAATACTATAAATGCCCCCTATAGTTTGGAAAACCATACATTCACATAGACCACATCTATAGTTTGAAACACATTACTTGCATCCCCTTCCCCTCCCTAGAGGGTCTATATGTATGGTTTTTCACACTATCGGGGAGTATTGTTAGGGTTTTAAATATAAGAGGATGTAAGTGATAATCGGTCAAATTAAACGGGTCTATGAATAATTTATCTTTTTTTTTCTTTGGAAAAAAAGTTCGGCAAACTTGTTGGCTATCTAGCATTACACTTTGTCTTTACACTCAGTGGTCGGGTACGAACCCCGTCACACCAACGTCGCCACTCAACTGCAGCAACGTAAGCCGGTGGCCCCACATGATTCAAACCAAGGGACGAATAAGGAGACACCAACCGGGGAAAATTTCCAGCACAGCCTCTTACCATAACCGCGGGGCAGTGGATCTCCGGGGAAAATTCAGAACATCCTGCGCACGCTACAACCGTGGTGGGGGCCATGGGATGAGTCCTAGGACGATGTCACGTAAAGTTGGCAAACGAGCATTCCGCTCTTTAGAGGTGATATAACGTTGGATGATTGAGTTCAGACCTCCTCCAGTAGGTGGGTCCGGTGCGCATCAGAGCCACATTATAGTAGGGGTGGCAATGGGTCGGGTCGGGTCGGGTTCGGGTCAGGTTGAGACATGTATCAGGGCAAAACACCCAACCCGAACCCGACCCATTTAATAAACAGGTCAAAAACTTAAATCCAAACCCGACCCGCCTAATAAACAGGTTGACCCGACCCGACCCGTTTAACCCGTTTACGAAACGGATCGGGTTGTGTCTGGTCGGGTTGGCTCGGGTTGGGTCAATAGAACCCATGTAAACCTGTCGGGTTGGGTCAAGACAAGTCGGATTGGGCCGGGTTTGATCGGGTTGGCTCGGGTCGGGTTGACACGACCCATTTGTTAAACGGGTCAAGTCGGGTCAATCGGGTTATAAGTACAAACCCGAACCCGACCCATTAAATAAACAGGTCAATCGAGTCGACCCGTTTATGACCCAAACCCGTTTAGGCCAAACCCAAACCCGCTAACTTCGGGTCGGGTTCGGGTTGGCGGGTCGGGTCAAGAATTGCCACCCCTACATTATAGCGGGAGTAGGTTTCACTACTTTCGGGGTGCGGCTAAGATGCGCATGGGTGTGTACCCACCTAGGGGTAGTAATGGGTCGGGTCGGGTCAGATCGGATCGTGTTCGGGTCGGGTTGAGACATAGGTATACAGGCAAAACGCCTAACCCGAACCCGGCCTGTTTAATAAACGGGTCAAAAACTTAAACCCAATCCCGATCCGTCTAATAAACGGGTTGACCCGACCCGACCCGTTTAACCCGTTTACTAAATAGGTCGGATCGTGTTGGGTTGGGTAAACATAACCCATGTAAACTTGTCAGGTTGAGTCAAGACGGGTCGGATTGGGCCGGGTTGGTTCAGGATGGGTCGGGTCGGTTCGGGTTGGCTCGGGTCTGGTTGACACGGCCCATTTGGTAAATGGGTCAAGTCGGATCAATCGGGTTATAAGTACAAACCCGAACCCGACCCATTAAATAAACAGGTCAATCGGGTCGATCCGTTTATGACCTGAACCCGTTTAGGACAAATCCAAACCCACTAACTTCGGGTCGGGTTGGCAGGTCGGGTCAAGGATTGCCATCCCTATACCCACCGACCGGACTGGGGAAGATTTGTACTGTTGATGATTGGGCCAGTGTCTTTATTAAATGTCAAATCTCCTCTGTCGATATATATCCCTTCCATCACTTTAACGTGGATCAAATAAGACAAAACTACTACAGTGATATTAAAGAATATATCTAATATGTTGTGGAGCCTAAAATATGAAGATTCAAAGCCCAATCGAAGGTGTCCTCGTCTAGTTTTAGAACCGGTTGGAGATGTTATCTTCAATAATTGATCTCATACTATCTAATATGTTGTGGATAATTCCTTTTCATTTGCGCAATAAGTAATCTTCATTTGCGCAATAAGTTTTCGGATACATTTTTAAATAGCAAAATGTTATAAATGACAGTTTGTGGTGTGGATCCAAAACTACTGCAATAGCCAATATGGGACTAAAATCCGACCAATACTTATCAAACTTTGTTTGCATCTGTTTAGCCATAAGATCGATAAATTCATTTAACCGCGTTTCAGACGGTGCTGACGGGAGGGAGCGACACCGTAGCGGAGACCATCGAAGCGACGATGCTGATGTTGCTCTGCCATCCGGACATCATGAAGAAGGTGAGGGCGGAGATCGACAGCAACGTCGAGCCCGGCTGCCCCCTCGAGGAGTCCGACCTCCCGAAGCTCCCCTACCTCCACTGCGTCCTCAAGGAGCTGCTGCGGCTCGCCCCGCCTATGCAGGGCCTCCCTCCTCGCGCCTCGTCGGAGGACTGCACCATCCAAGGCTACCACGTGCCGCGAGGCACGATGGTGTTCGTCAACGTGTGGGGCATCCAGCGGGACCCCAAGCTGTGGGACGACCCGATGGCGTTCAAGCCGGAGAGGTTCGTCGGCCACTCCGGCGGGAAGGACGGGTTCCGGTACATCCCGTTCGGGGCCGGGAGGAGGGGGTGCCCTGGGGAGAACCTGGGGGTGCGGATGGTGACCTATGCGGTGGGGTTCTTCGTCCAGTGCTTCGAGTGGGATCCCATGACGGCCGAGGAGGTGGACCTGAGCTCCGTGCTGGGGCTGACTCAACCCAAGGGGAAGCCGGTGGTGGCCAGATTCAAGGTTCGTGATTCCATGATCCATGCGCTTTCCAAAATCTGATGGCCAGTGGTTGCACCACCTTATGCTTTAGGGCTTGGTTCTGGTTTGCAGTGGGTCTTGGAATTGATGTGAAATTTCAATCTGGGTTCAGTGGTCAATAAAAGTTATGTTGGATCCTCATTTTCATGTTAAGGAAATAAGAACCTAATGTTGGTTTCGTGGCTCAATCTCGATCCAAGGGGCCATTTTCAGAGGGGGTGTTGCGGATTGAGATATTCGGGGGTATATTGTGATTTTTTAAAAAACCGTGTAACCCTATGTATGTAAAAGGTGTTTCGGGGGCTGGGACGTGAGATTTCGGTGAGTTTTTTCCAGAGGAGAAACCCTAAGGTAGAGCTGGCAAATAGGTTAGGGTTGGTGTGGTTATGATGGCTCAACCCTGTGCAACCTTAACCGGCTTATTAAACGGGTTAATTTTCCAACCTCACCCTAGGAGGTCAGCCTTAACCCTTATCCACCTGATCACCCAACTAATCTAAAATTATCCTAATAAAAAAAAAATCAAAGTTTCATCTAAACTTACTTATCACATACGCCAAACTTACCTTACCCATGAGCATCTTAGTGCGAATCTAAAAGGTGTTTCGGGGGCTGGGGTGTGAGATTTTGATAAGTTTTTTCGGAGGCGAAACCCTAAGGTAGAGCTTGCAAATAGGTTAGGGTTGGCGGGTTATGATGGCTCAACCCTATGCAACCATAACAAGCTTATTAAACGGGTTAATTTTCAAACCTCATCCTAGGAGGTCAACCCTAACCCTTATACACCTGATCACACAATTAATCTAAAATTATCCTAATAAAAAAAAAATAAAAGTTTCATCTAAACTTACTTATCACATACGTCAAACTTACCCTACCCATGAGCATCTCAGTGCGAATCTAAAAGGTGTTTCGGGGGCTGGGACGTGAGATTTCCAAGAGTTTTTTCGGAGGAGAACCCTAAGGTAGAGCTGGCAAATAGGTTAGGGTTGGCGGGTTATGATGGCTCAACCCTATGCAACCTTAACCAGCTTATTAAATGGGTTAATTTTCCAACCTCACCCTAGGAGGTCAACCCTAACCCTTATCCACCTAATCACCCAATTAATCTAAAATTATCCTAATAAAAAAAAAACAAAGTTTCATCTAAACTTACTTATCACATACGCCAAACTTACCCTACCCATGAGCATCTCAGTGCGAGTCTAAAAGGTGTTTCGGGAGCTGGGACGTGAGATTTCGATGAGTTTTTTCGGAGAAGAAACCCTAAGGTAGAGCTGGCAAATAGGTTAGGGTTGGCGGGTTATGATGGCTCAAGCAACCTTAACCAGCTTATTAAACGGGTTAATTTTCCAACCTCACCCTAGAAGGTCAACCCTAACCCTTATCCACTTGATCACCCAATTAATCTAAAATTATCCTAATAAAAAAAAAAATCAAAGTTTCATCTAAACTTACTTATCACATACGCCAAACCTACCCTACCCATGAGCATCTCAGTGCGAATCTAAAAGGTGTTTCGAGGGCTGGGACGTGAGATTTCGATGAGGTTTTTTAGAGGAGAAACCCTAAGGTAGAGTTGTCAAATAGGTTAGGGTTGGCGGGTTATGATGGCTCAACCCTATGCAACCTTAACCAGCTTATTAAACGGGTTAATTTTCCAACCTTACCCTAGGAGGTCAACCCTAACCCTTATCCACCTGATCACCCAATTAATCTAAAATTATCCTACTAAAAAAAAAATCAAAGTTTCATCTAAACTTACTTATCACATACGCCAAACTTACCCTACCCATAAGCATCTCAGTGCGAATCTAAAAGGTGTTTCGGGGGCTGCGGCTTGAGATTTCGATGAGTTTTTTCAGAGGAGAAACCCTAAGGTAGAGCTGGCAAATAGGTTAGGGTTGGCGGGTTATGATGGCTCAACCATGTGCAACTTAACCAGCTTATTAAACGGGTTAATTTTCCAACCTCACCCTAGGAGGTCAACTCTAACCCTTATCCACCTGATCACCCAATTAATCTAAAATTATTCTAATAAAAAAAAAACAAAGTTTCATCTAAACTTACTTATCACATACGCCAAACTTACCCTACCCATGAGCATCTCAGTGCGAATCTAAAAGGTGTTTCGGGGGTTGGGATGTGAGATTTCGATGAGTTTTTTCGAAGGAGAAACCCTAAGGTAGAGCTGGCAAATAAGTTAGGGTTGGCTGGTTATGATGGCTTAATCCTGTGCAACCTTAACCGGCTTTTTAAACTGGTTAATATTCCAATCTCACCCTAGGAGGGGTCAACTCTAACCCTTATCCACCTGACCCAATTAATCTAAAATTATCCTACCCAAAAAAAATATCAAAGTTTCATCTAAACTTACTTATCACATACGCCAAACTTACCCTACCCATGAGCATCTCAGTGCGAATCTAAACTTACCCTAACCCTTACCCACCTGATCTGATTTTTGTTTTTAATTCCACGTCCTGCGATAAGCAGGATGAATTAGGGTCGGGTTAGACGAGCCGAGTTGGCAAGTCAAGTTAGCTTTTGCCAACACTAACCTAAGGTGAACAGGGTTTTCTTATTGAGGAAGTGATTGCTTGTACCTTTAGTTGATTCATGGTTTTTTGATGTTAGGATTATCCCAAGATGATATGATGGAATGTACTGATCAATTTCCCATATGAGGAATAAGAATAAATCAATAGAGATGTATGGTCAAAGACCATACGATGCTCCTATGCAACACATGGAGAGTGGACTCTCAAAACAACTCTTAAAAAATAGAATAATGCTTAGAAGAAGACTACATGACTCTTTTTTACTTACCTCCTTTCTTCTCTTACTCTATATCTCACCACTCCACTCTTCACACTTGTCACTTACTTCTAGACCACTTTATATAGGAAGACTAGGGGTGGATATGGTCGGGGTTGGCCTGGTTTGAAGGTCTGATCATGTTTGGACAAAGTTACATCGCCTTTGTTCAAATTGTCCGAGTTGCATGAGGAACTTGTAGAGGATTTGTCCGTATTTGGACAATAGAAGGTCATCGGGTTCCTCAGGTTCGTCCGAACTGTTTACTAAATAGTAGAGATATGACAGATCTAAAATTTACACTGTTAGCTTCTTGGAGGGTTTTCTTCCTCCAAGACTGTGGTTCATCCCATTGGTGGTGGTGGTGGCAGGGGCGGACCTACATTGGGCCCAGCCCCCCCCCCCCCCCCCCCCCCCCTCACTTTGGGGGAAAAAACAAAGAAAAGTTACACTTAGGCCCCTTGAAGTTTAGCTCAAAAACATTTAACCCCCCTATATTTTATTTTGTTCCAAATCACTCCCTAAAGTTTGAAATGTTAGCACAATACCACTTTTTGTCAACTACTTGTTTCCCTCATTTTTATCTGATCGAAGCTGAATTGAAGGGGGGCAAAATGTTATTTTTTAACTATAGGGGAGTTAAATGTTTGTTTTGCTAAACATAGGGGAGAGTAAAGTGTAATTTACTAAAAAAAACAAACATAGCCAACTTGACTTTCAACTTTTGGTTGCCAACTTCACGTGGAGGTGGCCACTACCCTCCGTCAGTCAATGTCCACCGCCATGCCATTGAATCCGACACTGTCCGTATTAGCGACCCATGGCCGGCCCCGCCATCCGCCGACCAGAACCCATTGTTGGCCACCGATGCCCACCACTGGCCGACCGACACCCACCACCCATGCATGTGGCATCCCCGTATAGTTCATCACATTGCCCTTAGTGAATAAGAATCGAGTGGGAATCGAGACCTATTTACAAGTTTTTGGGGGTATGTATTAAATCTCCCCCCCCCCCCCCCCCCCCCCCTACACCAAAAAAATAATGAGGATCTGATTTATTATTCACAACCTGCGCACCCCGATCGAGTAGGCCAGTTATAGGTCCAAATTTTCGAAGGACTCCGATGATCGAAATCCTCTTCCACTCGAGGCAAAATCCTAATAGGCCTTTTGCTACGCGATCGAAGGAAGGGTAGGGATGTTATCAAGCTGCCTGCCGAAGCCTTCGACTGTGAGGCAACGAATATAGTTACATTTTAATAATTAAGCCCCCTCTGAGGAAAAATCCTGGGTCCGCCACTGGGTGGTGGTGATCTTGGAGGATCCCATCCCATGAGGGGTTCCTCATCTTCTTCTTTCCAGTGTGGAACCCAACCTTTAGAGAGTAATGTGGTGGAGAAGCAATCGGTGGATAGAGGCTTGGGTTTGGTGTACGTCTCCTAGGTCTGATAAAGTTGGTGGTGGTCGGCTTCTTGGTGGAGCAAGGTCTGGGCTTGAAATTACCATGGAAACAAAAGGGCTATTGGGGGTGGGAGGAGTGGGACCGGGTAGGGTCATGCCAGCAAGATCGGAGGTGGGTTTGGCTAGGTGTGTAGAGGTTGGATCTGGTACGGTGGGCAGTGGGGCTTTGGTGGATGCAAGCCCTCGAGTTTAGGCGACAGCAACCTAAAGGGCAATGTAACAAGTGATGGTGTGGCTAGATCGAGGAGGAATGGAGGGGGACCAAAGGGTGATAGGTCTAATTCGACCATGGATCTGTAGAATCTTGGGGATTTCCCCCCTCTATGTTATGCTCAATCTGGGGTTGCGCGGCGCATAGCATATAGGGGGCAAATCCCACCTCTATCTCACATGATTGTGCATAGCATAGGGGGGGGGGGAATCCCGAGGTGTGGCGCGCTGTATAGCGCTGAACTGTCACGTGCTGAGCTGTCAAGCTAACGCTATTGACAGCAAGAAGAAAGAAAGACACAGCAATGGAGGGGGAGAGAGAGTTAACACAGGATATGGTGATGAAGACCGAAGCCTACGTCTCTGTGAGGTAAGATGCAACCTTTGAATCCACTACCTTTGAGAAAAATAGAGCTACTCTTGACAGGTCGAGAAGTGATTATACAAGTAGACAGAGGATGGAGTATGCTTGACTGGAGTCTGATCACCACAAAAGGATCAGAGAGCTCTGGAAAATAGAAAGTGGAATGTGAGATAATGAAGTTCGATCTGGAATATTTGTCGGGTCTGCTATATATAGAGGTTTGGAAATATCCGGAAAATATTCTAGGGATATTTTCGAGAATATCCGGGGAATATTCTGAAGACATTCTTGAGAATATCCGGGGTTTTTATAATTATCTTAGGATATTTATCAGGCCCCGGCTAGTGAGCGTTGGCCCCAAGTAGGGCTGCAGGTCCCACCGTCATCTCCGTGGGTCCCAGGTAAGACTACGGGTCCCGCTGTCGTCTCCGTGGACCCTAGGCAAGGTTGCGGGTCCCACTGTCATCTCCATGGACCCTAGGCAGGGCTGCGGGTCTCACTATCATCTCCGTGGACCCCAAGCAGGGCTGCAGGTTTCACTGTCGGGCGTTGGTCAGATTTTACACCCACACATACAGAATCAAAGAATTATTGATGAGATAGACGTAAATTCATAAAAAGAAGAATCATTTACTCGTGGAGAATGAAGCTGTTCGTCATCAACTGCACGTTTTGTAGCTAGAGCTTGATCCTATTGAGGAAGACCAAGTGGAAGCCTTTGAATATGTCACAACCTGCTGAAATTTCGATCGCCCTAAACCATCAGGTCGATCTCGAGGAATCCGTTTGAATAGAGACAGATGTGATTGATCGATTATAAGGGGAGGGGGAGTTGGTTGTGCCGAAGGAGCTCGCTTCGTGCCAATCGGCATGGGTGATGAAATGTAGTTGTCGTTGGAATTGTTTTGTTTCCGAAGACGTTCAGGTGTGTTGCCGCCGAAGGAGGCCCGCTGTAGTGCCGATAGATGTGTTGCCGACGATGTGATTGATCGATTATAGGGGGAGGGGGAGGGGGAGTTGGTCGCGCCGAAAGCGCCCGCTTAGTGGCAACCGACACGGGCAAGGAAATGAGTGTCCCTATGAATGCCGGTGTTGTCGTCGAAAGTGTTTTGTTGCCAAAGGCATTCATGTGGGTTGCCGCAGAAGGCGGCCCGCTGTAGTGCCGACAGATGTGTTGCTGCCAAATGCGGCCCGCTGCAGTGCCGACAGGCACGGGCATGCACTAGTGTATATAGATAGTACCCACTTCGGTACCATACCAAATTTAATAGGGTCCATCGATCCGATGACCCTATGGTGGATCTTAGGCATCCACCTAGGGTCTATCCAATGGCTCCTAGAATAATGCTCCCACCACTACGATGCATGAAAAATGAGATGGATGGTGGAGATGGATTCGGTATGGTACCAAAATGTGTGTGTGTGTGTGTGTGTGTGTGTGTGTGTGAGAGAGAGAGAGAGAGAGAGAGAGAGAGAGAGAGAGAGAGAGTGTATGTATGGTGTTGAATGATTTTATTTTTTGTAGCTAGCGGTGGTTATTGTTGGTTAATAGAATACTTTGTTTTTTTTTCTTGTTTTTGTTTTGGATTCAAATCTTTCTATCTTTTGTGATCAAATAAAATCCGTCCAACCTGATCAATCTGTTCTTTTTTTTGGTAAATTAGGCAGCCCGAGCAACCCAAGCAACTTAACATGGGCAAGTATGAGTTGGGCTTCCACAGGCAAAATGAGTTAATATATATGTAGATCAGGTTGAGTATGGGCAGACCTTCAACCCACCCAAGTCCCACTCCTACTCTTATATTGATCAAATTTGATGGGCTGGCTGTGCATGCCGAGTGTAGTGCATGGAGTATGTACCCTGAAACCATCCGATGCACCCTGCCCCCATCGGTATATCGTACTCAACATATCTCGAACATGTCTAGGCCGGGGTGGCAATGGAATTGGATCCGCTTATCAGAATCACAGCGGAAGTAAAAGATAGATCCGAAGATCATACGGTGTATGTTTCATTACAATTAATTCTACAAAACAATCTATATGCAAATCTATGATCTTAACATATGTGCGGACACCCTAGAGGCATACTACGATCTACGGAAGACATGCATTCATCTAGTTAGGTGTTTAGAATCATCATACCTTATGGATCTATGATCTGGAGAGAACGGAACGATGACGAACCGCGCGTGAATCACAAGGGAAACTGTCGTATAGCACCTTGTCCTTTACGAAGGGAGGAATCCTCGAAGTCCCGTCTCTGAGTGCAAGGGCTACGTGTCGACGGAGGAATTCGTTGCGAAGACGATGACGAGCCGCGAGATCTCCTCCTCCTCTTTCTCTCTTCTTCCTTCTCCTTTCTTCTTCCTTTTTCCTTCTTCTTCCTCTTTCTTCCTTGGCCGAAACCACAAAGAGAGGGAGAGAGGGAGAGGTTCGGATTTTCTGGAGAGGGGAGACACATAAGGCCGGCCCCTCCCCTTCCATTCTTCATATAGGGCCGGTCTCCTAGTGCCATGTGCAAGCTAGGGCCGGCCCTAATAAGATTATGATGAGGGGGGGTCGGTTTTAGGGTTTCCAAGTGTCTATCATGAAGCCTGGACGAAAATGTCCTTCACGAAAAGTGAAAAACTGAAAGAGAGACTGAGTGAGGTGCGCTACTCGAAATCGAGTTCCGTCAACGCCTATGAGCTCCTGGAATTATTCCGCTCATTCTAAGATCCATATTCAATATGTTCTGAGCCATATTTCAGCATTTATCAAAATACCCCTACGGCCCCAACACATGTGAATTAGGTTCTTAGGCTCCGGGCTTGCGCTCCATCGCGCTATTTCGCATCCAACGTATCCAACCAGGTCGGGGAATAATTTCTATACACAACGACAGGGTGGAACCTTTAGGGTTCGGGATCTCTAGATCCAACCGGATCCCTGATTAACTGTTCCGGTGACACACCAAAAGTTCCGTTAATCAGCCCTAATCCGATTAACCCGCGTAGCCACCTAGAGTGCGACGCGAGTTGAACTCTAGTGATCCTAAACTTATGTTACTCCCTCGTAACCCGGTTCTCTACTATACTCTGATAATCCTTAGTCCCTCCTATTACTAGTGCCATGATATGACTCGGGCGGTGGGGAGCACCGTCAGATCCCGATCGATCATCTAACTAGGGATTGATGACTTGTAATCTATAACACCGCACACCTTCCGGTGCTATGCCTAGCATCCGGAACATCGTCAGTCATACTGACAACCACCAGGCCTGGGTTAACTGTGTGGACAGATTAACTCATCAAAACGCACTCATCCAACACTGGACGTCGGATAACTTGTAGGGATTACTTGTCACTTAAGCGCCAGCCAGGTAACTCAATGTACCATGGTATTGGACTATGGAAGGTCCGCACACGTTGGCACATCAAAGCACCACACAACTGGTTGGCCCAGTGTACATGGTCCCTCAGGGTTAATGACAGATTATCTATAGTAGTAAGACGGTTTATGCACCAGTGTCTGAATCACTGAACTGTGCACCGTCTTGGTTCCTGTTCAACACGATCATCGTGCTTGGTCAGGTGAATGGGAATCCCGCGTTCCCATGGTGGAGACTTCACCACATCCTCTACCTACCAACAGCTTGTTCTCAGTGAAGCGACCGGCATCACCTAAGCTGTGAACTAGTTCTAGGTCTATACAGAACTGGTCCACTGGGTCTTCTAAGCATGGATCCACCATGCGCCTCAGTAGCCTACTGTGTTCCCTAGGGTCCTTTATTATATGTGTATTAACATATACCAAAGTAGTATTCTAATGAAAGCAATGACCAAAGTCATCTTTATTAATGTTAATACAGAAAATCCACGCTAAGGACACACGGGCTACAATAATCTCCCACTTGGCCTAGCGGGGAACAACCGTCTTAACTCCCATGGCATCCACGTGCTTCTCAAAAGCCTTGGTCGGTAACGCCTTTGTGAAAGGGTCCGCCATGTTATCTGCAGACGCCACCTGAGTCACTGCAACCTCCTCTCGCTTCTGTAAGTTCCGGATAATGTAGTATTTCCGCTCGATATGCTTGCTCTTCTGATGATATCTTGGCTCCTTGGATTGTGCTACCGCTCCACTATTGTCACAGTAAAGGACAATAGGATCTTGAGCTCCCGTTACGCATCCTAGGTCTATGAGGAACTTCTTGAGCCTCCTTAGCTGCTTCGCACACCGCAACGTACTCAGCCTCTGTCGTCGAATTCGTGATGCATCCCTGCTTCATGCTCCTCCAACTGATAGCTCCTCCTCTTAATAAAAACACAAACCTTGATGTCGATCTCCTGGATTCTAGATCTGATGCAAAGTCAGAATCCGTATATCCAATCGGTATCAATTCCTATGAAGAGTAAACTAACTCATAATCTCTTGTCCTACGGAGATACTTGAGTATACTTTTCACAGTGTGGGTGCAAATTTTGGCAAGAAGTCTGCAAACAGCGGGACCCACCGGCCCTGCCTAGTGGGCCCCCGAGTACCACAGCGGGACCCACCGGCCCTGCCTGGTGGGCCCCCGAAGACTACAGCGGGACCCACCGGCCCTGCCCGGTGGGCCCCCGAGTACCACAGCGGGACCCACCGGCCCTGCCTGGTGGGCCCTCGAGTACCACAGCGGGACCCACCGGCCCTGCCTGGTGGGCCCCCGAAGACTACAGCGGGATCCACCGGCCCTGCCTGGTGGGCCCCCGAGTACCACAGCGGGACCCACCGGCCTTGCCTGGTGGGCCCCCGAGTTCCACAGCGGGACCCACCAGTCCTGCCTGGTGGGCCCACGAGGACTACCACGGGACCCACCTGCCCTGCCTGGAGGACCCCCAGATACGACAGCAGAAACCGCCATTTACCCCAGAATTCCTCCCAGAGAATCCTATAAATAGCAGAGCCTTCGAATGTAAAAGGATCGATTCTGAAAAAAGATCGAATTCTCAGTTCTAAGAAACCAGAGCTCTGGGATTTCTAACTTCCGATCTACCATCTCTCTTTGATCTTCTTTTCTCTTTCGAAGAGATCAGAGAGCTTTCAGTGACACTCGGCCTGTCGAGGTCACTTCAACTGAAGTGTTAGTGAATTCGGGTTGCTCCCTATAGCACGGAGACGTAGGCTTCGGCTGAACTCCGAGATCACATCTCGTGTCACAATTTCTCTGATTGCATTCCTCTGTTTGCATATCAAAAGATTTCAACTCCAATTGACAGATCAATCAACGATCTTCAACTCGAACCTTCAATTGACTGGTGCTGCGAGAGTCTTCGGGTCGGCACGAAGATTTTCCCCCACAGTTTGGCGCCGTCTGTGGGATCCGAGTGAGAAGCCGTGTCCTCTCTACTTCGACTACCAGATCAATAGCCAAACTTCCTCGCCCCCTCGGTTGATCAGACAACTGATCGGACGTCGGCAATCTCGTTGTACCCTTCGCACTCTGAATGGCGAGAACCAAACACCAGGGTCAACCAGAAGGAAGTAATACTCAACAACAAGCTCGTCCTGAGACTCGATCAATGAGTCAAAGGCTCAATTTCGGACAGCCCCTTGCTGTCCCAGAGATGGGGGTTCATTCAGGGAGTGGAAGATCTGTCGATCGACCGATCATCCACCCTGCGCGACAATCAATCGGTCAAACAACCCCCACTCCTGCTAAAGACCCTCCTTCGACATATCAAATTTCAGCGGTCGACTTTCAACTGCTTCAATTTGCAAAGCAAAACGCCACCCTCACCGCTGAGAGGGATGCTCTCAAGAGGGCAGCTTCTGAGGCTGGGATCGCTCTTCCTATCCCCTCTACAAATGAGAGGGTCGATCTTCCGCAACATTCAATCCACTCTGAGCAACAGAGGTCAATGGGCACTACTACCCTCGAAAGGGTTCGACGCGATCCAACTCCCTCTGCTGCCCTGTGGAAGCAGAGTGTTTGGGACCGCCTCGACGACGAATCCTCTCAATCCACTCCTGATCGCAACTTCAACAAAAGAGTCCCTTCAAAGCAAGATGACTCGAGAAGATGTCAGATGAAAGGTGCGCCCTCGAAGAATAGAGTTTCACCATCCATTCCGCTTCAACGTGGGCTCGGATCAGACCTTCGTCATCGACTCCAACCTGCCGAACAGGACCTCTCGATCTTACCCCTCGATCTCCATCTAAGTCGAGGGCAGGGTCGTAGGGATGGATACTCCTCCGTCGGACCCCTCCATCGAAGCTTATTCGAGTCAGCATTTCCAAGGGGATGGAGAACACCCACTCTCCCCAAATTCAATTGCGTCAAAGGAGATCCAACTCTCCATATACTCTCTTTCAAACAATCCCTGACACCGCATGAAGAAGAGAACAACGTGCTCTGCCGCACCTTCGCTGGGAGCCTCGATGAGCCATCCCTCGATTGGTATCACAACCTTCGAGCTGGATCCATTACTCAGTTCAGCGTCTTAGCCAATCTCTTTGTGCAACATTATCAACTTAATTTGAAGCCGGAGAAGAAGCTCGATTCCCTCTATCGGCTAAGGATGGGTTCGGATGAGAGTCTTCGCAGCTTCACAAGGAGATTTCGCAATGAGCACGCTGCCCTCTCTGGGAGGCATCTGGATGATGAAGCTATCATGTTGGCATTTCAGAATACACTCCGCTTCGACATGCACATTTACAACGACTTCATTCGCAATCCTCCTCTTTCCCTAGGTTCAATGTTTGATCGAATCCAACGGGAAATTGAGGTTGAGGATGATCAAATTGCCCGAAAGGGACGAGAGACAAAGAGGCGACCCGCCGAAAGGGAAACCACAAAATATGCTACCAGACAACGCAGAAGCAGAAGTTCCTCTCGCACCCAAGCGATTAAGAAACGATGGACGCCGATCTCCTCCAAAGAAGACTACTTTTACCAAATGGAATCTACCAATCGAACAGATCCTCGATCGAATTCAGCATGAAGAGTTCCTCCGATGGCCTAATCCACTGCAGCCCGACACTAAGGCCACTGCAGACAAAACCATCTACTGTGATTTCCATCGCAGTCATGGTCATTCAACTGATCAGTGCCACCGGCTAAGGCATCATTTGGAAGATCTGCTACGTGTAGGACATCTCCAAGAGTTTCTCAAAGGCAGGCAAAATCATTCCTTCGAACATCACTAGTGAAGATCTCCCTCGAGATGGAAAAATCTGGGGGGTTGGAGATGATCAACTTTCAAGCGACCATTTGTATCGTCAGAGAACGCAGCAGCTGGAAACTAGATCCCAACTGGGAAGATCTATACAAAGTCAAATCAGAAGGAGGCCAAGGATTCTATCGATTGCCACGGGCTTGGAATGCTCGAAATCTTAAATTGTTCTATCTATGATGTAAATTCTATGTTGAATAAAGATTGCTTTCAAACGTCTACTTGTCCGTTCAAATTCTGAGTTATGAGACAGCGCAATATTCAGTTTCAAACCGTCAAGCAAATTCAAGTTGAGCCAGCTCAACCTTCAAGCTACCAGGTCGTTTAACAAGTTTAGGGCCTCGTGTTGCGACACGACCCTTTACGTGCAAATGTTAAACGGTTTCGGGTTGTGAAACAGCACAACTCTCAATTTCAAACTACCAGGTCGTTTAACAAGTTTAGGGCCTCGTGTTGCGACACGACCCTTTACGTGCAAATGTTAAACGATTTCGGGTTGTGAAACAGCACAACTCTCAATTTCAAGCTACCAGGTCGTTTAACAAGTTTAGGGCCTCGTGTTGCGACACGACCCTTTACGTGCAAATGTTAAACGGTTTCGGGTTGTGAAACAGCACAACTCTCAATTTCAAGCTACCAGAATATCAACACTCAGATACATAATCCAAGACACCTTCGCTGCCTCGACGTGCAGCAAGTCCAAAATCCGAGACCTGCTCTCGGCACCCTAGCAAAGCCTAAAGCTCTTTGCCTCAACACATCTCGACATGAAGATCAAGGTCCCACGCGTCGAGCAGCATTCAGCCAATGTCACTCCAGAGGCAGGACATCTCTCAAACTTACCAAGTCACTACAGAAGACTTCTACCATTCGACACTCATAAGAGAGCATCACGTGCTCTCATGCTCGAGGAAGACTCGTTCTGGAAATCCACCATCGATGAGGGGGTGAATCTACAATCTTCTATAGCCAGCATCAACATACAAAGATGTGCTCCACGCTCCAAATTAGTTGAGAGAACGTTTCGGCCTAATTTCTGTCAAACTAAGGAGATCGGAGAAACAATCCTCCAACAACTTACAGACGGACTCATCAACCATTCAAGGGCAAAGTCTGAGGCATGAACCGCAGCATTCGAACAAAGTCCAAATTTAGTCAAAGTCTGAGACCGACATCTTGGCATTTGGTCGAAAGTCCAAGCTCGCAACCTTGGCACGAGGCAGCAAAGTCCGAGACCTGAGTCTCAGCATTCAAATCGAAGTCTTCGCTCGTGGCCTCACTCGAACCTTGATCGGATAATTTTTTACCGATCGGACAAACTTGTCCGATCGGCTAAAATCATTCGATCGGTCGATTTTCTACTAGATCTGGCAAAAAACCGAGGTTTTTTGCCGATCACTCGAACCTTGACCGGATAATTTTTTACCGATCGGACAAACTTGTCCGATCGGCTAAAATCATTCGATCGGTCGATTTTCTACTGGATCTGGCAAAAAACCGAGGTTTTTTGCCGATCACGCGAACCTTGACCGGATAATTTTTTACCGATCGGACAAACTTGTCCGATCGGCTAAAATCATTCGATCGGTCGATTTTTTACTGGATCTGGCAAAAAACCAAGGTTTTTTGCCGATCACTCGAACCTTGACCGGATAATTTGGCCTCAACACTATTCAGTAGCAAGGCATTCAATTGCTTTCCTAAAGTTAGCAGGCACCAACGACTGTGATAGGGATCTTGTCACAACATCCAGGAGCGCTACATTATCGAACATTATCCATGCTCGCAAATAACGGGAGCTTGGTCTATTAATTCCACAATCCCGGTAGCATGTCATCAACGAGCGGGATTCGCATTGGTAGCGGGACCCAATTTCAGTGCAGAAGATTCCTCCAACTAGAAAGAGGAAATCCAAGTTTGACCGATCTGGGTGTTCAGTCCATTTGAAATACCTTTTGGTTGTATGGTGTTTGATCAAGAATAATTCAAATCAAAACGACCATAGCGTGCCGGGTTGGGAGCACGCGTGGTGTATACACCAAACGTTTACATAGCCTTCACCTGAGTTGTCAACTTTTGACCCTTGAAGCAAGCATCAAAGGTGAATCAATGGCCATAATCAATGCCATCATTTGTGCATCAAGCTATCACAGCCTTCCCTTCCATCATGCATGGAACTTCCATGCATGCATTCATGCATGTGCGCCGATCCACCCAACACTCCGCCTCTCATTCCCACTTGATCACAGCCTTCATTGCATCAAGCTGTCACGGCCTTCCCTTAAAGACCAGCACCAAATATCCAGACCACATGTTGCCCCCACGTGGGTGACAAGCTGGCGTCCACCAACCCGTGATCAACCAACCCGTGAGCCAAGTCCAGACCACATGTTGCCCCCACGTGGGTGACAAGCTGGCGTCCACCAACCCGTGATCAACCAACCCGTGAGCCAACCCGTGATCAACCAACCCGTGCTCCACTCAGATCAAGAAAGCAGAGGAACTCTAAACCCCTCGTCTCCCTCGGCTCCAACCTCAGCTCCGCCGCTCCCGATCTCATCACCGATCGACCGCAACTCCCCGGCAACCGACGGATCGAAGTCCCTCTACCAATCGCCATCTCCCACTGCACCGAGAACGGCGACTCCGCCTCAGATCGGCTGCTGGCGACCGATCGGGCATATTCAGCCGGTCAAGATTTCAGCGATCGGTCGCGGAGGGGGTTTTTTCTCCAGATTTAGTATAAAATTACCCGATCAGTGCCTCCGATCGGTCAAATTTGACCGATCGGTCAAATTTGACCGATCGGCAAACTCGATCCCCTTCTTCCCCTTCGTTTTCTATCTGATCGGCGAAAAATACTACTGGATCTGGCGCCAAACGGGGGTATTTTGCCGATCAACCCTTCTTTGACCGGCTGTTTTTTGCCCGATCGGTGAAATTCACCCGATCGACAAAATGCACCCGATCGGCGATTTGCACCCGATCGGTGATTTGCACCTGATCAGCGATCTGATCTTGATCAGCGATTTGCACCCGATCGGCGATTTGCACCTGATCAGCGATCTGATCTTGATCAGCGATTTGCACCCGATCGACGATTTGCACTCGATCAGCAGCCTGATCATGATCGGTGATTTGCACCCAATCGACGATTTGCACCTGATCAATAACCTCCTCCCGATCAATCAAATCTTCTCTCTTGATCTGTTTTTTCCGATCGGTGAAATTCACTCGATCAGTGCCTCCGATCGATCGAATTCGATCGATCAAATCAAATTCGCCCGATCGGTAAAACCTCGATCCTCTAATTCTCCCAATCTCCACCTGATCGGCCAAAATCCTACTGGATCTAGCGCCAAACGTTGTGTTTTGACCGATCACCAGATCCTTGATCGGTTGAATTTTGACTGATCAGTCAAAATTTGACCGATCGGTCAAATTTATCCGATCGGTCAAAATTGTCCGATCGGCCAAATTTGACCGATCGGTCAAAATTTGACCGATCGGTCAAAATTTGACCGATCAGTCAAAATTTGTCCGATCGAACAAAAAATCAACCGATCGGTCAAAATCTCTACTGGATCGGTCAAAAAACCATGTTTTTTGACCGATCACCCGATCCTTGACCGGTTGAATTTTGACTGATCAGTCAAAATTTGACCGATCGGTCAAATTTGTCCGATCGGTCAAAATTTGTCCGATCGGCCAAATTTTAACCGATCGGTCAAAATTTGTCCGATCGGCCAAATTTTAACCGATCGGTCAAAATTTGACCGATCGGTCAAAATTTGACCGATCAGTCAAATTTGTCCGATCGGCCAAATTTTAACCGATCGGTCAAAATTTGACCGATCGATCAAATTTGACCGATCAGTCTATTTTTTCGCTAAACATTCGACAGAGCTCCTCTGCGTGTGTGGCAGGGGGTCGTTAGCTTTGCACCACTAGTCCAAGCCAGCCAAGGTGGCCTCTTAGCTAACTTGGAGGGGGTAACTGTGGGTGCAAATTTTGGCAAGAAGTCTGCAAACAGCGGGACCCACCGGCCCTGCCTGGTGGGCCCCCGAGTACCACAGCGGGACCCACCGGCCCTGCCTGGTGGGCCCCCGAAGACTACAGCGGGACCCACCGGCCCTGCCTGGTGGGCCCCCGAGTACCACAGCGGGACCCACCGGCCCTGCCTGGTGGGCCCCCGAGTACCACAGCGGGACCCACCGGCCCTGCCTGGTGGGCCCCCGAAGACTACAGCGGGACCCACCGGCCCTGCCTGGTGGGCCCCCGAGTACCACAGCGGGACCCACCGGCCCTGCCTGGTGGGCCCCCGAGTTCCACAGCGGGACCCACCAGTCCTGCCTGGTGGGCCCACGAGGACTACCACGGGACCCACCTGCCCTGCCTGGAGGACCCCCAGATACGACAGCAGAAACCGCCATTTACCCCAGAATTCCTCCCAGAGAATCCTATAAATAGCAGAGCCTTCGAATGTAAAAGGATCGATTCTGAAAAAAGATCGAATTCTCAGTTCTAAGAAACCAGAGCTCTGGGATTTCTAACTTCCGATCTACCATCTCTCTTTGATCTTCTTTTCTCTTTCGAAGAGATCAGAGAGCTTTCAGTGACACTCGGCCTGTCGAGGTCACTTCAACTGAAGTGTTAGTGAATTCGGGTTGCTCCCTATAGCACAGAGACGTAGGCTTCGGCTGAACTCCGAGATCACATCTCGTGTCACAATTTCTCTGATTGCATTCCTCTGTTTGCATATCAAAAGATTTCAACTCCAATTGACAGATCAATCAACGATCTTCAACTCGAACCTTCAATTGACTGGTGCTGCGAGAGTCTTCGGGTCGGCACGAAGATTTTCCCCCACACACAGCAGTCCAGTGCCCTGGACCCGGATTTGACTGATACCTACCCATCATGCCTACTGCATAGCATATATCTGGTCTCGTGCATTGCATAACATATATCAGACTCCCTACAGTCGAAGCATAAGGTATCTTCTGCATCTCTGCCCTCTCCTCAAGCGTCTTAGGAACCTGATTTTTGGACAATTTCATTCCATGTCTGAATGGAACCAGTCCCTTCTTGGAGTTGTGCATGCTGAATCTGACCAAGATAGTATCTATGTAGGCTGACTGTGAAAGCGAGAGAGTCTTGTTTTGGTGATCTCGAGTTAGCTTGATCCCTAGAACATAACTCACTTCACCCAGGTCTTTCATATCAAATTAAGAGGATAACTACACCTTCACTATAGACAACGTTCCAATATCGTTTCCAATGAGCAGGATATCATCTACGGAAAATACTAGAAAAACTACTGCAGTCTTATCACTCCTTTTATAAACACATGGTTCATCCATGTTCTGCTCAAATCCATAAGACTGGATAGCCTGATCAAAATGCATGTTCCAACTTCTAGATGCTTGCTTCAGTCCATAAATGGACCTTTGCAACTTGTACACCAGACTTTTCTGACCTTTTGCGATAAAGCCTAGAGGCTGAGACATATAGATGTCTTCTTCCAAATCCCCATTGAGGAATGCAGTCTTGACGTCCATTTGCCAGATCTCCCAATCATAATGGGCTGCAATGGACAAGAGAATCCAGATAGACTTAAGCATAGTCACTGGCGAAAAAGTTTCGTCATAGTCGATCCCTTCTCGCTGGGTATAACCCTTAGTGACTAGTCTAGCTTTATAAGTCTCTAGTTTTGTAAGTCTCAGCGGTACCATCCGGACCTCTTTTTCTTTTGTACACCCACTTACACCCAACAGGTTTAATGTTGTGAGGTGGTGTTACAAGTGTCCAGATCGAGTTTTGGGACATCGATGTCAGTTCTGCCTCCATGGCTTCCTGCCATGCTGCATGGTCAGAGGATACCATCGCTTCGTCATAGTTCAGAGGATCATCCTCCTGAAACTCTGGATCTACCATAAAGGCTTCTCCAATGTATCTATCAGGAGCACTTGTGGTCCTCCTACTACGACGAGTCTGCGGTGGTTCCATAGGAGTCGATTCTACAGTATCGTTTATCTTAGTAGTATCGGCTCCCACTACTTTTTCTGTCTGCGTACTCCCATCAGTACTAAGAAATTCTTCAAGAACTACTTTACTGGTGGGCTTATGGTTTATTAAATAATCCTGCTCTAGAAATACGGTGTTTGTCGAGACGACAACATTTCTATCCTCAGGATCATAAAATAAACCACCCTTTGTCTCTTTTGGATACCCAACGAACAGACAATCCTTAGTTTTTGACTCTATCTTATCTCGTTTGTTCTTCCGCATATATGCTGGACAACCCCAAATCCTAAAGTGCTGTAGGCTTGGCTTTCGCTTCAACCACATCTCCCAACGAGTTAGAGGTACTGACTTGGATGGAACAAAGTTCAAAGTATATGATGCCGTCTCTAAAGCATATCCCCAAAAACTAGGTAGCAATATTGCATAACTCATCATAGTCCGAACCATGCCTAACAAAGTTCGGTTTCTCCTCTCAGATACACCGTTTTATTGTGGTGTCCCTAGTGCAGTCAACTAGGATACAATCCCATGCTCACGCAGGTACCCAATAAATTCATCCGATAGGTATTCGCCACCTCGATCCGATCGAAGAGACTTGATACTTTTACCCGTCTGCTTTTCTGCTTCAGCTCTGAACTGTTTGAATTTATCAAAGGATTTAAACTTCCGCCGCATTAGGTATATGTATCCAAATCTCGAGTGATCATCCGTGAAGGTGATGAAATACTTGAAGCCTCCTATGGCACGGACACTTATGGGCCCACATACATCAGTGTGTACCAACTCTAATACCTCCTGAGATCTGCTACCTTTGGCTCGGAAAGATCTTTTAGTCATCTTGCCTTCCAGCCAAGACTCACATGTTGGTAGGCTTTCTGAAATATCTGGACTTAAAAGTCTTACCTTAACCAACCTGTGAATCCTGTCTGACGCTATGTGTCCAAGCTTTAGATGCCAAAGGAGTGTTAGATTATCTGAGGGATTTTTCCTTTTAGATGAATTAATCACACAAGCTTCAGTTATGTTATCATGCTTATGATTGGAGTTAATTACATAGAGATCATTCCGTATCTTCCCCTTACAAACAAAGGAACCATTCAATTTAATTGACATACCTGAAGCATCAAATAAAACTGAAAAACCTTCATTATTTAATAAGGAAACAAAAATTAAGTTTCGTCTCAAGGACGGTACATAAAGTATGTCTCTAAGTAATAAACTTCTTCTATGAAGAAACTGCAAGACGACATCTCCAACTGCTTCAGCCTCTGCCACGGCCTCAGTTCCCATGTTTAGAATTATCTCCCCATCACCCAGTTTTCTTATCTCCTTGAACCCCTGCAAATTATTGCAAGCATGGTTAGTGGAACCAGAATCCACAATCCATAAAACTGGAGAACAACTATATGTTACAAGGGATTCCACTATGTGGATTTGAGATATACATGTCGCAGCCTTCTTGGGAGCCGCGCGACAGTCGCCTTTCCAGTGCCCCTTCTTGCTGCATCGGAAATATTTTTCTTTGGGTTTCGCCGGACCATCCTGCTTAGGAACCTGTGACTGCACTTGGCCCATCTTCACGGGCTTCTTAGACTTTCTTTTCTGAAACTTGCCTTTGGCTTTCAAAGAAGACTTCCGCTTTACGTTCAGGGATTGAGCATCTGCCTTCATCCCATCCTCTGCCGCCTGGAGCGCCGCTAGGAGCTCTGCGTTAGACATCTCCAACCGGTTAAGGTTGAAGTTGGTAACGAAGCCCTCAAACGTTCCTAACAGAGATGCGAGAAAAATATCGGTCTGAATCTCTGCATCCAAGATGACATCGAAGGAACCAAGCTCATTCACATAGCCAAACAATTTCAGCATATGATCCCGAACTAAAGTCCCCTCTGCCATCTTCGTGGACACCAATTTCTTGATGGTCAAGTAACGAGTTAGCCGACTACGACCCTCGAATATTTCCTTTAGGTAGAGTATCATGTCTGAAGCGAAGGCCATGTCTTCGACTTGCTTCTGAAGGACGGTCTGCAAAGATGCCACTATGTAGCACTTGCACATCTCATCAGTATCTAGCCAGTCTTTCCATTCCTTCAACAGAGCCTCAGTTGCACTTGGTCCCAGGATGGCCGGTTGAGGGGTACTTAGGGTAATTGTATGTTTGCCAACCCTTAGGACGAGCATCATGTTACACTTCCAATCCTCGTAGTTTGGTCCCGTAAGTTTGTTATCATTATGGATGGAGGCAAGGGGGTCGAGCTTGGTCATGATTTCTGTAAACAATGATTCAAAACAAAATTAGGGTTTATTATAATCTATTTCATGAAATTTAGAAATAGATAATGTTTACTCCACCCGCTATGCCTTCACTACCTCAAGTGGAGACATCCAGGAATCTAAATTCCCTGGGCTCGAGCACTGAGACTATCGGTCTTGAATTGGAGATGGCGAACAGGTTCTACGAGGAGGACGTGGAGGAGGGGGATCTGGAGATAGCGAACCGGTTCAGCGTGATGTTCCACGAGGCGCTGGGGCTGGTGTTCGCCTTCAACCCCCGGGACTTCTTCCCGTCGGTCGGCTGGGCGGATCTGATGGGGGTGGAGAGGAGGACGAGGAGGCTGAGGCCCAAGTGGGACCGCTTCCTATCCGACATGTTGGAGGAGCAGAGGACGAAGAGGAAGAGCCTGGCCGTCGCTTCCGCGGTGGCGGCGGAGGGCGGAGAGGCGAAGGCGAAGGAGAGGAAGCGGACGCTGATCGACGTCATGCTCGCCATGCAGGAAACAGATCCCGAGAACTACACCGACGAGATCATCAAAGGCCAGATCCAGGTACGAATCTAATACTATACTTCTTAGTGTTTTTGCACGTTTGGCTGTACCTGTTTTGATTACTCGGTCCAAATTTAAAATTTTAGGAGCCTAATTTTGAAGTTTTTAGATCATGGACATGAATTGCGTATTTTCGAAAAATCCAAATGTACTAAAAAAAAAAAACTCGAAGAACCTAAAAACAGATAGATTTTGACAAACAAATTTTCTATATTTTGGACTCTTTCTAAAACAGAATTCTGAGAACTCAAAAACCTATAATTTGTTTCTGGGATTATGGAAACTCAAAAGCCGAGAATTGTATCCAAACAGTCACTATGTTTCTGGACCATTTAATATACAGGAGAGAAAAAGGGAGTCGTCTGATTGTATTTAAAAAATACATGGAACCGTATAAATCGGTGGGCTCACTGTTCTTCCATCAACGATCCAGATCCCTCGCTTAGCATACAGAGCTAAAAAAAAAAAGTTAGTTCCAACAAATTGACATGGCAATCAATGATTGGTCCATACTCCATTATTATGAAATAATGGATAATATGGGTTAGGTGCATCGGCATTCATGGAAAGCGGGCCCGGCCAATAAGGCATTGGTCTGGTTTGTCAAAGTTTTTGTTGGTGGACTGGAGAGTGTAAAATAGGCAATCCAAAAGCAAGTGAAACTTTTTTTTTTTTTTTGGATAAATTATACCTAGACCTCCTGTAGTTGGACTGAGTATCACTTTCACCCTCTTATATTTGAAATACTATAAATGCCCCCTATAGTTTGGAACACCATACATTCACATAGACCACTTCTATAGTTTGAAACACATCACTTGGACACTCTCTAGAAGGGGTCTATATGCATGGCATTGTTAGGGTTTTAAACATGGGGGGATGTAAGTGGTCATAGGTCAAATTATAGGGGTCTATGTATAATTTAATTTTTTTTTTTTTGTGGGAAAAGTTCGGCAAACTGCAGCAACGGTTGCACATCCTGCGCACGCTACAACTGCGGTGGGGGCCAAGGGATGAGCTCAGGGGATGCCACGTAAAGTTGGCAAACTAGGTGGCAAACTAGCATTCCCCCTCTTAGTAGGGCTGGCAATTTCGGACCCGACACAAAATTAACGGGCCTGGGTCAGGACTAAACGGGTTCGGGTAGACACGATAGACCCGTTTAATAAATAGATCGGGTCCGGATTTTGTTGGAAATCTAATCGTTCTAAACTAGCAAATTTAGGATTTAAGCAAATTAGTATTAAAATTTATTAGCAAATATTATTTTCGCAAACAAGGACAAGTCACAAATCTCTTTTAGAAATTGTTTGCCAAGGCAGAGCGGGTTCTATGGAACCGTCATTCACCTTGCCGAACTTTTCTAAAAGGGAGAAATAATCTATCTAAAATAATCTAATTATTTAGATTTCTCTATTAGATGCAAGTCAATTATTTTAGATCTAATATTAGGACAGAATAAGAGTTAGAAACTCTGGCCTGTGGTCGAAGCGTGCTAGGCACTGTCCCAAGAATCTTATTGCCCCCCTCGTGCGGGTCTCGTGGCAATTGTTCTCGGAGATACGGCGACCCCGGTCAGGCGACCTCCTTCTCGTCGGCACGACTCCAAGAAGGCTTTGCGAACCTCGTAGACTTTCAGGAACCCAGCGACTCGATGACGACTTCTCGAGGCCGGGAGGCAGCACCGCAGCAAAGCTTTGGTCCGAGAGAGGGAGTCTCTTCGGAGCAAAGGGGCAGCACAATAACACCGCGACCGAGAGAATGGGAGAGAGAGAGACAGTAAGCAGGGATGAATTCCGAAATTCGGACTGTGTAAATCCCATAGCTGCACCGGGCCTTATATAGGCCTCGGGCTGTTAATGGGAGGCTGAAAGAGGGGAGAGGTTAATGGGCTGCGATTAAGCCCATTAACCTCGCACGTTACAGCTCGCAGCGAGCCTGTACGTAACGGCTAGCATGCAGCGCTTCTCGCGTAACGGCTAGTGTCCCAAATGGTAGATAATAAATAGTGGAGGACTTAAAAGCAAAAAGTAAAAACAGGGCAGGTGCGGACCAGCCCATTTCGGAGGTGCTATCGTGTCCGGGTCCGCGGGCGCACACACACGCGCCGCCCAGCCCATGCCCAAGCCCGGCTCGGCTCGGCACGGCACACACACGCGCGCGCGTGTGTGGGCTAGTGGAGCCCCTCCTCTAGTGTGATGACTAGTGGGGGGAAGTGGGGAATCCTATTTAAGTTGGTAGGGGATTTTTCCCCTTACCGATATGGGACTAAAAGCCCATTCCTTTGTGTGGTTTTAAAACACACACCCACCAATCCCCCACATGTGTTTAAAACCACTAAATATTAAGTAATTTAAAAAATTCAAAATATAAAGTAAAAGGACTTTGCTGGATTCCTTATACTACGCAGTAGGTGTAGGTACCTTCCGGTTTGAACCTCCACTTAGTACAGTTGTATACATCCGTGAGGACTTGGTGGACTACGCCTTGAACCAGTCTCATTTATCGGGTTTCTACAAGTAGTACACGTAGTACAGTTTTCGATGGTTCTAAGCGGGTTGCGCTATTAATGGCCTTGCGCAGATATCTTTTCTTGTATGTTTCTAGGGAGCAGCCCTGGTCCCAGAGTTGCGGCCTCACAACGACATACATATAGGTAAGTCCTAATAGGGGTGTGAGCAAGGCGACACCCCGCCTCATGGGTCTTGGACTTATTAAGAGTTGTAAACTCATCCTACCCCTTGCTTTTAATAAGCACTGACGTCATAGGGACGGGAGCTTTATTCAGTGCTCCTCATTTTCAATCACTACTACAGTTTGTTTCTACCCATTGAACCTCCGTGAGGTTGGGTTCCCACTGCGGTGATTTTTCTTATGGGCTTAATCCCATCCCCCTCGACGATTCTAAGACCACTGTCCTAGATAGGCCCTTAGTTAGATGATCCGCCAAATTCTTTTCGGATCTAACAAAGTCTAGGGCAATTATTTGATTTTTCATCTTATATCTGAGAGATCTATGTCTCACTTTCAGATGTCGATTTATTTTCACATCAGCGTTTTCTTGATTACATTTATCAATAGCTGATCGACAATCACAATGGATAGATATAGCCGGTAAAGGCTTTTCTATCAGTGGGATCTCATATAGAAGATCTCGAAGTCATTCTGCTTCTGTGCTAGTGGTATCTAGCGCTATCATTTCTGATTCCATAGTACTCCTAGCTATAACAGTTTGTTTGGTGGATTTCCAAGATATGGCTCCACCTCCTAGTAGGAATACATATCCGGTTGTGGACTTAATATCTATTGAGTCACTAATCCAGTTAGCATCAGAGTATCCCTCTAATACAGCTGGATATCCACTATAGTGGAGACCGTATGATATGGTTCCCTTAAGATATCTAAAAATTCTTTCTAACGCATTCCAATGGGACAAATTTGGGTTAGACGTATAACGACTAAGTCTATTTACCGCGTAAGCGATATCGGGTCGAGTATAGTTTGCTAGAAAACCTAGCGATCCTATGATTTGAGCATACTCGCTCTGTAGTCTAGGAAGTCCAGTATTCTTTGTCAGATGGGTATTTGGATCATATGGTGTGGATACAGGTTGGCAATCGGGATCGTAAAATTTCCTAAGGATTTTCTCGACATAGTGGGATTGGGATAACACTAAACCATTGTTCTTCCTAATGATCTTAGTGTTCAAAATAACGTCGGCTTGTCCTAAATCTTTCATGTCAAAGTTTTGGGACAAAAACTGTTTGATATCATTTATGATTTGTATGTTTGAACCGAATATCAGAATATCGTCAACATACAAACATAAAATGACAATATTATTACCATCTACTTTATGGTATACACATTCATCCGTTGAATTGATATCAAATCCATAGGATAAGATAACTTCATCGAATTTCATGTGCCATTGTTTTGGGGCTTGTTTAAGTCCATAGAGGGATCGAATTAACTTACACACCTTTCCCTCTTGTCCAGGTGCAGTAAATCCCTCGGGTTGGTCCATGTATATTTCCTCATTAAGGTCGCCATTCAAGAAAGCAGTCTTTACATCCATTTGATGTATGACTAGCTTATATATTGAAGCTAAGGCGATGAGGATCCTAATCGTGGTTATCCTAGCGACAGGTGAGTAGACATCAAAGTAGTCTATCCCTGGTTTTTGGGTAAAGCCCTTGGCTACAAGTCGTGCCTTAAATTTATCTATGGTACCGTCGGGTCTAAGCTTTTTCTTAAACACCCATTTACATCCTATGGTTTTACAACCAGGAGGTAAATTGGTGAGTTCCCAGGTATGGTTTTGAAGTATGGATTGGATCTCGTTATCTATGGCTTCTTTCCAAAAAGGTGAGTCTATGGACTTCATTGCATCTGTATAGGTGGAGGGGGAGTTCTCCACCATAAGTGCATAGAAGTCATCAAAGACTTTCTCTACACGGGCACGTTTACTCCTCCTAGGTTCGGTTTGGGTTACCGGCTCAGTCTGATCAGGTTCTAATTGGACTTCAGGTTCGATCTGAGTCACCTGATTAGAACTAGAGGCCTGGTTATTGGTATTAATCCTAGTGTTGATCCTAGTTTTATAAGGGAAGATATTTTCGAAGTATGAAGCATCTCTTGCTTCGATTATGGTGTTATTGGCTATTTCGCTTATTTCAGAGTTAAACACTAAAAAACGATTAGCGTTACTGTCTGAAGCGTAGCCAATAAAGATGGCATCTACAGTCTTAGGTCCTATCTTCTTCCTTTTGTTATCGGGGATTTTTACCTTAGCTAGGCACCCCCACACTTTTAGGTATTCTAAGTTAGGTTTCCTATGTTTTCATACTTCGTATGGGGTCAAGTCATTATGTTTGAACGGAATACGGTTAAGGATAAAACAAGCCGTCATTAGGGCTTCCCCCCACAAGTTCTCTGGCGCTCCAGAGCTTAGTAACATGGAATTGACCATGTTCATTAGGGTTCTGTTTTTCCTCTCCGCTACACCGTTGGATTGGGGAGTGTAAGGAGCTGTGACTTCATGGAGTATTCCATAGTCATCACAGTACTCACTTAACTCATTTGAGGTGTACTCCCCTCCTCGGTCTGACCTAAGGATCTTAATGGATTCGTCTAATTGGTTTTCAACCAGAGCTCTGTAAATTTTAAATTTACTGAGTACTTCATCCTTAGTTTTAATTAGGTATAGGTGGCAATATTTTGAAGCGTCATCTATGAACGTTACAAAATATCTATTGCCACCTCTCGAGGTTCTCCCAGAATCACAGACATCACTGTGAATTAATTCAAGTATATGGGAGTCTCGATCGATGGTTTTAAAAGATTTCTTAGGTAGTTTGGCTTCTACGCATATCTCGCACTTGTCGAGATTCCTAGTATCGGATTTAGGAATAATGTTTAAGGTCATGAGTTTCTTAATAGAATTATAATTTACATGACCTAGTCTTTGGTGCCAAGTGACCGAAGACTCAACATTTAAAATAGTAGAAGAAGGATTGAATACATTCAATTTAAACAAACCATCACAAAGAAATCCTTTTCCAATAAAATTCATTCCTTTAGTTATTACAACCTTATTGGACTCAAATACAAGCTTATAGCCCTGTTGGACTAATAAGGACCCACTAATTAAATTCCTCCTAATCTCTGGAACGTGGTGGACTCCGCGCAGGGTCAGGGTCTTCTCCGACGTCAGCTTCAGGTCGATTCGTCCTATCCCTAGCACACGAGCCTCAGCATTGTTCCCCATGCTTACAGCTCCTCCACCTGAGACCTGATAGGTGGAAAACAAAGATTGATCAGAGCAAACATGAATGTTAGCTCCTGTGTCAATCCACCAATCAAATGCTTGAAAGGTCATGTTAACTTCAGGGGTGAAGAGAACAGACCTGAAAGCGGTCCCAGAAGAGCCAGCTCCAGAGGTCACCATGTTGACTTGGGAGCCGGGTGGCGTTGGACCATTTCTTCTTGGATTTGGAGGTGGTGCTGTCTTCTTGTAGAAGCATTGGTTGGCCATGTGATTGGTCCGACCGCAGACATAGCAGCAACGCACTCCTTCCTTCTTTTGGTCCTTGGGATGGTTTGGGTTATGGTTGCTATGGTAGGGCTTCTTGGTATATGGTTTAGGCTTAGGGTGGAAGGGTTTCTTCTGGAACTTATGTCTAGGTTTTTGGAATGGTTTAGACGGTTGACCCTCTACGTTGTTGACCTTGGGTTTGGATTCAGAGGTTCCCTTTTCCCTGAGCCTATGTTGCTCCTCAATTCTAATAGAGTTTAGAACTTGAGTTAGGGTTAGGTCACCTTGGGTATGACTTAGGTGCTTAGAGAATTCAGACCAAGAAGCAGGTAGTTTATCTATAAGACAGGCTATCTGGAAGGTTTCATCAAGGGTGGAACCATTAGTCTTCAGATGTTGGACTAGGTTCTCAAACTCATGAATCTGATCATTCATGGGTTTGGAGTCAACCATTTTGAAGCTGTTGAAGTCAGACGCTTTGAAGCGTTTTACTCCAGCATCATCTAGGCCATACTTACGCTCTAGGGTATCCCATAGGTCCTTAGGGTTTTGAATGGTATAATAGATATCGTATAATCTATCAGATAAGGCCCCTAGGATCCTATGAAGGCCATGGTAGTTGATTTCTTCTGGGGTCCTAGTGGGAATACCAAAAGTTGGTTCAGATTCAGGTTGAGAAGTGGAGGCTCGGGTACGACGAGTTTGGCTAGACCCGTTGGATATTCCTGGTGCGGTTTCACCTATGGCTGACAGTAACCCAAGTGTGGTTAGCCAGAATCGCATCTGGTTTTGCCACCTCTTGAAGTTAGACCCGTCAAACTTCTCGGGTTTAGCACTAAGGGTTTCACGGTTTGGTGAGGCCATTTCGGACCAAAATTAGGAGTTGAAATCTGTGGATTGAAAAACAAGTTTTGTCAATTTTAAAGTACACCTAGATAGATTCGACTTTTAGAAGTCCAAATGAAACTTCCAAATCCTAACGGCCAGATGGGCTCCAGGTAGGAGGTGGAGCACTAGGCTCGCTCAAATACCAAGCTACCTTGGGCAATTTAATGCCGGTTTGACAAGCCTTTCTTGACACCGTAGGCAGTGGAATATTTCAATGACGACTTTTAGTCTTTTCTATTATAATCTATGCTTCTAATTTACTTTTGTAGAAAATAGTTTTGTAATTAGTAGCAACTAATAGGTAGCACGAAATAAAGACTAATAGATGATCACGTAGGCTAACTTAGTGAGCACGTTGCAAAGAAAATAACTTATGAACGATTAAATTACAATAAGATTCTTGGATTGTTGGAAATCTAATCGTTCTAAACTAGCAAATTTAGGATTTAAGCAAATTAGTATTAAAATTTATTAGCAAATATTATTTTCGCAAACAAGGACAAGTCACAAATCTCTTTTAGAAATTGTTTGCCAAGGCAGAGCGGGTTCTATGGAACCGTCATTCACCTTGCCGAACTTTTCTAAAAGGGAGAAATAATCTATCTAAAATAATCTAATTATTTAGATTTCTCTATTAGATGCAAGTCAATTATTTTAGATCTAATATTAGGACAGAATAAGAGTTAGAAACTCTGGCCTGTGGTCGAAGCGTGCTAGGCACTGTCCCAAGAATCTTATTGCCCCCCTCGTGCGGGTCTCGTGGCAATTGTTCTCGGAGATACGGCGACCCCGGTCAGGCGACCTCCTTCTCGTCGGCACGACTCCAAGAAGGCTTTGCGAACCTCGTAGACTTTCAGGAACCCAGCGACTCGATGACGACTTCTCGAGGCCGGGAGGCAGCACCGCAGCAAAGCTTTGGTCCGAGAGAGGGAGTCTCTTCGGAGCAAAGGGGCAGCACAATAACACCGCGACCGAGAGAATGGGAGAGAGAGAGACAGTAAGCAGGGATGAATTCCGAAATTCGGACTGTGTAAATCCCATAGCTGCACCGGGCCTTATATAGGCCTCGGGCTGTTAATGGGAGGCTGAAAGAGGGGAGAGGTTAATGGGCTGCGATTAAGCCCATTAACCTCGCACGTTACAGCTCGCAGCGAGCCTGTACGTAACGGCTAGCATGCAGCGCTTCTCGCGTAACGGCTAGTGTCCCAAATGGTAGATAATAAATAGTGGAGGACTTAAAAGCAAAAAGTAAAAACAGGGCAGGTGCGGACCAGCCCATTTCGGAGGTGCTATCGTGTCCGGGTCCGCGGGCGCACACACACGCGCCGCCCAGCCCATGCCCAAGCCCGGCTCGGCTCGGCACGGCACACACACGCGCGCGCGTGTGTGGGCTAGTGGAGCCCCTCCTCTAGTGTGATGACTAGTGGGGGGAAGTGGGGAATCCTATTTAAGTTGGTAGGGGATTTTTCCCCTTACCGATATGGGACTAAAAGCCCATTCCTTTGTGTGGTTTTAAAACACACACCCACCAGATTTAGGGTCTGAACATGGTAGATCCGAGAAGACCCGTCTGTATTCAACGGTCTTGTCGGGTCGGGTCTACCCACAATCCGATACTATAATATATAATACCAGCAGGTCTTTCGGATCAGGTTGAGTCGGATCGGGTCGGATCGGGTCAACTGTATAGACCCGACTGATAAACGGGTCTTATCGGGTCTACCCGTTTATTAACGGGTTTAGGATCTAGACACGATTAATTAAACGGGTCGGATCCGGACCTAGGGGTTTTGGACATGACACGAAACTAGACACGACACGACCCGGCCCATTACCACCCCTACCTCTTAGTTCATAGTGGTGATACGGGGTTGGATGATTTGAGTTCGGATCTCCTCCTGTCGGTGGGCCCGTAGCACATCAGAGCCACATTATAGCGGGAGTAGGTTTCACTACTTTCGGGGTGTGGCTGAGATGCGCATGGGCGTGTGCCCACCAACCGGACTGGGTAAGATTTGTACTGTTGATGTATGGGCCAGAGTCTTTATTAAATGTCAGATCTCCTCCTATGGATCGGTGGCTCCGGCACACATCACAGCCACGTGTAGTCAGCTGAGGTATGATTCACTTTCGGCTGCCATCGTATCGTATGACTGTGATGCGCACGGACCCACCGACCGGGCGAAGGACCGGATGACAACCGAACCAAGCTTTTTTCCCATCAATCAACTTGTATGGTCCCACCGAGAATGCATGCACCGTAAAATTCATATATATATATATATATATATATATATATATATATATATATATATATATATATATATATATATATATATATATATATATATATATATATAGAATACGGGGTATGAGCTGATAGTCTATTTGTTCAAATGGGCTGTCACTGCCAGCCGTCCCCGATTGTGATGATCGCACCGTCCAATAAAAATTAAAAAAAAAAACAAAAACCCTTTACAGCTGTTACAGCTGTTACAGTTACAGCAGCCCGACCCCCTCGATGAAGAGGTGACTCCGACCAGCTTCCGGCGACCCCTGACCAGCTTCCGGCGACCCCCGACCCCCTCCTGCAGGACCCCGACGGACTCCGGCACCCCCCCGATACTCCGGCCACCCCGTCCCCCTCCGACTGCCACCCCGACCCGCTTCCGGCGACCCCCGACCCCCCGGAAGCTCCAGGGGGGGGGACAGGGTCGCCGGACGGGGTCGGGGGTCGCCGGAAGCTGGTCGGGGGTCACCATAAGCGGGTCAGGGGTCGCCGGAAGGGGTTCGGGGTGGCTGTCGGAGGGGGACGGGGTGGCCGGAGTATCGGGGGGGTGCCGGAGCTAGTCGGGGTCCTGGAAGAGGGGGTCGGGGGTCGCCGGAAGCTGGTCGGGGGTCGCCGGAAGCTGGGGGTCGGGCAGCGGTCTGTGGAGAGAGAGAGACAGCTGCTCTGTAACAGTAACAGCTGTAAAGGGTTTTTGTTTTTTTTTTTAATTTTTATTGGACGGTGCGATCATCACAATCGGACGACTGGCAGTGACAGCCCATTTAAACAAATGGGCTGTCAGCTCATACCCCGTATTCTCTCTCTCTCTCTCTCTCTCTATATATATATATATATATATATATATATATATATATATATATATATATATATATATATATATATATATATATATATATATATATATATATATATATATATATATATATATATATATATATATATATATATATATATATATATATATATATATATATATATATAGGGGCAAAAAATGAATTTCGATGTTACTGTAGCCGCTACAGTAACAGCGAAAATCAAATTTGGCCGTTCGATTCCCATCGATCCAACGGATGGGAATCGAACCGACAAATATATGCCGATCGGTGGTGCACTGCACGGTATCAAACGGCCAGGAATCCAGCCGAACCATCAGACGGCCGGGCGGGGGAGCGCTGCACGCGATCAGACGGCGCGGTTTAGGGGATCAGACGGGCGGGGGTTTTCGCGTGGTTTTACAGCCGATCCGCACGATCGGACGGCTGTAAATCATGCAGCGCATTTCCAACCGGGGCAGCGCACAGCGCAACCCAACACGCCTATATATATATATAGTAGTGATATATTGCGGTGGGTAACTGTGGCACCACCTTTGGGGGTATTTTCGAAATTTTATTTGTTTTGGGATTGATCACCTACCCTTGGATTGGACACAAAAAAAATTTCAGCCCGGTCCAAGACCTGTAGGCCGTCCAAATGTATTGATCAAAATGGCAAAAAAAATGAACGACCGAAAAAAGATCAACACATTTGGACGGCCTACAAGTCTTGGATCGGGCTGAAATTTTTTCTGTGTACAATCCAAGGGTGAGTGATCGATCCCCAAAAAAAAAAATTCAAAAATACCTCCAAAAGGGGGTGGTCGCACGTTACCCGGCTGCAATGTATCACTACTCTCTTTCTCTCTCTCTCTCTCTTTATATATATATATATATATATATATATATATATATATATATATATATATATATATATATATATATATATATATATATATATATATATATATATATATATATATATATGCTATAATGCGGTATGCGGTACGTGCGGCACTACACTGCAGCCATCTGATGCACGCGCTACGTGCATGTGATGCATGCAGCGGTGCATCAGACGGCTACTTTACTGTGCCGCACTTACCGCATTATAGCATGCCCTATATATATATATATATATATATATGGGCATGTTAAGATGCGGCGTGCGGTGTCGCACCCCAGCCATCTGATGCACCGTTGCGTGCATCGCACACACGCAGCGGGTGCATCAGACGACTGCGGTGTGACACCGCACACACTGCACGCCGCATTTTATCATTCCTCTCTCTCTCTCTGTATATATATATATATATATATATATATATATATATATATATATATATATATATATATATATATATATATATATATATATATATATATATATATATATATATATATATATATATATATATATATATATATATATATATAGAGTTCGGTTCTGTTGCGGGACGTCCCGCAGCGTTATCCTGCGGGACAAAATCCCAGCCGTCCGATTGCGATCGCGTGGATTCCGTGCGGTGGGCCGGGGGTTGTACGGGCCATCCGATCATCTGATCCAACGATCGGAGATCACCCAAACCACCGAACCATCGCTGTTACTGTGGCGGGCACAGTAACAGCATTTCGGTGGGTTGGGTGAATCCCGGCCGTCCGATCGTCTTGAATCGAACGGCACATACCTCTCCGCCCCGGTTAAAAGTTCTAGCCGTTCGATCGAATGATCGAACGGATGAGATCCCGTGGGAATCAATCGAATGGGACAAAAATTAATGATGGTAATCATTACTTTTTGTCTTATTCGATTGATTCCCACGGGATCTCATCCGTTCGATCATTCGATCGAACGGCTAGAACTTTTTACCGGGGCGGAGAGGTTATGTGCCGTTCGATTCAAGACGATCGGACGGCCGGGATTCAACCCCTCCACCGAAATGCTGTTACTGTGCCCGCCACAGTAACAGCGATGGTTCGGTGGTTTGGGTGAATTCCGATCGTTGGATCGGATGATCGAACGGCCCGTACAACCCCCGGCCCACCGCACGGAATCCACGCGATCGCAATCGGACGGCTGGGATTTTGTCCCGCAGGATAACGCTGCGGGACGTCCCGCAACAGAACCGAACTCTATTTATATATATACTAGTGCATGCCCGTGCCTGTCGGCACTGCAGCGGGCCGCCTTCGGCGGCAACACACCTGTCAACAATGCAGCAGACCGCCTTCGGCAGCAAAACACCCCCCGGGCATCACCACCCCTACCCCCTCCCCCACCGTCATATGCGACTACAACACACTTGACCGCCTTTGGCGTGCCCATGCCGATTGGCACGAAGCGGGAGCCTTCGGTGCGACGACAACACACTTAGCCGTCGGCACTGCAGTGGACCGCATTCGACGACAATACACTTGTCAGGCCGTCTTCAGCGGCAAAACACCCCCCAACTGACACGAAGCGGGCAACCACCGCCCCACCCCCCCAACCCCGAATCCAAATCTTCTACACCATTTAGCTGTACCCCAAATCATAGCCGTCCGTTGCACCCATACTCGACCCTTGCATCGCACTCGGTCCGAATCGGCAGGTAAAGAAACAGATGTGATTGGCCCTCCAATGATCTACCCAACATCCGATCATAATATGTGATGGGTTCAATAGACGCCTGTGATCAGGACACCCATGATGATAAGCTGCAACGAAAGATAAAATTAAAAAAAAATAAATAATTAGATATTTAAACGGATCTTACTGGGTCTTAGCGGGTCTACCCGTTTTTTTAAAAGGATAGTGCATGTGCCCGTCGGCACTGTAGCGAGCCGCCCTGTCGGCACTGCAGCAGGCCGTCTTCGGTGGCAACACACTTGAACGTTTTAGGCAACAAAACACTTTCGACGACAACAACGACATTCATAGGGACACCCATTTTCTCGCCCGTACCGATTGGCACGAAGCTAGCGCTTTCGTCTAGGGATGGCAACGATACCGTTTCGGTGCTGTTTTGGGCAAAACCGAAATCGCGCCGCAACACCGAAACCGCACCGCACCGCGACGATGTACCATATGTAAAACCGACCCAACACGACCCATTCCCACCCCTACACATACGTCTCTCTCTCTCTCTCTCTCACACACACACACACACGTCACACGTGCGAATGCACCTCATCATTCCTATGTAATTTTTTTGATACGTAATCTGGGGCTGTCTACAGATATGGCAAAAAGGTGGGGAGGAGGAACTTACTGCTACGTCCACTGTTCTTTTTTCTCCTCCCCATCTTTTTGCCATATTTGTAGACATCTCACCCAATCTCAAAGTCATACACGTATGAACTTACTCGCTATTAGCTGTCGACCCATCCTTACCAGCTCATTCGAGCTCTAGGTAGTGAACAAAAAATCCAACCCCATATGCAAGTCCACATCTTATGCACATGACTCCATCATTTCTCTCTATCTTTTGAAACCTAATCACAGCTCTCAAAAACTCATCCCAAGCATTACAGCACACATCATAGCCATCCATGGCCGTATCAACCCATGCGAAGCTATGCATGCATGCTCTTATCCAAGTCTCTCTCTTTTAAATCCCAACCGCCCAACCTGATAACAACTCCCCACTATCCCATATCTCTCTTTTTAACTTTATTTCCATTTAATCAAAACCTGATCGCAGCCGTCCGTATTATTCAAAACTATCTGATCGCACCCCCTCCTATCTCTCCTATTTTCTCTCTAATTGATTCTCTTTCCTTATTTTACCGTCCCTTTCTTCAAATCTCTCTCTCTCTTGCCATGTAATCGAAACTCCCTCCCTCTCTCCTCATCTAAATCCCGCAACACCCCTTGTGATCCTCTATCTATCCCCATTAATCTCCTTACATAATCGTGCCTTACACCCAGCCATTAATACCTTATATGCATGCAATTAAATGCAATTAATATTCTATATAGAGCATTTATTTAATTTCTGAATGAGTCATCAAGTGCAGCTTCTATTCCTTTATGTATGGATGGTTGTGATGATGCGTAGTTATTTTTTTTGTACTCTAGTCAACTTGTTTCGTTTTGTCTAGTTAGCAATTTTTTTGTCTAATCAGCTTTTGGTGTCATTTTGTCTAGTCAGCACGAAAAGCCGTGCCATGTTATATAATTGATTCTCTTTCCTTATTTTACCGTCCCTCTCTTCAAATCTCTCTCTCTCTTGCCATGTAACCGAAACTCCCTCCCTCTCTCCTCATCTAAATCCCGCAACACCCCTTGTGATCCTCTATCTATCCCCATTAATCTCCTTACATAATCATGCCTTACACCCAGCCATTAATACCTTATATGCATGCAATTAAATGCAATTATTATTCTATATAGAGCATTTATTTAATTTCTGAATGAGCCATCAAGTGCAGCTTCTATTCCTTTATGTATGGATGGTTGTGATGATGCGTAGTTATTTTTTTTGTCTAGTCAACTTGTTTCGTTTTGTCTAGTCAGCAATTTTTTTGTCTAGTCAGCTTTTGGTGTCATTTTGTCTAGTCAGCACGAAAGCGCCGTGCCATGTTATATATATATATATATATATATATATATATATATATATATATATATATATATATATATATATATATATATATATATATATATATATATATATATATATATATATATATATATATATATATATATATATATATATATATATATATATATATATATATAGAGAGAGAGAGAGAGAGAGAGAATGGGAGGTGAGCTGCCTGCCTAAATACTCATTTGAGATGTCACTGACAGCCGTCCAATCCCAATGATCGAACAGTCCCATAAAAAAAAAACAGCTGTTAGCACAGCTGTGTTACCCGTCCCCTCTCCCTCTCTCTCTCTGCGCAGCCCGAACCACCGACCCCCTCTGGCGGCACTCCCGACCTCTCCGGCGCAACCCCGCCCCCCTCCGACCGCTCTCCAGACTCCCTCCGGCCGCACTCCCGTCCCCCTCCGACGACCCCGTCCCCCTCCGGCGTGACCCCGTCCCCCTCCGGCAGACCCCCCGACCCCCTCCGGCAAACCTCGTCCACCTTCGGCAAGTGTGATTCACCATCACAGAGATCCGATAGATGCCGATGGTGAATCGCACTTGTCGGAGGGGGAGGGGGACGAAGTCACCGGAGGGGGACGAGGTCGCGCCGGAGGGGGACGGGGTCGCCGGAGGGGTCGGGAGTGCCGCCGGAGGGGGTCGGTGGTTCGGGCTGCAGAGAGAGAGAGAGAGGGAGAGGGGACGGGTGACACAACTGTGTTAACAACTGTTTTATTTTGTTTTTTATTTTTTTAAAGGACGGTCTGATCAATATATATATATATATATTATATATATATATATATATATATATATATCTATATATATATATATATATATATATATATATATATATATATATATATATATATATATATATATATATATATATATATATATATATATATATATATATATATATATATATATATATATATATATATATATATATATATATATATATATATATATATATATATATATATATATATATATATATATATATATATATATATATATATATATATATATATATATATAGAGAGAGAGAGAGAGAGAGAGAGAGAGAGAGGGCCGATCCAGAGAGAAACCCCTTATTTGTGAAACCTTGTGCGAAACCCCCTAGAGGTTTTAGAATTTGATGAAACTTCAAATTCTAAAACTTCTAGGGGCATCAAATTTGATAATCAAATTAACGGTTTTTATGAACGGTCGGTAAATTTTTCTAACATTTGATGCCCCTAGAGTTTTTGGAATTTGATGAAATTTTGTGAGGATGATCAACTTGGCATAGGTAGCATGCCTACGAAGTTTCATCAAATTCTGAAACCTCTAGGGGGATTTCGCACAAGGTTTTGCAAATAAGGGGTTTCTCACTGGATCGGCTCTCTCTCTCTCTCTCTCTCTCTCTCTCTCTCTCTCTCTCTCTCTCTCTATATATATATATATATATATATATATATATATATATATATATATATATATATATATATATATATATATATATATATATATATATATATATATATATATATATATATATATATATATATATATATATATATATATATATATATATATATATATATATATATATATATATATATATATATATATATATATATGGCATGCTATAATGCGGTAAGTGCGGCACTGCAAATAATGGGTTTCTCACTGGATCGGCCCTATATATATATATATATATATATATATATATATATATATATATATATATATATATATATATATATATATATATATATATATATATATATATATATATATATATATATATGAGGAATGGGATGCTGCCTATCAAAGCAGCGTTTTTTGCTGCTTTGATACATTGTTTGACCATCCTAGAAGTTTTGGAATTTGATGAAATTTGGTGAGGGTGTTGTCTAGGGTAAGATGATCATCATCACAAATTTTTATCAAATTCCAAAACTTCTAAGAGGGTCAAATGGTCGAAGCAAAATCTGCAGTCACCGTTAAAATCTGCAGATTTTGCTTCGACCATTTGACCCTCTTAGAAGTGTTGGAATTTGATGAAAATTTGTGAGGATGATCAACGCTGTTTTGATAGGCAGCATCCCATTCCTCTATATATATATATATATATATATATATATATATATATATATATGTATATATATATATATATAGGATAACGATCCAGTGAGATAACTCTTCTATGAGATAACTTTGAGAAACCTATCTAGAGGTTTCAGAATTTGATGAAAATTGGTGAGCATGCTCTCAGGGGTATTTTTAGTTTTTTTTTTTTTGGGATTGATCACCCACCCTTGGATAGCACAAAAAAAAAATTTCAGCTTGATGCAAGACATGTAGACCGTCCAAATGTGTTGATCAAAATGGCGACAAACTTGAACGACCGATAAAAGTCGATCACATTTGGACAGCCTACACGTCTTGGATTGAGCTGAAATTTTGTGTGTGTGCTATCCAACGGTGGGTGATCAATCCCCCAAAAAAAAAAAACCAAAAATACCCCCGAAGGGGGTGGCCGCACGTTAAGCCCGCACGTTACCGATCGCAATGTATCACTACTCTCTCTCTCTCTCTCTCTATATATATATATATATATATATATATATATAGAGAGAGAGAGAGAGAGAGAGAGAGAGAGCATGGCAGATATCTATGTCCTTTTTTATATATTTATAGAGAGCTCCCATCACTTTAACGTGGACCAAACAAGACAAAATTACTACAATGATCTTAAAGCACATATACATAGATAAATTCTAAAATGGAGCCCAAAATATGAAGTTTCAAACCCCAATCGGTGGTGTCCTGGTCTAGATTTAGAGCCGGTTAGAGATATTATATGAAAATAAGCAATAGGTGTGCAGGTTTCCACACATATACTTACTGGAAGTTTTCAAAGTGATCCAATAGACTCCTTGCCATGGGACAGATAAGCAACAGATGTGCAGGTTTCCACACGCATACTTACTTGAAGTTTTCAATGCAGACTCATCAAGGATAACAAATTCTTTTATCCTCGCAGATCTTCAAGAAAGGCCCTTAGGTGAAACTAACTATGATTAATAATATATTTTTTTTTATTTTTTGTGGTGAATACTCACTACGCTTATTTGATTCCCGACCGCTTTATATATCTACTTGTCTGCTTTTCATCGATTGCTTTTCACTTCTTGAATATTCCAAAGACTTCATCATCCAGCTTGCCTTCTATATTGAGTATAGCTCGGACAATTCTATTGAACTCATCGAGGTGATCGATCATGCATTGATGTATCTTCTTTTATGCGCAACTTGTAGTTCTATTGCTTCAGGTCCAATCGGTCTGTCAGAAACTTCGTCATGTACTGATTTTCAAGCTTAATTTGATCAAATCGTAGTAAATGATTTCTCATGCACAACGGTGCACGTAATTTCTTTTATCAAACACAACTGAATTGTCTTGTCCTTCAAACCCCGTAACGCTCTGAGTTGACCATGAGGAATCGAGACAGAGAAACAGGAAACCCCCACTCATAGGCGATGTGGAACTAAGCACATATCCCATGAAAATCAACAAAATAAATTGACACGGTGCAACCGCGTTTCAGACGGTGCTGACAGGAGGGAGCGACACCGTAGCGGAGACCATCGAAGCGACGATGCTGATGCTGCTCTGCCATCCGGACATCATGACGAAGGTGAGGGCGGAGATCGACAGCAACGTCGAGCCTGGCTGCCTCCTCGAGGAGTCTGACCTCCCGAAGCTCCCCTACCTCCACTGCGTCCTCAAGGAGCTGCTGCGGCTCGCCCCGCCGATGCAGGGCCTCCCTCCCCGCGCCTCGTCGGAGGACTGCACCATCCAAGGCTACCACGTGCCGCGAGGCACGATGGTGTTCGTCAACGTGTGGGGCATCCAGCGGGACCCCAAGCTGTGGGACGACCCGATGGCGTTCAAGCCGGAGAGGTTTGCCGGCCACTCTAGTGGGAAGGACGAGTTCCGGTACATCCCGTTCGGGGCCGGGAGGAGGGGGTGCCCTGGGGAGAACCTGGGGGTGCGGATGGTGACCTACGCGGTGGGGTTCTTCGTCCAGTGCTTCGAGTGGGATCCCATGACAGCGGAGGAGGTGGACCTGAGCTCCGTGCTGGGGCTGACTCAACCCAAGGGGAAGCCGATGGTGGCCAGATTCAAGGTTCGTGATTCCATGATCCATGCACTTTCCAAAATCTGATGGCCAGTGGTTGCACCACCTTATGCTTTAGGGCTTGGTTCTGGTTTGCAGTGGGTCGTGGAATTGATGTGAAATTCCAATCTGGGTTCAGTGGTCAATAAAAGTTATGTTGGATCCTCATGTTCATGCTAAGGAAATAAGAACCTAATGTTGGTTTTGTGGCTCAATCTCGATCCAAGGGGCCTTTTTCGGAGGGGGTGTAGCAGATTGAGATATTGGGGGGTATATTGTAAATATTTTTAAAACCGTGTAACCCTATGTATGTAAAAGGTGTTTCGGGGACTGGGACGTGAGATTTCGGTGAGTTTTTTCAAAGGAGAAACCTTAAGGTAGAGCTGGCAAATAGGTTAGGGTTGGCGTGGTTATGATGGCTCAACCCTGTGCAGCCTTAACCGGCTTATTAAACAGGTTAATTTTCCAACCTCACCCTACGAGGTCAGCCCTAACCCTTATCCACCTGATCACCCAACTAATCTAAATTATCCTAATAAAAAAAAAATCAAAGTTTCATCTAAACTTACTTATCACATACGCCAAACTTACCCTACCCATAAGCATCTCAGTGCGAATCTAAAAGGTGTTTCGGGGGCTGGGATGTTAGATTTCGATGAGTTTTTTTGGAGGAGAAACCCTAAGGTAGAGCTTGCAAATGGGTTAGGGTTGGCGAGTTATGATGGCTCAATCCTGTGCAACCTTAACCGGCTTATTAAACGCGTTAATTTTCCAATCTCACCCTAGGAGGGTCAACTCTAACCCTCATCCACCTGACCCAATTAATCTAAAATTATCCTACCCAAAAAATATATCAAAGTTTCATCTAAACTTACTTATCACATGCGCCAAACTTACCCTACCCATGAGCATCTCAGTGCGAATCTAAGCTTACCCTAACCCTTACCCACCTGATCTGATTTTTGTTTTTAATTCCACATCTTGCGATAAGCAGGATGAATTAGGGTTGGGTTAGACGAGCCGGGTTCGCAAGTCAAGTTAGCTTTTGCCAACACTAACCTAAGGTGAATAGGATTTTCTTATTGAGGAAGTGATTGCTTGTACCTTTAGTTGATTCTTGGCTTTTTGATTTTAGAATTTTCCCAAGATGATATGATGGAATATAATGATCAATTTCCCATATGAGGAATAGGAATAAATCAATGGACATGTATGGTCAAATGCCATACGATGCTCCTATACAACTCTTACAAAATAGAATAATGCTTACAAGAAGACTACATGACTCTTTTTTACTTACCTCCTTTCTTCTCTTACTCTATATCTCACCACTCCACTCTTCACACTTGTCACTTACTTGTACACCACCTTATATAGGAAGACTAGGGGTAGATATGGGCGGGGTTGGCCTGGTTTGAAGGTGTGATCATGTTTGGACAAAGTTACATCGCCTTTGTTCAAATTGTCTGAGTTGCACGAGTAACTTGTAGAGGATTTGTCCGTATTTGGATAATAGAAGGTCATCGGGTTCCTCAGGTTCGTTCGAACTGTTCACTAAATAGTAGAGATATGACAGATCTAAAAGTTACACCGTTAGCTTCTTGGAGGGTTTGCTTCCTCCAAGACAGTTGTTCATCCCATTGGTGGTGGTGGTGGTGATCTTGGAGGATCCTATCCCATGAGGGGTTCCTTATCTTCTTCTTTCTAGGTTAGGGTTGGTGTGGTTATGATGGCTCAACCCTGTGCAGCCTTAACCGGCTTATTAAACAGGTTAATTTTCCAACCTCACCCTACGAGGTCAGCCCTAACTCTTATCCACCTGATCACCCAACTAATATAAAATTATCCTAATAAAAAAAAAAAATCAAAGTTTCATCTAAACTTACTTATCACATACGCCAAACTTACCCTACCCATGAGCATCTCAGTGCGAATCTAAAAGGTGTTTCGAGGGCTGGGATGTGAGATTTCGATGAGTTTTTTCGGAGGAGAAACCCTAAGATAGAGCTGGCAAATGGGTTAGGGTTGGCGAGTTATGATGGCTCAACCCTGTGCAACCTTAACCGGCTTATTAAATGGAATTAATTTTCCAACCTCACCCTAGGAGGTCAACCCTAACCCTTAACCATCTGATCACCTAATTAATCTAAAATTATCCTACCCAAAAAAAAAATTCAAAGTTTCATCTAAACTTACTTATCACATACGCCTTCAACCCCCGGGACTTCTTCCCGGTGGTCGGCTGGGCGGATCTGATGGGGGTGGAGAGGAGGACGAGGAGGCGCTGGGGATGGTGTTCGCCTTCAACCCCCGGGACTTCTTCCCGGCGGTCGGCTGGGCGGATCTGATGGGGGTGGAGAGGAGGACGAGGAGGCTGAGGCCCAAGTGGGACCGCTTCCTATCCGACCTGTTGGAGGAGCAGAGGACGAAGAGGAAGAGCCTGGCCGCCGCTTCCGGGGTGGCGGAGGGCGGAGAGGCGGAGGCGAAGGAGAGGAAGCGGACGCTGATCGACGTCATGCTCGCCATGCAGGAAACGGATCCCGAGAACTTCACCGACGAGATCATCAAAGGCCAGATCCAGGTAAGAATCTAATACTATACTTCTTAGTATTTTTACTCTGGATGCTTGAGCTGTTTGCAGTGGCGGAGCCAGAAATTCACTCTAGTGGAGAGAGAGAGAGAGAGAGAGAGAGAGAGAGAGAGAGAGAGAGAGAGAGAGAGAGAGAGAGAGAGAGAGAGAGAGAGAGAGAGAGAGAGAGAGATCAATTTTTGTTTTTTTTAAGTTTCACTTTAACCCCCCCCCCCCCCCCCCCCCAAGTGAAGTTTAGCTTAAAAACACTTAATCCATTGTAGTTTATTTTGTTCAAAATCGTTCCCTAAAATTTAAAATGTTAGCAAAATACCCCTTTTTTCAACTACTTAATTTCCTTATTTGGTGCATTTTATCCAATAAAATTAGAAATAAAGAGGGGAGTTAGGTGTTCTTGAGCTAAACTTCAGGGGGGGTAAGTATGATTTACCCTCTTTGAAATCTTAATGGGGGTACTTGCCCCCTCTGAGCCTAGTTGGCTCCGCCAGTGGCTGTTTGGGTATGATTCTACTCCGAGATTTTTGAATTCTTAGAACCAAAACTTATACGGAGAGTCTAAAAGCTCGTTTGGCTCTGCCTGCATGTTGTGATTACTCGGAGAGCTCAAATTTATAATTCCAGGAACCACTTTTTTAGAGTATGGGTTTGAAGACTTTAGCTCATGGGCACGAATTGTGTATTTTCGGAGAGTCCAAATGTACTTAAAAGATACACCGAGAGCCTAAAAACAAATAGATTTTGCAAACATACTTTTTTTATTTTGGACTCTTCAAAACAGAATTCTGAGATCTCGGAAACCCATAATCTGTTTCTGGGATTATGAAAACTCAAAAGCCGAGTATTGTTTCTAAATCAGCCGCTATGTTTCATAGGGATGGCAACGGTGCGGTTTTGAGCAAAACCGAAACCGCAGCGCAACACCGAACCGGAACACCAAAACCGCACCGCACCGCGACGGTGTACCATATATAAAACCGAAACCACACCATGTGGTGCGGTGCATCGAGGTTTAATATTATAATGGTCTAAACGGTGCGTTTTTTTGCGGTTTTGGGCAAAACCGAAACCGCATCACAACACCAAAACCGTAAACCGAAACCGCACCGCACCGCGACGATTTTATATTTTGGCAAACCAAAATCGCACCATGCGGTGCGTTTTTCACGGTTTACGATTTTAAACCGCACCATTGACATCCCTAATGTTTTAGGACCATTACCTAATATAGAGGGGAGAAAAAAGGAGCTGTCTGATTGTATGTAAAAAAATGCATGGATATAAATCGGAGGGCTCACTGTTCTTCCAAGCAAAAAAAAAAAAAAGTTGGTTCCAATAAGCTGACGTGACAATCAATGGTCGATCCATACTCCACTATTATAAAATAAACCGATTAAAAAAGTATCTTGGGTGCATTGCATTCACGAAAAGCGGGCCCGGCCAGTAGGATTGCTCTGGTTTGTCAAAGTATTTGTTGGTGGACTGGAGACTGTAAAGTTGTCAATCCAAAAGTTTGGGCAAAACTCTTTTTTTTTTCCGTTATTTTGACTTTGCTCCCTAAATTTTGCCTTGAATTAGACTTTACCAACCTACCTTTTCATTAATTAGATTTTACCTCCCAAAATTAACTGTTCCGTCAGCTCACCATCTATGAGAAAAGGTGAGCTGATGCAAAAGAAATAAAGATTTAGAGGGTGAGCTGAAGAAACAGTTAGTTTTGGGGGGTAAAGTCTAATTAATAAAAATATAGGGGGTAAAGTCTAATTCAAGGCAAAATTTGGGAGACAAAGTCAAAGTAATTTTTTTTTTAAAATTACACCTAGACCCCTGTAGTTGGACCGATTATCATGTACACCCTCTTATTTTGAAAACCCTACAAATGCCCTCCCATAGAACCCGCTATAGTTTTGGAGGAGGTGCAAGTGATGTGCTTTGAGAGCATTGGTAGGGTTTTAAGCATGAAGGGATGTAAGTGATAATCAATCAAACTACAGGGGTTTATGTACGATTAGTGCTCGGGTACGAACCCCGTCACACCACGTCGCCACTCAACTGCAGCACCGTGAGCCGGTGGCCCCACATGATTCAAACCAAGGGGCGAATAAGGAGACGCCAACCGGGGACAATTATCAGCACAGCCTCTGTACCATATAACCGCGGTGCAGTGGATCTTCTGGAAAAATTCAGCACATCCTTCGCACGCTACAACCGCGGTGGGGGCCATGGGATGAACCCTAGCCACGTAAGGTTGGCAAACTAGTATTCCCCTTCTAGAGTTGATATGGCGTTGGATGATCGAGTCCGGATCTCCTCCAGTCGGTGGGCCCGGCACGCATCAGAGCCACACATTATAGCGGGAGTAGGTAACACATCTTTTGGGGGTGCGGCTGAGATGCGCATGGGCGTGTGCCCACCGACCGGGCTGGTGACGATTGGGCCAGAGTCTTTATTAAATGTCAAATCTCCACCCATTAATCAACATGTACCTATGTCCTTTTTTTTATATATATAAAATAATATATAGAGCTCCCATCACTTAAACGTGAATCAAATAAGACAAAATTACTACAGTGATCTTAAAGCACATATACATTGATAAATTATAAAATGGAGCTCAATAATTGATATCATACTATCTAATATGTTGTTTTGGATAATTCCTTTTCATTTGCGCAATAATTAATCTCGATTGAGTGACTGCATCCTATTATGAGCACAATAAACTTCTAATCTATAAGTTTTCGGATACATCTTTAAATAGCAAAATTTTATAAATGACAGTTTGTGGTGTGAATCTAAAACTACTGCAATAGCTAATATAGGGCTAAAATCCGACCAATGCTCTTATCAAAACTTTGTTTACATCCGTTTAGCAATAAGATCGATAAATTCATTTAAATTTTTGTAATCTTTCTTCAAAGTCATTTGACATTTCTATACCCCCTGAAAATACATGTTCGTTGTGGGATATTTACTTTCTGTTGAGGTATTTATTACTTCATAGAAAATTTTTAAAATTTTTGGAATTATAGCAATATGTGCCCATTGTCCTAAAGTAGGGCAACCATCATAGTTATCATCAATCATCTGCAAGTAAGAAAACACCTTCTGATATGCAATGCAGCTGTCAAGCATTAAAAAAGTTAAGTTTCACCTTGTAGGGACATCTTGATGTAGACCCTTTTTATGTGTCAATGCTAATTTTGTAGAAGTGTCTAAGAATTTACTTTTTCTTATTTGTTAACCTTTGAGATATTTGATTGATTCTCGTAACTTTTGCACTGCCACATCAATTGTTTTCAACCGTTCTTTGGCTATAATGTTAAAAATGTGTGCGAAACAATGCACATGAAAATATATCCCACCACATAAAATAGCATCTTTCAAACAAAGTTGGTCATTCATTGCCTTTGTACACTTGTCATTTGATATAGCATTGTCCAATGTGATTGAAAAAATCTTTTCTTCAACCCCCTACTCAGCTAACATCGAAAACATCTTCTCTGCAATGATTCACCTGTATGTTGAGGTGGCATATGACAGAAATTCAACACAAACTTTCACAGTACTCAATCTACATATATAAATTACGATGCCTGTTATATATACACATATGCAGTAATCGATGTTGACAAGTCTGACATAAGACATATTTTTTCTAGAGCAGACAATAAGATATTGCGTATAATCTTTTTTTGTTTTTTATGCAATTTAAGTACATATGCTTTTGTAGTGTTCCTTGTAATATGTTTCACAGATTTAGAGAGCTACATAGATCTCTAAATTTATTATGTTCCACAATATTAAATGAGCAGTTATGTTTAACAATTATTGTAGTTACCTTCTCATGAAACACACCTTGGTCTATTATTTGTAAACGTATGTTTATATCCCTACTTGTCTTAGATATAGGTAGCTGACCAATATAACAAGTCCCACGCCTAGGACACTTTGGAATATGACGTCACAGATTTTAGATTCCATATTTTTTGCTATTATACAAGTACTTTAAACTATAATGTTTGTCTTGGCCATTTTTTTCTATACTTTAGATGAAAGTGTTCTTCAGTATTTTTTTTTTGTACTACCTTGATCTGAACATTATTTTTCTATACCTTTTTTTCTATTTGCCGATGCTAATCGTGCGCATGACCTGGAAGTCGTGCGCACAACTCTTCCTGGTCGATCCTTCCTAGCTTCCGATGCTCTGTCTTCCGTCGTTTCTTCGCGCACAAACCTTGGAGTTGTATGCGGCTTGTTTCGAGCCACATCTTCAATAATCTCCACCTTGTCTTCTATAATAAGATATGAGCATCCCCGTGAACACGAACCTCTTTTTTTTACACCGTGAATCAATCGCCTGATCATCTTCACCCCTGAGCGCACTCCACCTGCACTTTTGTTCTTCACCAAATATTATGGTTATGTCATCGTCTTTCCGGCTAATCTGTATAGGCATCCACCCAAGGCCCCCTTCATGATCATGGAAGCTCCGTCCCAAACTTTCACAACTCCATCTTGATCGGTGAAGGTGCACCCGAGGGAATCTAGCCTGGAAAGACAGACTAGATCACCCCTTCATCCTGGAACATAACGGACATCTTTGAATGTTCATACCTGATTATCAGATATCTCAATTCGAATATCCCTGACTCCCTTTATCACCACCTTGGACCCTTCGCCAGCTGTCAACTTGCCACCATTGCACTCTGTATACCCATGCCCTGTGTGAACCAATATGATGTGTGGCCCCACAATTGATTATCCAGTCATGGTCTAATATAACATCAGTGGTTTCCATCATAACATCACCCTCATCAAGGTCCCTTGATGAGGCATAACCGGTGGATGCATTATCCTTGCTTTGGATGACTATGAGTAATCCGGTCTTGCTCCATCTTTCCACTTGCACTCGGATTTGAAGTGCCCAGGTCTTCCGCTCTTCCAACAAGTGCCTTCCTTCTTCTTATTCTTCGTCTCTGCCACCACCGTAACTGCCATTGATTGGTTGTCACCTTTTGCCTCACCCGACCCCTTCAATTGGAGTTCGTTTGCAAGGAGTGTACCCATGACATCCTCGAACATGATGGCATCTTTTCCGTATAGCATCGTGACCTTCAAATGCTCGTAGGACTTTGGTAAAGATCCCAGAAGAAGAAGTGTCATATCCATCTCCTTCATGTCTTCACCGACATTAAGGAGATCTTTCGTCAGTTGATTAAATGCCTGAATTATGCTCCAAAATTCTTGTACCCTCTGCCATCTAAGAAGTGTAGAGATGTTTGCCAGTACAATCTTCGAGAGACACATCCGAATTGCGCACGCCACCTTCAAATCGTATTCAAACCAATCGTCGTCCGACATCTTGTCCGGCTTGATGCCCTTCAGAGTCTTATGCAAACCGCCTTGAATCAATGTATCCCTGATTTGTATTTGCCACAAGCCAAAGTTGATTTGCCCATCAAACTTCTTAATCTTGAACCGTAGGTTTGGACCTTGAGTCGTCATCTCTGAATTATTCGATATCGATCTAGTGCCTCCGAATCATGAACAAGAAGCTCTGATACCAATGTTTTGCGATCCGAGGCCCTTGCGTAGCGGAAGAAGGGAGGGAGTACCGACGTGCGAGAGAAACTTCTACGGAGAAGAAGTTGACTTGTAACCACCAAGAAGACGAAACAAAAAGAGCAAATAAAGCATAAAGCGAACACACAAGATATACGGCAATAACGATCAATTGATTCACTATTGAGGAGATAACCTGAGTAAAAAAGAAATCTTACCTTTCACCAATCTCTTTCAATACTCGTAAAGAGAAGCCCTTCCATAAGCGACCAGGTCTGCAACCTTCACATCGAAGAAACTAGAGAGAATCATTCCCCGAAGTCCTAAGCCTCGTTGGATTGCTCTCTTTCTCCTTTGGTGATGACTACACTCTCTTATGGCTTCTCTCTGTTCCTAGGTTTGTCGTAGACCTGGCCTTATATAGGCATACAATCGTGCAAGACTTAGAGAAGGAAGCCCACAAAAAAACGCAGTCCGAACCCCATACATGTGTACTGCCATACCAGTCGTGCGCACGACTTAGGGAGGTCGTGCGCACGACTTGACCTGGTCTTCTCGCTCGACAAATATACCGATGCCAGTCGTGTGCACGACCTGGAAGTTTTGCGCATGACTATTCCTAGCCGATCCTTTCTAGCTTTCGATGCTCTGTCTTTCGCCGTTTCTTTACGCACGAACCTTGGAGTTGTATGCGGCTTGGTCGGAGTCACATCTTCAACATAACAATCATAGCAAAAGAGTAACAACTCATAAAGATTAAAAATCCTTTAGTTTTGGCTAACGCGGGCTTCTCCTGCAGCGCACATGTAATAACGAAACTTTTAAATGATAATTTTTCCTCTACATATAAAGTGTAACAATCGTAGCAAAATCGTAACAATTGGTAAAGAGTAACAATCCGTTAGCAAAGAGTAACAATTTGATATGGTAAAATGCCTTAATTGCTGATTGATTGTAGCGGCATTTTGCTCATCTAGTCACAGTATGAATTTTTTGGACCAAAAATGCATTTAACTATGGAAAACCATGTTGATTCTATCTCTCGCACATAAAGAGTAACAAGTGGTAAAAAAGAGTAACAATTTGGTCGGTTGACAAAATAAAATTATTTTTTGATAAAAATATACAAAAAAAATTTGTTTTGTGATTTTAAATCTACAATCTAGAATGATTCCAATTGATTTTCATGCAAAAAATGGTTCGTGTTAAGTGGCAAGAAATATAAATTTAGTGAACTTGGACTGGGCATTACTGTCCAATTTTTCTATTTGGTTTTGCGGGATTTCAAGAAGGAGCTATTGCAATACGGGGACTTGTATGAGGGTTTATTGTAAGTTGGTACCTTTGTCAGGGAGCTATCACTAAGTCCCCTGTAATTTGATCGATTATCACTTATACCCCCTTATGTTTAAAACCATACAAATGCCTCCTTATAGTTTGAAAAACATATCACTTGCAACCCTTCCGGGGGCCCAGAGGGGGTTTTTGTGTATGGTTTTTCAACTATAAGTGGACATTTGTAGGGTTTTAAACATAAGGTGGTGTAAGTGATAATCGGTCAAACTACATGGGTGTCTTTGTATAATTTTTTTTTTTTTTGAGAACCCCTCCACAAAGGAGGGAGGGTTAGGCAGCCCCCAACCAGTCAAAAGCACTAATCAAGGTAAAATACGATTACAAAAATCTCTCCTCTCTACCGAGAACTTCTCCACCCAAGGTACAATCCAAATCTTGAAGGTAGCAACAACGGCTCTCCTAAGCTTCTCATCCGTAGCCGTCTTCTAGTGAAAGATCCTCATATTTCGCTCAAGCCAAATGGTCCAAAGGATGTTCATAGCCAAGATATCCCAAGGACTCCGCAGCCCCTTCTTGATCTCTCTGCGCCTCAAGGAATGCCAAAGAGCTCGTAGATTCCTAGGGTGAGAGTTGATACCCCCGATATCTTCGAAATGCATCCAAATCCTCTTAGTCGTGGCGCATTCAAGCAGAAGATGAGAAGAGGATTCCTCAACCGTATTGCAGAAGGTACAGGAAGAGTCAGAAATCTGAGGATTATGCCTCTTCATAAGGTTGACCTTTGTCAATATCTTATCCCTCGACGCTAAGAGAGAGAAGATCTTGACCTTCGAAGGGGCTTTGGATCTCCAGATGGATTTTGATGGCAAGAATCTCTCAACTGGCGGCAACAATCTCTTGTAAAAGGATTTCACCGAGAAAACCCCCGACGGGTGCCACTTCCACCTAGTGCGATCTGCTTGTTGTCTGACGATGACGGCTGAGAGGATATCCTTAAGATCAGCCAACTGAACCCGCAATGCCGGGGATAGGGGGGAGGAGAAACGGATCAGCCATCTACAGCCAGTGGAAGAGGACCAAATGACCGAGTGGGCCGAAGCACCTTGATGTCTGGAGATTGAAAAAGGTTCTGGAAAAAGAACCTTTAGCTCAACATCGCCGATCCATGTATCTTCCCAGAATCTCACTCCTCTGCCGTCACCTAAAGAAATTAAGCACCCCTGCTTGAAAAAGGTCCTGAACCTTAATAACTCCTCTCTAGAAATGCAAGATCTGACCTGAAGTCCTACCTCGAGAGCTGATCGGAGAGGATCTCCTGAAGTATTTAGCCAAAATAATCTGTCTTCATGAACCTCCAGCCTCATTATGCAGTCTCCACCACCACTTTCCTAGCATGGAAATATTAAAGCGCCTCAAGACCCCCAGACCGCCATTGACCTTGGGTAGACAGACTTGGTCCATCTCATCAGATTGTAAGCCCCTCCCGAACCTCCTGCCCCTCTCCAAAGAAAGGTTCTACGAATCTGGTCTATCCTCTCTATGACCCAAGCAGGGAAATAAAAATTGGACAGATAGAAGACTGGGATAGCTGAAAGAACCGCATTCACAAGGATCATACGCCCCCCCCAAGGAGAGGAATTTACCTTGCCAGCCTTCTAATCTCTTTTCAATCTTCTGGATGAGCTTCTCCCAGTCTTCCCGCCTCAAGGCTTTATCACTGATCGGAATGCCCAAATATTTCATAGGCAGGACCGATTCCCTGCAATTGAGCATCTTGGCAAAGCTCTCTCCCAAATTTCTAGAGCCACCTACATGGTAAAGATTACTCTTCTGGAAGTTGATCTTGAGTCCCGAGGTAATCTCCAAACCGTAGAGCAGAATTTTCAAAGAAACCAACTGGAGTGGACAAGCTTCAGAAAAAAGAAGGGAATCATCCGCGTAGTGCAGGTTAGAGGTACTCCAACCCGACCCACCTATACCTTTCACTAAACCTGCCGAATTCGCTCTCTGAATCATGGCATCAAAAGCATCCACCACCAGAATGAAGAGGTAGGGAGATAGAGGACACCCTTGCTTGAGACCCCGGTAGACTTTGAATTCCTTCCCCTGAGAGCCATTTATAAGGCAAGCAATCTTCAACGAGGATAGGATCTTCTCAATCTAGTCTAGCCATCTCGGAGAGAAACCTTTCGCTCGCAACAAATCCAACAGAAAATTCCAATGGATCTGATCGAAGGCCCTCTCAAAGTTGATCTTCAAAAGAATACCATCTTCCCCCTCGCTCTTTAAGGTGGAAAATAGTCTCTTGAGCTACCGCAACACTGTCTAGGATCATCCTCCCTTTGATGAATGCCATCTGAGATGAAGAGATCAATTCACCAATATGACGAGCCAACCTGTTCGCTAGCACCTTCGTAATGACCTTATAGAGGCAGTTAGCAAGACTAATAGGCCTAAAATCCTGAAAGGATTTCGCCCCATCTTTCTTAGGAATTAAGACGATCCAAGAGTAGTCTAGACAGTGAATACGGGAGTTATCTCGAAAGAAATCTCCAAGTATTCTACAAAGGTCCTCCTTGATGATATCCCAGAATTTCTGAAAAAACCCCATCGGGAACCCATCCGGCCCTAGGGCTCCATCTTCCTTGGAGTCGAAAACCGCTCGCTTGAAATCCTCCTCTGTGAAGTCATTTAGCAGTGGCGAATCTGAACCGATTCTAGGGAAGGACAAAAGGTCCCAATCCAGCTTCAAATATGACGTCGACCCATGCTTGAAAGATTCCTTAAAGAAGTCTGTCGCTGCTAGAAGGATGTCTCTGGTAGAAGATAGAGAATCTCCCTTATAGACTAGGGACGAGATGAAATTCCTCCGCCTTCTACCGTTTGCCACCCGGTGGAAGTAAGGGGAATTCGAGTCTCCCAGCTTAACCCACTGCTCTCTTGAGCGCTGTTTCCACATCAGCTCCTCCTTCTTGAGGATCTCCCCAAGGGACAAATTCTGCCTATCCAGCTCCTCCTTGTCTGACTGGGATAGGGGAGAATACTCGTTGTGGATCTCAAGTGCTTGGACGCTGGCTAAAAGGGAGGTCTTATGCCGAGTAACATTGCCAAAATGATCTCTACTCCAAGAGATGAGCTTCTTCTTAACAAAACGAAGCTTGTAAGCCATGTTGAGCGCAGCATCTGGAAGGGTTCCGGCTTCATTCCACCATCCTGCGAGGCGCTTGACTGGTAGGGTTCTCCCTCTTTGACTCCTGGATATAGATGACATCCACCTCGTACAATGAGGCGAAAGTGCTCATCGCTCTTCTTTTCTCCGCTTTCCCCAATCCTCTAACGTTTCAAGTTAAGATCTGCATAAGAAAGGAAAAACACCCAACACCAACACACCAGAGCACAAAAATTATCAAGAAATGCTTTTAGCCCGCTGGGCTTCAAGGCTTCTAACACTATCCAGAAAAAAACGGGCTCCATCCAACTCAGGGGGTGTAATAAAACCGCACTTTCTGGCAATATCCAAAATAGCATCGTCTTCCAAAAAAGACAAAGGAAGAGCCACCGAAGGATCAAAAATATCTAACTCCAGGAGTCGGAGTTTAGATCGAAGGAGTGCCTGCTCCAACGCCGGAGCTGCCGCCGGATTCTTCAGTAGTTGTCTGAAACTCCTCCGTTGGGAAGTAGGAACCTCCTGAGCTGGATGAACAGGAAAAATCTCCTCCGGTCTCGCCTCTTCTGCCGCTACCTCTCGTGGGCCCCTGCCATCCACCGGAGAGGAAGGATCGTCAGCACCTGAAACATCCTCTCCTGCGATAGGTGTTACGACATCATCAAAACTGGGGGAGGGCTCCACCCTCACAACCCCATGGTCCCCATTACCGGTGCCCTCCTCAACATCCAGAAAAGGGTTACACGTAGGAGTGTCTGTGGCAACAGTACCACCGACCGATCCGGAAAAATTCGAGAAGTGGTCCCCTGCGAATAAATCCCGCTGCGAAAAGGAATGACCCGAGGAATCCCGAAGAAATTGCTGTAACGATGGCGTACCTCCCGAAAAGGCACCGCCGATGTCGGGAAGTCCCCGAGGGTGAGAGCCTCCCTCCCCCGGTGGCGGGGCCGGAGTTTCGACGATCTCCACCTGACGAGCCGACACCGGCAGAGGCCGCATGGAAGGTTGAGGAATTCTGAAACCCGACGGAGGAGGGGGGGCCACCGGAGGTCCAAATCCTGGTGGAATGACCGGAAAAGAGCAGTCTGGAATGGAAGATTCTACCTGGATCAGATGGCCTAGGGGGGAAGGGGGGAGATCAGAGCAGTCCCCTAGCACCTGAAATTGAAGTCGTACCTCAAAGATACCCACCCCATGAGGCACCCTCACCAAAGGAGAGATCAAAATGGGATCATAGCACAGAACATTCGCCTGGCAGAAACGGCGATGGCTGATGTGGGGGAACACGTTAAAATATTCCCGCACTACGCCATAAGGGCTCAGGAGCTCACTGATGACATCTTCCTCCTAGAGATCGAAAGGAAGGTCATAGATAGAGACCCTAACATCAGACCTCCGCCGGCGAGCCACCGCCCCCCTGAGAGTGTCCCAATGCGGGAAAGTCACCGAGACCCCCCCCCAGATCTCTTAGACCTCTGAGCACATCGATCTCTAGAAGGTGAGTCGTTGGAAATTCAACTAGGAATTCCCTCGAACGGATCTCCTGCACCGGCCCAAGCCGATCGGAGAAACCCTGAGAGGTCCTGTCCAGAGACGACTCTCCTCGAGACCCTGCAAAGCCCATAGCACGCTAGGGTTTCGCGCTGGGCACCCCCCTGATCTCTCGGGCGGATTGCGATGGAAGGGATCACCGGCTGCCGTGAGGAGGAGGTTCTCGAATGACCTAATCGGATAGGCTGGACGGAGCTCGAAGACCGCGACAACGAGCACCGATGCGAAGTATGCCCCAAACCCTTGCAGCGAAAGTAGACCAAGGCATTCCTGCAAGTCTTGATGCTGTGATCTCTCTCCCTGCAGCGATAGCAACGTAGAGAAAAACGTCGGGGGCAAGTCGCCTGACCGGAGGGAAAAGGGGGTTTACGAACCACCTCCGCGTAGGAAAGGGGAGGCGAAGCAGCAACCGGTGAGGGAAGAATGGGGTTAGGGTTATTGGCGGTCTCACCCCTGAGACGCCTATCTCGGGAACAATGAGAGCCATCAACACCCACGGTGCCAATCCGTCTCCCACCAGTCCTGACCAAGCGGCGCTCCCCTCTTCCTCTCCCTCTCCCAGCCATCTATTTGTATAATTTACCCTATTATATTCATATGCATCGCCGTAGAGAAAAACGCTCGTACCATGGAAAACTAGGCCAGGCATGGTGACCATCAATCAATGCTTAGAGATAACTCGTGCCCATCAAATGCTTGAAATTGATTAATGAATTCCTACTACACAAGCAACTATTAAATTTATAAGATGTAATTAGGGAAATCATTTTATCATTTATATTCACCAATGGAATAAAAATTATCCATGACATGGTAAATTCAGAAAAAAAAAATTAAGCAATCCAAAAATTGAGAAAAATAAATGTGAGAAAGTCATTACTACTTTAAAGAAGAAAAAAAAAAGAATTAAAAGCATTTGCAGCCGTCGTGTAATGCACTCCTTAGCTGGATGTGGCGAGCGAAATCCCAAAAAACCCATCCAGCAGGCACTCAAGGCCATTGCTACTCGGCCATGTGGGAGCGAAAGGCCTTCGCTCATTGCTTCACTGGGAATTGTCGGAAAATCCACTTGTGATGGGTGACTGATTGATTAAGGGGCCGATGGGTAAGGGTGCATTTTTGTCGGCGGGCGACTGATTGATACACTAAACAAAGTAAAACCGGCGTCAATATGATATCATCATGTAGGGATGGCAACGATGCGGTTTAAAACCGAGAACCGCGGAAAACCGCACCCCATGGTGCGGTTTTGGTTTGCCAAAATATAAAACAGTCATGGTGCGGTGCGGTTTCGGTATTGCGGTACGGTTTGGTTTTGTTCAAAACCGTAAAAAAACGCACCGTTTAGAACATTATAATGTTAAACCGCGGTGCACCGCACCGCATGGTGCGGTTTCGGTTTTACAATCGGTACACTGTCGCGGTGCGGTGCAGTTTCAGTGTGGCGGTTCGGTGCTGCGGTGCGGTTACGGCTTTGCCAAAAACCGCACCGAAACGGCACCGTTGCCATCCCTGTCATCATGTCACCAAACATATCACGGAGACAAAGTGCCCCCCTTCACGGCCTAAGTTACTGCCATATACTCTGCCTTAGTGTAGACAAACCTACAATAGAGAAATATAGTCTTGACATAAAACTGTTTCAATTAGAGATTGAACCGCTCTACTATAGCAAATAAACCCCGATCGAGAAGTGTTTTATCATTAATGAAAATACTTTATTGTAATCCACACCTTTCTTCTGCACAAAGTCCTTGGGACCTAACTGTGCTTTGTACCGATGCCACCAGATCCAGGAGTACCTATCTTTTATGCGTAAACCCACTTTTTAATAAGCTTTCAAGTCTTGTTCTTATGAAGAGACTACAAACTCTAATTCAGCCATAGTAGTATTCCACTCCTTATAATGACTATGCTTCATTGTTTTTTGGAATATAAATGGCTCGTCTCGCTCAATATCGTCAAAACCATAGTGAATTGCTCCCATATATGTCCTTTTATATGTGCCTTCCACTAAGGACTTATGTTGCTACTGTGGTGGTTGCTTAACTGTCCCCTCAACTAGAACAAAGTCACCACCTTCAGTTGATACCTCTAGGCACCTCAACAATATCACCCGTATGTATCCTCCTCCTTTCCACACATTTTTTTTTTTTTTTTGAGAACCCTCCTAAAGGAGGGTACGTAGGTTAGGCGGTCCCCGACCAATTATATTAAAAACTATTCGAGAAAGAATATGGTTACAAAAATCTTTCACCTCGAAAGACAGTGATTCCGATAAGGAAACAATCCAAATCTTGAAGGTTGAGACAACTGGCCTTCTGAGCTCCTCAGCATTAGTTGTCTTACCATTGAAAATTCTTCTGTTCCATTTTAGCTAAAGGACCCAGAGGATACTCATCGCCAGTATATCCCATGGGATTCGATGTTCCTTTCTTAACCTCCCGGCGCCTCCAAGAATGCCAAAGCGCTCGTAGATTCCGTGGGTGGGAAGATATGTCACAAGCGCTCTCAAAGTGATCCCATAGACTCCTCGTCGTGGGACAGCTAAGCAACAGGTGTGTAGGTTTCCACACATATACTTACTGGAAGTTTTCAATGCAGACTCACAAAGGTCTACACAATTCAGGACACAAGTTCTATAACCCTTATTTTCTGTTTAGATCGAGCTACTCTTTTGTGATATGAAAATAAGCAGGACAATCAAATAATTTAACGGAACTGTAATCAGCTGACTTACCTAACCATAAATTATGAGTATTACGCTTTATATTGTAGATAGCTAGCGTTGGATAACATACGTCATGCTTTTTCCAATAGGGTATAGTTCGTTATGCAACCCCATTTTGATGCGGTGTTCCCTTTATTGTAAAGTGTAGCAATTCTTTTATCCTCGCAGATCTTCAAGAAAGGCCCATAGGTGAACTCACTATGATTAATATTATTTTTATTTTTACTTTTTGTGGTAAAAACTCACTATGCAATTGTCTGCTTTTCATCCATTGCTTTTCACTTCTTGAATGTTTCAAAGACTTCATCATCCAGCTTGCCTTCTATATTGAGTATAGCTCGGACAATTCTATCGAACTCATCGAGGTGATCGATCATGCATTGACGTACCTTCTTTCATGCGCAACTTATAGTGCTATTGCTTCAGATTCAATCGGACTGTCAGAAACTTCGTCATGTAAGCTTAATTTGATCAAATCGTAGTAAATGATTTCTCATGCACAACGGTGCACGTAATTTCTTTTACCAAACACAACTGAATTGTCTTGTCCTTCAAACCCCGTGACGCTCTGTATTGACCATGAGGAATCGAGACAGAGAAACAGGAAACCCCCACTCCTAGGCGATGTGGGACTAAGCACATAGCCCATGAAAATCAACAGAAAAAATTGACACGGTGCTACTGCGTTTCAGACGGTGCTGACGGGAGGGAGCGACACCGTCGCGGAGACCATCGAAGCGACGATGCTGATGCTGCTCTGCCATCCGGACATCATGACGAAGGTGAGGGCGGAAATCGACGGCAACGTCGAGCCGGGCTGTCTCCTCGAGGAGTCCGACCTCCCGAAGCTCCCCTACCTCCACTGCGTTCTCAAGGAGCTGCTGCGGCTCGCCCCGCCGATGCAGGCCTCCCTCCTCGCGCCTCGTCGGAGGACTGCACCATCCAAGGCTACCACGTGCCGCGAGGCACGATGGTGTTCGTCAACGCGTGGGGCATCCAGCGGGACCCCAAGCTGTGGGACGACCCGATGGCGTTCAAGCCGGAGAGGTTCGCCGGCCACTCCGGCGGGAAGGACGGGTTCCGGTACATCCCGTTCGGGGCCGGGAGGAGGGGGTGCCCTGGGGAAAACCTGGGGGTGCGGATGGTGACCTACGCGGTGGGGTTCTTCGTCCAGTGCTTCGAGCGGGATCCCATGACGGCCGAGGAGGTGGACCTGAGCTCCGTGCTGGGGCTGACTCAACCCAAGGGGAAGCCGGTGGTGGCCAGATTCAAGGTTCGTGATTCCATGATCCATGCGCTTTCCAAAATCTGTTGGGCAGTGGTTGCATCACCTTGTGCTTTAGGGCTTGGTTCTGGTTTGCAGTGGGTCTTGGAATTGATGTGAAATTCCAATCTGGGTTCAGTGGTCAATAAAAGTTATGTTGGATCCTCATGTTCATGTTAAGGAAATAAGAACCTAATGTTGGTTCCGTGGCTCAATCTCGATCCAAGGGGCCTTTTTCAGAGGGGGTGTAGCGGATTGAGATATTGGGGGGTATATTGTAAATTTTTTTTAAAATCGTGTAATCCTATGTATGTAAAAGGTGTTTCGGGGGCTGGGACGTGAGATTTCGGTGAGTCTTTTTGGAGGAGAAACCCTAAGGTAGAGCTGGTAAATAGGTTAGGGTTGGCGTGGTTATGATGGCTCAACCCTATGCAACCTTAACCAGCTTATTAAACGGGTTAATTTTCCAACCTCACCCTAGGAGATCAACCCTAACCCTTATCCACCTAATCACCCAATTAATCTAAAATTATCCTAATTAAAAAAAATCAAAGTTTCATCTAAACTTACTTATCACATACGCCAAACTTACCCTACCCATGAGCATCTCAGTGCGAATCTAAAAGCTGTTTCGGGGGCTGGGGCGTGATATTTCGATGAGTTTTTTTGGAGGAGAAACCCTAAGGTAGAGCTGGCAAATAGGTTAGGGTTGGCGGGTTATGATGGCTCAACCCTGTGCAACCTTAACCAGCTTATTAAACGGGTTAATTTTTCAACCTCACCCTAGGAGGTCAACCCTAACCCTTATCCACCTGATCACCCAACTAATCTAAAATTATCCTAATAAAAAAAAAAATCAAAGTTTCATCTAAACTTACTTATCACATACGCCAAACTTACCCTACCCATGAGCATCTCAGTGCGAATCTAAAAGGTGTTTCGGGGGCTGGGGCGTGAGATTTCGATGAGTTTTTTCCGAGGAGAAACCCTAAGGTAGAGCTGGCAAATAGGTTAGGGTAGGCGGGTTATGATAGCTCAACCCTGTGCAACCTTAACCAGCTTATTAAACGGGTTAATTTTCCAACCTCACCCTAGGAGGTCAACCCTAACCCTTATCCCCCTGACCACCCAATTAATCTAAAATTATCCTAATAAAAAAAAAATCAAAGTTTCATCTAAACTTACTTATCACATACGCCAAACTTACCCTACCCATGAGCATCTCAGTGCGAGTCTAAAAGGTGTTTCGGGCGCTAGGACGTGAGATTTCGATGAGTTTTTTTGGAGGAGAAACCCTAAGTTAGAGTTGGCAAATAGGTTAGGGTTGGTGGGTTATGATGGCTCAACCATATGCAACCTTAACCAGCTTATTAAACGGGTTAATTTTCCAACCTCACCCTAGGAGGTCAACCCTAACCCTTATCCACCTGATCATCCAATTAATCTAAAATTATCCTAATAAAAAAAAAATCAAACTTTCATCGAAACTTACTTATCACATACGCCAAACTTACCCTACCCATGAGCATCTCAGTGCAAGTCTCACTACACCAGAACTCTGTTTTTCCGGCCAAAAAATCGGCGGCCAGATCCGGCCGGCCGGATCTATCTCGCGAAACCGGCGGCCAGCTCAAGGAGGGCGGATCTGTCTGGCGGAATTGGCGACCAGCTGAAGGGGGCCGGATTTCTCCAACACGGCCGCCGCATCCGGTCGTCATGGCCGCCGCATCAACGAAGATGGGATTCGGGGGTTTATGCCGCCGCATCAGAGCATCAATCTCGGGGGTCCAGCTCGCCGCATCAAAGGGGATCCAGCTCGCCGCATCTCGGGGGTCCAGCTCGCCGCATCAAAGGGGATCCAGCTCCCCGCATCAGAGCATCAATCTCGGGGGTCCAGCTCGCCACATCAGAGCATCAATCTCGGGGAGCCAGGCCGCCGCATCTGTCGAGCCGCCGAGAATGGTGTCCTGGCCGCCACATCAAAGGTTTTTTCGGCGCGAAAAGATTTTGCATGCGCGCGTCTCTTCGACGATCCAACTTCCCTCCCTGGCCTGCGATGAGCTTTGCCGCGATCGACTTGCATGCCCTGGCCCTTGTGCTCCCTGGCCTGCGATGAGCGTCCCTCCCTGATAATCTGGTATGTGCTTCGATCCTTACTCAGCATCTGCTAATCTGGTAATATGGTATAGAGATCTCATCCTCTTCATCCCGGCAACAGTCTACAGATCCACCTCCTGTGATCAATTGAGGAAATTTTCTGATCGAAGTTCCGGCCTCCACTTTGATTAAGATCTCCCGAGCACACTGCCAATCCGTCAACAGTGCATAATTGGTAAGATTGTTCGGTCATCCTCAGTGCCTACTCAGACAATTTGGTAGTTGGTGACACTTCTGTATGTGGTGCTTCATACTCCTGGAGCAGTGCACTTCCATTTTTTTTTTCTGCGATATTTGCATTTTAGAGGCCACGGTTTGTCCATTAACTGTATTTAAATTTTTAGGTATAATGATTTAGTACATTACGACCTTGTGACCTTGTCTCCTCTAAGAAATCTGTACTTTCGATACTTATTGGCATCTTTTGATTTTTGTACTTCCATTTTACTTGACGATACGGGCCTACTCTAGTTGATAGCCTCATCATAGTGTTTAAATGCCTCATCAAGTACATTTTACTTGACAATACGGGCCTACTCTACTTGACGATACGGGCCTACTCTAGTTGATAGCCTCATTATGTATGACACAAAGAAAACATTGGATAGCCTCATCATAGTATTTAAATGAATGTGTTGTATGGAGGATAAAGTTATGAGAAATTATAGGGTTCAGTAGGTTTTTAGTTTGCTAAATTGCTCGTGGTCGGATTGTAATACTCGCATAACTGAATATTGCATAAAAGGACACATTTTTGGCATAATAACTATCGATAAAGCTAAAATCCTGGAGATGCAAACTGGGTTGCTGAATGGCATTACACCCTATCATTTCATAATTACTATCTTAATGAGAATGCTTCGACAAACCACGTGCATCGCGCATGTACAGTTTTACTGTTAAGTACAAATTGCTGAATTTCAACATATTTTGAACATCGATTGACTACTTTACAACCTTTTGTCCTTATTGTCCATGCAGTACAATATGGTATGAGTACGACCACAACTACTGATTGCTTGAAACATAACACTTAAGACCCAAATTTAAACAGGACTAGAGTGAAAGTTAGCTCTCTATCCATGACTTCCTTCAGTTAGGTAATTCTAGCCAAACAAAGGTGCTATGGAAAGATGCACACATATTAAGCCAAACGAGGTTATGATATAGCTAACTGGCCACGTTTCACTTAGGGCTGGCTTTGGCTCTTAACCGCAACATGCAACAGTCATTCTCTCGAATCAACACAAGCAGTTTGTTCACTATTTGCATTTAAGAGCAACTTGGTCAATTCGGGCAAACTTGGTCCAAAAATGGTCAAACCTCCAAACCCGACCATGTTCACCCCTAATTACATTAGCACAATTATACCTATTTTAAAACCATTAATACATCACTTATCCACTAACTTTCACAGTGTCAACCTCCATATCTTTTCCAGATAGATCAAATCATCTGGCCATTTGACTCGTTTGAAATAGCCTATATCGATAACGTCTTATCTTTAGTAAAGATGTGACTTCTCATTTCAATTGAAGTCTTCAGGAAAGCAATTAAGAGATACAGCATGGCCCTGTCCGCAAAAAAGATGAAGCTCTTCCAAGAAGTTATGTTTTTGGTCAAAAGTGAAGGATGGTCAAATCCAAGTCTATAATTATTTTATTGAATTCGCCAGAACTTTCCCTACATGTATAAGCTGGTAGAACCAAAGTTTGTTAGATTTTTCTCTATTTTAATTGGTTTCTTGTGAATATACAATACTACTCAAGTACTCATCTTTAACACCATTGTCTACTGCACATGGGTACAATTAGCATAAACGCATGGACTTAGAAAAAATGTGTTTGATAGAATCTTTTATTCAGCCAAAATACTCTAAATTTGTTGTTACACCAAACAATGCTTTTAATTAAAGCTCTATGTATGTACCATGTTAGTTCTTGTCCAAAACTGTAGAATGTTGTCCTTTCTGCCAACATATTGAAAGCTCAATATGCTTCATAGTCTAAGACTACTTCCATATGAAGAACTCATTCTGTTGAACTTGCATGTCAGAATAAGGATGAAACATTTGGTTTAACTGATTTAAGCTTGAGAAGATATGGAAATCCTTCCAGAGTGAAACAACCTAGTTCAAATAAAAATCAGACCAAAAAACCAAAATCACGCAAATCAAGCTTTGATAAAACAGGCCCAAGTATTTCTCAAAAAAAGAGAGAAAACAGGCCCAGGTCTCATTCAAAGTAACATTAAGGCTTTGAATTTTCTTTGTTTTGGATATAAACTCAAAGTTGTCAACTAATTTTCAGATTGAGGAATCAGACAAGTTATGGTGTGTTGTAATCTCCAAAATCTATTTGTTGCCAATGATGTAAGTATGTAACTATATATTTTCATACGTCATGTCTCTTCCCAAATTTTTTTGCACTTAGTATGTCTGCAATTTGCATGAAATAAAAATAAAATTAAACCACCTTTAATATTATATTTTTTTGTATTGATTTTATTGAGCATATATTAGATACATTAGCATGTCTGTCAAAATCAAGATTTCATCACTTGAGTAAGCTTTGCTTGGTGCTTGACTTGTCCCAATATAATTGGCTAGAACCCTAATTATATTGAACTGTTTATAGCATTTGGCAATGGCCTTGGGAAATCATGGCATACCAACTTAGTCTTGGTAATGAGATGAACCAAGCTCAAGCCCTTGAATAAGTTTTGCCATAACAAAGAATAGAAGAAAGTAAAGAATAAGGCCCAAGAAAGCCCTTTTAAAGCATTACCACCCTAAACTTGGCCTGCTCAGCTCATCAACCCCTGCTTTGTATGCAACCCAGGCCTCCAAAAGTTCTGTCCACGCTTCACTTAATTATGGTCTATTACTTGTTAGATATAAATAAAGAACTTCTACATGTTGTAATGCAACATAAGAAACCAACATGAATGGAATTGTACAAAAGCTGATCAATGAGTGATTTTGGTTCTTTCTTTGTTTTTACTCTTCACTTTGAAATTCTAAGTGATGTCGTAGGAGTGTTGAGAATAGAACTGGTATTAAAATGGGCATGTGTTAACTTCTGATGATACTTCAGTAGAAATAGCTGCCATAGGCTGAGACTATAATGAACAAATACCTTGTCTATAGCGATGATATAATGTCTGTCAATTACGAAGTTCTTAGACTTTCTTTTAAGAGAGAGAGAGAGAGAGAGAGAGAGAGAGAGAGAGAGGCTATAGAAGATTAAGGCTTTATATCCCCGGTTTTCTGTTTTTTGAAAGAACTCTATTTGGAGATTATAGATTTCCTTCAAGAAGTCCTTGTAAGAGGGAACTTCTCAAAGGGTTCCCAAAGGCTAGAATTCCTTACAAAGGGCGTATAAAAATTTCAAAGCTATGAATATTAGATGCTCAAGAACCTAGAAATTCTGCACATTCTAAGGATATATAGTAAAAGGCTTGAGCTAAACTAATGTCTATAAAAATTCTGAAGGGTTCCAAGGATATATAGAATTTACTGTCAAACTCATATCAGACAACTAATTGATCAAAGCTCATAACTCAATCAGGCCAACTGAATAATTCACAAAAACCTATACATTAATAATAGTTGGTAATTACTGTACTAAAGTAATTCTGTAAAATATAAATTTACAAAATTGTTCTAGTTAGTTTTTGTTTGATCAACCTTCTTTTATATATATACAATGTGGAATTCCTTACCATTTCAGTGGACTAATATTCATAGACTCATCATATGTGATGAGTCTACTGAAAATTTTCAAAGCTATGAATATACATCCACATTGTGGAATTCCTTACATTCGATTTGGATGACGGGTAAAAGTATAAGTAAAAAAAAAACGAGTCTCCTGATCCCGTGGACACGTAAAACATTTTGACATGTTGTTTTGACATGTTATCAATTAAACCTACATGGAGGTTTCAGAATTCACTGATTTTTTGTGAGGATGCTCACCTTGTCATATATGACATCGGTAAAAAAATCAACTGATTCTGAACCTCTAGATGAGGATGTCTCCTTTGAGTCGGGATACTATATTTCTAGCTGTCACGATTATAGTCATATAAACTTGAACTGCAGGGCAGAATTAATGTATCTTCACCTTCTTTACATTTTACTACCATCTGTTAGAAACTTTGCACTTCAGTAAGTTACTGGGTATTTACTGTTCAACAAGAAGAGTTTTTTTTTTCAATCTCTTCTAATATTAAATTGGATTTATGAATGATGAGAGGTGCACAATCCCAAGTATTTTCGAATCTCATGTTCTTCAGTAGCATATGCTATTATTAGAATAGAGTTAGCTTTATAACGAAAATCACTACTGCTTATCTTTTTACTTACTTCATTCTTAGTACTTTTTAAATAGCATTAGTTCAGAATAACTAAACAACCTCTCTGGTTTGAATGCATTCATGACACTAGTTATGATCTTGTAAATCTTTTCTAGGTTTTACATGATTCTTACTATTAATCTAGAAATGAAAAATGTGAAGTCTCAAAAATCTAGTTGCCTTTGGTTGGTTATGAGTTAAGAATTTCAAGATCGATACCATTTCCCTATCATTTTTATTATAATGTGTTAAATTCTGTGTTTCTTTACCTATAAAGTATAAAATACTGCATGAATAGAAGATGCGAATAATGACTTCATTGTTGAATACTTGAATCGTTGGTGCATATAACACTGAGTACAATTTAGCATACTGCTGCGTATGGGGTATTTCCCAACAATACCCCATACTTTACGTACTGCTGCGTATTATAGTCGGAGTAATAGATGGTGCCTCCAATAATGAAAATAAAGCTGGAAAGCTATATAAAAAGTGTGATTAATTTAATTAGACCTCATTTTTAATTAGTTGAATCACCATTTGTATTATTTTTTGGTAAGGGTACTTGTAATTAGCCATCAGTAGTGCTAATTAATACAACTCAAAGACGTAGACGAACATGCATACGATAGTCTTGGCGTACCAGTTCATCCAACTCCCAGGGTAGATCATGGGCGTGGACGATGCCAGTACCGTCTCGACAAACCTCGGGCGCAAGCCAATGCAATCCGCAACCCCATTGCCTTAACAAAAAGGGTTTTTAACAAATCGATTCTTACAAACTAGCCTAATTGTGTACTAACACCTAAAAACCTTATATTTGCATATCGACTCTCCAAAACATATACTCCAGATAAGCATCTCAAGCCGTTCACGAGGACATCGAACGAAAGACTTCCAGCGACAAAGGGCTCAACGCAAGAGCTTCCGAGGTATCATTATTGTGGAGGGTTTACTCCTTGGAGAGCTTGTCGAGATACTTATCCTTCTTTGTACTTGGGACTTGAGCAAATGGATTGCTTTCACCATCTAGTACGCCGCCGACGTGTTTCCCAATGGGTTTCCTCACCATCTAGTACGCCGACGACGTGTTTCCCAATGGATTTCATATTTTGGCTCTTTATTTTTTATTGATTATATTTAAAATATAGTACACGATATCAACTGCACATGCACACTAGGATATCATAAGTTAGAATTTCCGTTCGATGGGGTCGTGAGCAATCAGTAAACTCGTAACTTTACAGTCAGTTGATTCACTTGTTAGTTGACTCGAGTACTGTTACGTTTTGTAAGATAGCAACGACAGTCGAATTGCCCGGAATTATTTATATATAGAACCCTTATAGTTTGGCCGATAGTAGTGGTCATCGGCCAAAGTATATGCGGTTCTATATATAAACAGTTCCACTGGGCGGTACTAGAATGCCAAGTTCTCTTAATAGTCGCTATGTTCTTGGTATTGTTCTATTTTGAGAAATTTCGTCAGCACTCCCTATATGTTCTCTGGGTACATAGTTAGACACGGTGGCTCCATTGCCCTTAGTCTAACTCTGTGTACTTGGAGAACTGTAGGGAAGTTCTGCCGAAATTTTCTCGAAATAGAGCATGCCAAGAAGTAGCGGCTATTAAGGGATCTAGGCATTCTAGTGTGTGTATAGGACATATCACCCTGTAGGTGTTAATAGGAAGCATGCATTGAAATTATCAATTTATTTAAAAATTTTAATTCACAAGATAAAATTATAAATCCAAACCCTTACTTTAACCCTAAGCAAATATCATTTTATTATATTTTCTGTCATCCTAAATATGTAAATGATTTTTGAGCGCTAATGGTTTATATTGTTATGTTAATAAAGGTACCTAACGTCATGGATATGAGTTGGGTTGACAGTAATCGGGCTAGTGTAGAATATATAAATGGGGTTCATTATTTTGTTGACTATCTATTTAGCAAAGAAGCATATGGGGACAGGGTTCTTTGTCCTTGTAAATATCATAGGACAGCTCGATATCAATCACGTGATGATGTAATTGCTTATTTATTTCAGTTCGGAATAGAACCTGGGTATAGAACATGGAAGATGCCCGATGAATCGAGTGATCCGTTTCAGAAACTTCCTGAAACGGAAATAGATAACATGCACGGGCTCATAGATGCTGCTTTTGGAATGCATAGTATATCTGATGATAACATGGAAGATGAACCAGTTGTACGTGATGAAGATCGGACAGGCGGGGATTCAGATCGGTATACCCGAATTTTTAATGATGCATCACATAAGTTATATCCTGGTTGTAATAAATTCACGACACTATCATTCATTGTTAAACTGTTACATATCAAGTGCCTAAATGGATGGAGCAATAAATCGTTTAAGATGTTGCTAGAACTACTTAATGATGCTCTCCCTGATGGCCACACTTTACCTTCAGATTACAACCAGTGTCAGAAGATTATTCGGGACCTTGGCCTTGACTATCATAAAATAGATGCATGCAAAAATGATTGCATTCTGTACTGGAAGGATAATCAATCAAAGACTCATTGTCCAACATGTGGTCAATGTAGATGGAAGGAGACTGGTAAAAAAATTCCAGAGAAATCCCTAAATTATTTTTCATTAAAACCAAGATTGCAACGACTGTTTATGTCGGAAAAGACAGCTGCAGACATGCGATGGCATCATGATCAACGCGTCGATGATGGTGTGATGAGACATCCTGCAGATTCCGAGGCATGGAAGCACTTTGATCAGTTGCATCAGCAGTTTGCTTGTGACTCACGAAATATCAGACTCGGTCTAGCAAGTGATGGGATGAATCCTTTCGGAAAATGAGCATCTCTTACAGCACATGGCCGGTTGTTCTCGTTCCATATAATTTACCACCGTGGATCTGCATGAAACAAACTAATTTTATACTTTCAATGATTATACCTGGACCACGTGCTCCTGAAAACGCAATCAATGTATATCTACAACCTCTAGTTGAGGAGTTGAAAGATCTATGGGAAGTTGGTATTGAAACTTATGATGCATACGGCCGGAATAATTTCCAATTGCACGCCGCTTTAATGTGGACAATCAATGACTTTCCAGCATATGGTAACCTATCCGGATGGAGCACCAAGGGTCATTTGGCTTGCCCGGTATGCAATGAGGATACTACATCACGACAATTGAAGAAAAGTAAAAAACAATGTTATATAGGCCATCGAAGATTCCTGCCATTTAACCATAGGTGGCGCATGTGGAAAAAATCATTTGATGGGAATTCAGATAGAAGGCAACCACCAAATCATTTGTCTGGTATTGATGTGCTTCAGCAGTTACAACACATGCCACCTGTGACGTTCGGAAGAATACCAGGTATAAAAAGAAAAGATCTGCATAAAGAAAAATACTTAGGGTGGACGAAAAAAAGTATTTTTTTCGAACTACCATATTGGAGCAGTAATTTGTTACGGCACAATCTAGATGTTATGCATATAGAGAAGAATGTCTGTGAAATTCTCTTGGGGACATTGATGAATATAGCAGATAAAACAAAAGATAATTTAAATGCTCGATTGGACCTCTGCGACCTAGGTATTCGGAAAAATCTTCATCCAATAAAATCAGGTGATGTGTATAAGATGCCAGCAGCATGCTACACAATGGATGCAAAGGAGAAGCGTGCTCTATGTCAGTTTCTTATGAGCATGTAGCAGATCTCACCGAATCACAGGAGCGCTTGTCAGATGAGAACCGTCAGTTGAAAGAATCACATGAACGCTTGTCAGATGAGAACCAACAGTTGAAAGAATCACATGAGCGCTTAACAGACGAGAACATGCGACTGAGTGAAGTAGTTCAGGGACTAGAAGCAAAATTTCAAGAATTTAGCCAGCTTCTTCGGCGGGTACGTCTTATATTTTAAAATTGTATACATGAATGTTACGACTATTTAAAAATAATCAAATTCATATTGTAATTTAAAAAAATTAAATATGTTCACAATTAAATTTTGTAGAACACTTTTGTATCGATGACGCCACAGATGCCATACTCCCAGATGCCATATCAACAAAGTTTCACACAGATGCTTCAAGGTGGATGTTTGCGCCCTATACATCCTCCAGGTTATCAACGTCCAGATGATTTTGACCCCCTACCACATGAGTGATTAAGGTATATTTTATTTTCCATGAACTTATGTTGAAGCTCGAAATTGTAGTTGAACCCGCATCGAAGGACTTGAGGACATGTGTTCATATATAATCATATACATCTCTCTGTTATGTTATATGCTGACTGTTCATCTTTTAACCTTTTTTTTTAATGTTCTGTTTGAATGGTTAGCCACTCGACATCTTATGGTCACACTTTTGACATTTTCTTTGTTTCTTTTCCTTTTTGTGTTATCCCCATACTTTATACATTTTATTTTATTTTTGTTTCATAAAGCTCATATTACTAATTAAAAGAAAAAATAGCTTTCTTTTTGGGTCCTTGGTAAGATTTCTAACTCTTAATGGCTAGGAATCTTTATATATATACTTCCCTTTTGAAAGAAAATAAGTACTAACTATAAATAGTAAATTGATATATATAGTAGTTTGAATTGTCTATCGGCGTACAGTGATATTCTTTGATGTAAAGGACCAACACATACATCAGGACATGTTAATTTTTTTTTTTTGAGCAATTCCTCTCCGAGAGGGAGAGGATGGGGTTAAACCATACCCCAAGCTAATTAATAAGTAAAAAGTAGTAATAATTGATATAGATTGTTGAATCTTTGATTTACAGTTTTGGGCTGAATTTTAAACATCATATAGCACTGTATATATGCATATTTCTCCAAGAAGATGCCCCTGGTGTTTCGTAGTGAATGATATTGTACTTTTGACTGATGTGCTAAAATAGGTCAATTCCCAATTAGAATTGCAGATTATGTGCTGAAACATACTAGGGTTGATTAAATGATGATGTACAAAAAGAAGGTACCTGTCATATTATAGTAACCATGTTTGCCAAATTTATAGTTTTTGTTGTCAGATTATGTTTCTGTTGTTGGAATCAGTTGATGAAGTGAATACGTGCCCGTCTGAAAAATGAAAAATTGATGTAGATTTTATTTTGATCCTATGCCCGTCTGAAAAATGAAAATGATAACACCGCTCACAAACAATTAGCACTGGTGTATTCTCACTGCTGATTTAGTTGGACATTCATAAATTCTGGTTATGCTCTGCAACTTACGAATGATGACAAAAATATAAGTTTGTGTGATGTGGTAGAAGTAATTGTCTTGGTTATAGTTCGTGTGACAGTTATTAGGGTAGATCTACTGGATTATTCATGCACCATTTGACTAGTGGTTGGGTACTCAAATTTTTTAAATGCTGCTATGTAGTGCCATTGTCCCTCTCATGACCTTGGATTATGCATAACTGTTCACAAACCCAACTTTCTCGGAAGGTGGCTGATGCAGTTCTGTATCGGATTCCAGGATCTTTCTTAGGAAGTTGAAGCTTAAAATGATGTAAAATTTGTCTTTAAACTGATTTAGATATCAGTTCTCCTTTACTTACCTTATTTCAATTCAAAACATCTTTTCTTGACCATATTGTCAAGATTAAGCATTACTCATTGAAATATTTGGGTATGTGTGGGTAGTGTACACATTTTTTGGGTCATACATATACTCCTCATTATTTTCTTAACAAGACAATCAATTAGATGAAGGGTTCAAGTTGATCTGATCTGACTCAGGTCAGGCCTGCACCCAATTCAATCAGTCTACCTTCCACTGGATAGTTGGACCATGGATTGGTTTGTGATCTAACTTTAGTATTAATTCTTCACTCCATTTGGCTATGGAGCTCAAAAATCTAGACCGACCTGAATTTTCAAGCTGGCATAATGTTCTTGACTGGAACTAGTCCAAAATATTGGGTCAGCCACATAATACAGATCCGTCCTTGACTGGGCCTAATCTGATCAGTATGCAATGCTTGAATGGTCGGGTGGGGGACCAAATCTTAGACCCAAATTTTTTTTTGGTTCAAGTGCAGGTTCAAACCACACTTGAACCACTTGCAATTTTAAAATGGTATGATGTGTATCTTCCAGAAATTCTTCCTTTTTTCTCAATCACAATCTCTAGAGGACTTATCACCACTAGAAATGCAGCGTATCATTTTTAAGGTTTGTGGTTACTGTTTATGAGATTATATTCTTTGGTGACATTTTCTATATCAGGAAAAAGCTTGATCCACTAGAGGAATATGTACCTGCTGTTCTGTTGACTCAAGCACAGTTCAAAGATTTAGGTGATGACTGCATATTTTTTAGAATGTTTGTAGAAAATGATTCTTAAGGAATGCTTTCAGCTTCTTCATATTTCTGTAGACCTAGTATCTGTCAATTCTTAGGATTCAAATGCTGAATTTTTTAAATGCTGCTATGTAGTGCCATTGCCCCTCTCATGACCTTGGATTATGCATAACTGTTCACAAACCCAACTTTCTTGGAAGGTGGCTGATGCAGTTCTGTATCGGATTCCAGGATCTTTCTTAGAAAGTTGAAGCTTAAAATGATGTAAAATTTGAGTTTAAACTGATTTAGATATCAGTTCTCCTTTACTTACTTTATTTCAATTCAAAACATCTTTTCTTGATCATATTGTCAAGATTAAGCATTACTCATTGAAATATTTGGGTATGTGTGGGTAGTGTATACATTTTTTGGGTCATACATATACTCATTATTTTCTTAACAAGACAATCAATCAGAAGAAGGGTTCAAGTTGATCTGATCTGACTCAGGTCAGGCCTGCACCGAATTCAATTTCAGTCTACCTTCCACTGGATAGTTGGACCATTGATTGGTTTGTGATCTGACTGTCATTGGAGATGCGTCTAATCATTCAGAGGAGGTACTAAATTTTCGCTATCACCACTAGCCAGAACGAAAATACTAATAAACAAATGAAACTTTGATGTCCTACAATTTGAATAAACAAGTAAAGCACACCAACAACTGTAGGACAACAGTATTAAGATAATCTGGTTAGTTCACAGCAGACACACCTTCACAGCACCTTGTGAAATTTTATCTTGGAATAAAGGGTCTTTAAGATTATTACCTCATACCGGTTTCTGTTAGCTTCTTCATACCATAAGATGAGTAATGACGACACCTTCCAAGATATCATGTTTTTTTTGCACTTGCATCTAAGTATACACAAGTAACACAACACAACGTAAACTCAATAGGATAAGAGTATTGTGGCCGTGTCATAGCCATAACTTGCCTCGACCAAGATTTCCCTCTGGTTACACAATCCTAGATCAATAGAAAATGGCTGAAACAAATAGAACCAAGCAGAAGAAAGACTAGATGAGAATCCATGCACCTTAGTTAGATGGGATCACCACACTAATCTAAGAAAATAAAGATAAAAGAGAGACGGGAAAGAGAGGAAGTAATAGGTGGATAAATAGAGGGAAAACAAAGACCATGGGTTTGGTAATCACACTCTGAAACCCATGCGGTATCTCATATGATTACCTTGTGTTCTTATGAAAAAAAGTGTATCTTGACTCTTTGCCCAACTTATGTTCTTATGCAGTTCGATACAGTTGCCTTATAGTGTCAAGCTGCATGGTGGGGAATGATAATTGCCATGATACTATTGAGGCAGCAGTGCATGGACATGGAATGTTGATAGGTTCAACACATATGAGTCGACTGTAATGAGACATGATTCTAGAATACCTTACATGTCTTTATTAATAAACATTTTGTGTGCACACAATGAGCATATTCTGTCTGCATTGCTTTGGCTAACAAGAAGTTTATTACATTCATTTAAATATGTAAATGCATTTCTGTCAAATTGAGAAGACTTTCACAGATTTCATGCTTCCTCCAATTTTTAGTTACTTAGCCATTTCACTTCATTCTAGGTCCACTACTACTTGCAGTCGCACATTCAAATTAATGAATACCGAGATCGTGTGGTACTGGTGAGCAATGCTTTGTACACTACTACACTCTACACATTAAGCATTTGTGGCTTCCTTCTTCTCACGAGTAGTTTATTTTTTAGCCTGCTGTAACAAGAAAGCACTCTAATTAAACTCTTGTCATTTTTATTGTGTATTAGGTATTCAACTTCTTCCACTGCTACTACCGTGCGAGATCGGAGAAGTCAGGCTTCATGCATGCGTCCTTTTTTGGCTAATTGGCTTGCATGTTCTACTACTATTTAATTATCATTGAGATGAGACCGAGATATTGTTTTGGATTGTTGTTACAGTGGTGGTATGAGTGGATTGTTGTTACAATGGTGGAATTGGATTGTTTTTTTAGTTTTGAATTGTTATTACAATGGTGGAATTGGATTGTTTTTATAGTTCTTTTGAATTGTTGTTACAATGGTATATATATATCAGTGGAATTATTGTTGCAATGGTGGTATGAGTGGATTGTTGTTATAGTGGTGGTATATGTAGAATGAGTTAATTGTTGTTACATTGGTGAAATTGCATCAACTTATGAATTGCAGAAATTTGTGTGGAATGAGTGAATTGTTGTTGCAGAAATATGTGGCGGCCGTTGGTCGTATAAAACGGGTAAAATACGATGGCTGTCGGTCGTATAACACAGATCAAATACCACTCAAATACGGGGGTTGTCGGTCGTATAACCCGGGTCATATACGGGGGCCGTCGGTCATATAAATTTGTCTGGGACCTTATAAAACTACTCAAATACGGGGGTTGTCGGTCGTATAAACTGGGTCATATACGGGGGCTGTCGGTTGTATAACACATCATATACAGGGGCTGTCGGTCGTATAACATAGGTCATATACGGGGGTTGCCGGCCGTATAAGACAGGGCATATACGGCGGCTATCGGTCGTATAAACTGGGTCATATATGGGGGCTGTCGGTTGTATAACACATTATATACAGGGGCTGTTGGTCGTATAACATAGGTCATATACAGGGGCTGCCGGCCGTATAAGACGGGGCATGTACGGGGGCTATCGGCCGTTTAATGCAGACTCAAATACGGCGGTACATTAGCCGTATAAAGTAATATTTGCGACGGTTCAGAAGGGCCGTATATGGTATATCTATATCGGCGGCTATGGCCGTATATGGTATTTGCGACGGGTTTATTTGCGGCGAGCAATTGCAGCGGCTAGGCCCCCGAAAATATATATATACGGCCAATTTTGACCCCCGAAAATACTCAGATCTGTTGTAGTGTCTAAAAGGTGTTTCGGGGGCTAGGACGTGAGATTTCGATGAGTTTTTTCAGAGGAGAAACCCTAAGGTAGAGCTGGCAAATAGGTTAGGGTTGGCGGGTTATGATGGCTCAACCCTATACAACCTTAACCAGCTTATTAAACGGGTTAATTTTTTAACCTCACCCTAGGAGGTCAACCCTAACCCTTATCCACCTGATCACCCAATTAATCTAAAATTATCCTAATAAAAAAAAAAATCAAAGTTTCATCTAAACTTACTTATCACATACGCCAAACTTACCCTACCCATGAGCATCTCAGTGCGAGTCTAAAAGGTGTTTCAGGGGATGGGACATGAGATTTCGATGAGTTTTTTCGGAGGAGAAACCCTAAGGTAGAGCTGGCTAATAGGTTAGGGTTGGTGGGTTATGATGGCTCAACCCTATGCAACCTTAACCTGCTTATTAAACGGGTTAATTTTCCAACCTCACCCTAGGAAATCAACCCTAACCCTTATCCATCTGATCACCCAATTAATCTAAAATTATCCTAATAAAAAAAAAAATCAAAGTTTCATCTAAACTTACTTATCACATACGCCAAACTTACCCTACCCATGAGCATCTCAGTGCGAGTCTAAAAGGTGTTTCGGGGGCTGGGACGTAAGATTTCGATGAGTTTTTTCGGAGGAGAAACCCTAAGGTAGAGTTGGCAAATAGGTTAGGGTTGGCGGGTTATGATGGCTCAACCCTGTGCAACCTTAACCAGCTTATTAAACGGGTTAATTTTCCAACCTCACCCTAAGAGGTCAACCCTAACCCTTATCCACCTGATCACCCAATTAATCTAAAATTATCCTAATAAAAAAAAAATCAAAGTTTCATCTAAACTTACTTATCACATACGCCAAACTTACCCTACCCATGAGCATCTCAGTGCGAATCTAAACTTACCCTAACCCTTACCCACCTGATCTGATTTTTGTTTTTAATTCCACATCCTGCGATAAGCAGGATGAATTAGGGTCGGGTTAGACGAGCCGGGTTGGCAAGTCAAGTTAGCTTTTGCCAACACTAACCTAAGGTGAATAGGGTTTTCTTATCGAGGAAGTGATTGCTTGTACCTTTAGTTGATTCTTGGCTTTTGATGTTAGGATTTTCCCAAGATGATATGATGGAATATACTGATCAATTTCCCATATGAGGAATAAGAATAAATTAATGGAGAAGTATAGTCAAAGACCATAGGATGCTCCTATGCAGCACATGGAGAGTGGACTCTCAAAACAACTCTTACAAAATAGAATAATGTTTACAAGAAGACTACATGACTCTTTTTTACTTACCTCCTTTCTTCTCTTACTCTATATCTCACCACTCCACTCTTCACACTTCTCACTTACCTGTACACCACTTTATATAGGAAGACTAGGGGTGGATATGGTCGGGGTTGGCCTGGTTTGAAGGTCTGATCATGTATGGACAAAGTTACATCGCCTTTGTTCAAATTGTCCGAGTTGTACGAGGAACTTGTAGAGGATTTGTTCGTATTTGGACAATAGAAGGTCATCGGGTTCCTCAGGTTCGTCCTAACTGTTCACTAAATAGTAGAGATATGACAGATCTAAAATTTACACTGTTAGCTTCTTGGAGGGTTTGCTTCCTCCAAGACAGTGGTTCATCCCATTGGTGGTGGTGGTGGTGGTGGTGATCTTGGAGGATCCCATCCCATGAGGGGTTCCTCATCTTCTTCTTTCCAGTGTGGAACCCAACCTTTAGAGAGTAATGTGGTGGAGAAGCAACCGGTGGATAGAGGTAGGGGTGTTCATCGGTTCGGGTTGACCCGCCAAACCGAACCGAACCGGTCTATTTGGTTCGGTTTGGATCGGGTATTTTTGACCGTTCGGTTTGGTTCGGTTCCAAAAAAAAAAACCGCTATGGTCGGTTCGGTTCTAGGTTGTGAGTTTTTTAACCCGAACCAACCCAACCCGAACCATTGATACTATAACCTCAGTAGTTACTACTATACAGTGTATAGCCTCACTAATATTGTAAATTACATGGTGGTGACCCCAATTACCACCATTCGGTGCATTCAAAACTTTCAAGTGGTCAACGGTGTGATGAAACTGAAAAGTGAAGGGTGTTACCCACATAATTACTAGCACCCCCAAATCCCAACTTATGAAATATCTCAAAGTGAAAAATTAAGGGTGTTACTAGTAATTCTATAGGGGCAAATAGCAGCACCCAAAGTTAAAGGCTTAAAAATGAAATCTAAACCAACTCAGCGGCTCAACCAATCACACCTCACGGTGTGATGACGAACGATTTGAAAGACCCGCAGAACCGAACCAAACCAAACCGAACTTTTTCGGTTTGGTTTGGTTCAGTTTTTACCAAGGAATGGTTTGGTTCGGCTCCATTTTCTAGAGAACTGATCAACTTCGGTTCGGTTCTAAATTTATAAAAAAACCGAACCAACCCGAACCATAAACACCCCTAGATAGAGGCTTGGGTTTGGTGTACGTCTCCTAGGTTCGATAAAGTTGGAGGTGGTCGGTTTCTTGGTGGAGCAAGGTTTGGGCTTGAAATTACCATGGAATTAATGTGAACCCCCATCACTTATTATGGCTCGAGGTGTTCCAAATCTAGATAGGACATTTTCCTTCAAGAATTTTAGGACGGTTCTATGATCATTAGTTCTACAAGGAATTGCCTCAATCCATTTGGAAACATAATCTACAGCCACTAAAATATAAAGATTGCCAAAAGAAGGAGGGAATGGGCCCATGAAATCGATGCCCCAACAATCAAAAACTTCTATGATCAAAATTGGGTTTAGGGGCATCATATTTTTGCGGGTTATCCCTCCCAACTTTTGACATCGCTCACAGGATTTACAGAAGTCATGGGTGTCTTTGAAGAGAGAAGGCCAGTAAAAACCACACTGCAAAATTTTGGCAGCAGTTTTCTTTCCAGAGAAGTGACCACCACATGCTTCTGAATGACAGAAGGAGATGATACTATGAAATTCATTATCAGGCACACATCTCCTAATTATTTGATCTGGGCAGTATTTAAATAAGTATGGATCATCCCAGAAATAATTTCTAACGAGTGCTAGGAATTTTCTTTTATCCTGTTGGGTCCAAAAACTAGGAATTTCACCCGTAACCAGAAAGTTTGCAATATCAGAAAACCATGGTGAAGTCACAAGTGCAAATAATTGTTCATCAGGGAATGTATCTTGGATTGGTGAAGTATCTATGGAATCTGAGATAATAAGACGGGATAAGTGGTCAGCCACTACGTTTTCTACTCCTTTTTTATCTCGAATTTCCAAAAAGAATTCTTGGAGTAGGAGAATCCATCGAAGCAATCGTGGCTTAGTATCCTTTTTTGAAAGAAGGTACTTGAGAGCCGCATGATCAGTGAAAATTATAATCTTGGATCCTATCAAGTAAGATCTAAATTTGTCTAGTGCAAAAATTACGGCTAAGAGTTCCTTCTCCGTAGTAGAATAATTTACTTGAGCACTATTCAGAGTCCTACTAGCATAGTGGATAACATATGGCTTCTTGTCCTTTCTTTGTCCTAAAACTGCCCCGACAGCATAGTCACTAGCATCACACATGATTTCAAAAGGAAGATTCCAATCAGGTGGTTGCATAATAGGAGCGGAAGTTAACAAGCCTTTCAACTTGTCAAATGCTTGCTGACAATCATCTGACCACTCAAAGATATTTTCCTTCTGTAGGAGGTTGCATAAAGGTCTAGATATGATACTAAAGTCCTTAATGAACCTTCTATAAAATCCCGCGTGACCTAGGAAAGAACGTATATCTCTAACTGTATTTGGGGTAGACAAATTTGCAATTAAATCGATTTTAGCCTTATCAACTTCGATTCCTTTGGATGAAATAATATGTCCAAGAACAATTCCTTTGGTGACCATAAAGTGGCACTTCTCCCAGTTCAAAATTAAACTTTTCTCTCGATACCGAATAAGGACTAACTCCAAATGATGTAAACAGTCATCAAATGAGGAACCAAACATAGAGAAATCATCCATAAAGACCTCCAAAAATTTTTCAACCATATCAGAGAAAATACTAAGCATGCATCTTTGGAAGGTTGCAGGAGCATTGCAGAGTCCGAATGGCATTCGCTTGTAAGCAAAGGTACCAAAAGGACATGTGAAAGTCATTTTCTCCTGATCTTCGGGATCGATTTCTATTTGATTATAGCCAGAATAGCCATCTAAGAAGCAGTAGAATTGATGCCCTGCTAATCTTTCCAGAATTTGATCCACAAAGGGTAAAGGGAAATGGTCTTTCCTAGTGACAGAATTTAGTTTTCTATAATCAATACAGACTCTCCAACCCGTGGTAACTCTAGTTGGAACTAATTCATTTTCTGAATTCTTGATTACAGTAACCCCAGATTTCTTAGGGACAACTTGGGTTGGACTGACCCATCTACTATCAGAAATAGGGTATATGATACCCACATCGAGCAATTTTAAAACTTCTGCCCGAACCACATCCTTCATGTTAGGGTTCAGCCTTCTTTGTGGCTCACGAGATGTTTTTGCATTATCTTCTAAGTGGATCCTATGGGTGCAAATTGAGGGGCTAATTCCTTTAATATCAGCGATGGTCCAACCTATTGCACTCCTATGCTCTTTTAACACATCCAAAAGTTTGCATTCCTGATCCTGATCGAGTTCAGACGAGATGATCACAGGGAATGCATTTTCTTTACCTAGATAAGCATACTTGAGTTCAGAAGGTAGGGGCTTCAACTCAAGTTTGGGTGCTTGGATACTAGATGGAAGAGGAGTATTATTGCTTGGGGGCAACTCTTCAAAACGTGCCTTCCATTTTTCTGTATCCAGCAATGCAGTTGAATCTAATAAGGCATTGATTTCTTCAAATATCTCATTCTCATCTATTCCAGCGAAGTGAGCTAGACAGGCCTCTAAAGGATCAGAAGAAAGGGAAGGGATAATTATATCCTCCGTGATTGTGTCAATCAAATTTATCTCCTGAACTTCACCATCTTCATTTTCTTCTCCAGGTTGTTTGCAAATATTAAAGATATTAAAATCTATGGTCATATTCCCAAAAGAGAGCTTCATCATCCCATTCCGATAATTGATCAAAGCATTGGAAGTTGCCAAGAATGGGCGGCCAAGAATGACTGGAATTGCAGTTGTACTATTCGTGACAGGTTGAGTGTCCAAAACGATAAAATCTACTGGAAAGTAGACTTTATCAACTTGGACAAGAACATCTTCAACGATCCCTCTCGGTATTCGAACAGATCGATCAGCAAGTTAAAGAGTGACCTTGGTGGGTTTTAGTTCACCAAGGCCCAACAGCTCGTATACCGAATAGGGCAATAAATTTACTATGGGGACTTCAATCCTGTCTCGGGGAGTTGAAGTCCCCATAGTAAAGCAAGTTGGGCGGTAGAGCTCCACCGTGAAAGACGGGAAACCCCTTATGATCATCTTCTCTACAAGTTCACGAGACCAGCCGGGCCGGTTCCAGCGCATCGGCGGCCGACGGGAGGGGCGGCCTGGAGCGCCGGCGAGCGCTCGGCCGGCCTCTCCCGCACCACCCCCACAAAGGAGGCACGGGGGGAGGCGGCCGGAGCGGCCGTCGGAGCCCGAGAGCTCGGCCGAAGGGGGCTTCACGAGGGGTTACGGCCGACAGTGGTGCGCCGGCGATCACCGGGAAGGGGCTCGGTGCGGCGGCGGTGTCCGCCTGTACGAGCCGCGGCAAGGGAGGAGGAAGAGGGGTCGCGGAGAAGGATGGGAGGAGAAGGGGGGTGGCTAACCTGGGGGTGCCGGCACGCTCACCGAAGCTCCGACGAGGGGCGGGTTGGCATGCGCCGATCTTCTCCCTCGATCTCTTCTCCTTCTCTGTCTCTGGCTCTTATTCTTTCTCTCTCTCTCTCGGCGTCCTGCTCTCTCTCTCTCTCTCTCTCTTTCTCTCTTTCTCTCCCGTTCTCTCTCTCTTCCTCTCGTTCTCTCTCTATCTCGTTCTCCCTCTATTTATATTCATGGGAAAAAAGAGGGAGGCTATTATTTTTTGGTGAGATGGGCTGGGCGGATAGGGTCGGTTAAGACCTTAGCGGGAGGGGATAAAGATATGAAAGATATGGGTTTATCATCCCCAAATCTTGCCCAATCAGTCTCATCCGAATTTCGGATTTTAAATAACTGGGGAGGGAGGTCAAGAGACCTTAAACTATGCTAGGAGACTAGGAGGTAGCCTCTAGGGCTAGTCGGGCTCGGTCCCGAGCCCTGAACCGGGCTCGGTTGGAATTCGGGTGCGATTCGTCCATCAACCGGGCTGAAAAGAATAATAAGTCGTAACTATCAAACCGGAAGTCAGAATAGGGCCCGAGAGGATTCGTTGGAAAGGTCTCATCAACACGAACGCGTTAGCACTTGGTACATAATTTTCTGACTTCTGGATCCCCCAAAAAAAAAGAAAGACTCCAAAACTCAAAATAGCAATAACTATTCACTCGGGTGTCGGATCGACCCTAACTCAGACTCATTGGAATGCTCTCTCAGAGCCTCATCTAACTTATCTTTTTTCGTTACGATTCGATCACTCGATCTCTTGCAAGAAACAAAACAGCTACAACTATCGACCAATTATCGTTTTTCTAGGGTTTACCTGCCGGGCTGCCGAAACTGGCTGCGCATACACATGATCGTTGCACGAAACGCACCATCGTGACATGCTCGAAGTTACGGAGAATGTGAATATAAAACATCCTATATGTTTACGATCCATTAATTGGAAAAAAGCCCAAAGAAAAAGTCTAGCTGTAAAAAGACGAAACTAGCCATTGAGGATTTCTATTATTCTCAAATCTAACACCACAGGTGTTACATACAAACTTTACTTGATCTGACAATTATAGGAGGACATGCAAGTAGCGGTATTGAGGTGGAATCTACAGACAATGTTGTCAATTCCTTTAGGGAATTCCTGCAAAAGCTTTTGGGCAGCATGTAGAAGCTACAGAGCTCAACACCGTTATTCCTCGTTAGACCTAGTGGGCGATTGTTAGAATTGGTGAGGTCTACAGCTTGTAAAAACCTATAATTTAGCTATGTATGGTTGATAGTATAGGACTACATATTGGTACGTACCTTAGTACGTATTCTAATTACAGAACAGAGAGCCATGGCTACATGGTAATCCACTTGAGTGGGAGACTCAGGGGACTGGTCCCATGTAACCTAAATACGTTCGCAGCTCTGATAAGGGTTGGTCGTCCTATCAGGATAAGCTGTTGGGATGACAGAGCGTGGGTGTCTCCACCACGGTTATTACCAGGCATAGTGTCTGTGGCCAAACGGAACCAACACGGTGCATAGATCGGTGAGTAGACATCGGTGCACTAAACCGTGTTTTTGCTTAGGGTAAAACGGTCCTAAACCCTGAGGAACCATGTCTGGTGGACTAACCAGTTGTGTGGTGCTTTGGCGCACCAATGTGTGAGAATCCGGATGCAGTGATCCAAAACCACGGTGTACTGGGTTACCCGACTGGTGTTGCATCAGCGTGTCACTCCTGCAGGCTATCCATACCCATAACGGGAGGTACGTCCCTTGGTTTGATCTATGTCGTATTAAACCTTGGCCAGGAGGTCATCAGTTAGACTGGTGACGGATCCGGTTGCTCGGAAGAGTAATCGGAGGTACGATGTATGTGGTCAACCTGGAAGGAACCGAGTCATATGAGCACTCGAGTCTGACAGTATTCTCCACCGCTCGAGTTGCATCATGGCACCAGTGGAAGGACAGCGAGTTTACCATACTAAGCGGAAAGCAGGGGTATGAGCGAGAACATAGTAAGTCCGGGGGAATTGGAGTGCAGCCTGCGTCGCACTCTGGGTGGCCACGCAGGTTAACTCGGACTCAGAGGATCGATGGTACACTCGGGTAGTGTGTCGATCGAGTCTGAGTTGGAATCCATGAACCCTGGTCCCTGAAGGTTCCACCTTATCGACATTATGTACGGTTCTTATACCATCTCCTCAAAACATAAGATGTAGTAAAAGGAAGCGAGTAGTCCAAGCCTACGCTCTGTGAGTGCTTCGCACGAGTGCACGGTAGATGCGTAGCTACGTGTGTGCACTAAGGGGAAGCCCTAGGTTAGTGCAGAGACGTATGTAACAATTCCTTGTCATAAGTGGACTTTGCCATATGGGTGCGATGCACCGGGACATGTTGCTAGTTGACTTCACAGGGGCACCCTACGGGAACCTCAGAGAATAGTGAAATCACTGGTGTACTTCACTTATGTATGCCTTGCAAAGTCTCGTACACGAGGAACGACCAACTAGTGACATAAGGGCGTTTTGGTCATATCATGCGTCACTATATACAAAGGGGGCCGGCCCTAAGTGTTGAGAGACTGGTCAAGGCCGGCCCCATTGGTTTTAGGAGGTTGTTGCCTTCGATGAAAGGGTTGGTCATGAGGCACAGAAAACGGGTTGGTTTTGACCGTTTTCAAAACCAAGGAAAAGATAGAGATAAAAAAAGAGATATATAGGGAGAGGTATGAATCAATCAAACTTATCCGTTAGGGCTTTATCCAAAGGATAGGGCAGCCCTATTTAAGAGCAATGGGGAGAGGGGGGGCCAGCCATGCATAATGCAAGCCTTAGGGCCGGCCATGGCATGGGCAAACCCTAGCCGCCCCCTCTTCTCTCTTCTCTTCTCCTCTCTCGTCTCTCTCCCTCTCTCTTGCGCCATTGGATGGTGACTCGTCTTCCTCGCGTGGTGTTTCGTTGAAGGAGAAGGCTCGTCGGATGGAGGCACTCATAGATCCATCGATGAGGTGCCGTGCATCGTGTGAGATCTGGTGAACTAGAAGGCATCTCCCACAACCTTTTGCTGTCCAGAATTTGCACAAAAAATCAGTGTTGTTTTTGCGAGATTCCGGGAGCTACTGAAGTCCAAACAAGGTAAAACTTGATTCAAAAGTTGCGTCTCTAAGTTGGCTACCTGTAGTCAAAATTTCAGCCCAATCGGAGTTCGGAACAGAAAGTTATGGTCGTCGCACCGAAGCTATATCGAGCAGATCCGAGCCCGTCTCCATCAACAAAGAAGAAATTTGTCGCGGTGAAATAATCCGCACGCAGGTATGATCTCTAACAAGTAGATCTAACATAGATAGAATATGCATGCATGTTAGATTGATCTCTAACAAATAGATCTAACATAGATCGACGTTAAGGGTTCGTGTAGTTGCCATGCTAGATTCATACACGCATATGTAGATCGTTTCGATGAAAATTGTGATATGTAACGCACACCGCTCACGGTCTTCGGACCTTTCCATTGCTTCCGCTACGGGCCTCTGCCATGTATTTATTTCCAACAATTTAAACTTTAGTTCACAATAGGGGATAATGTGAATAACATTTCAAACTTTAGTTCACAAAAGGGGGTTAACTGTTTTTGAGCTAAACTTCAGGGGAGCAATGTGTAATTTATCCTTTTTTTTTAATTTTGATTCTTAAATATTTTTTCTTTCTTTTATGTGTGTAATACAACATGCAACACGTGTCGGGCTTTCGTCCAGAGTGCAGAGAAGCTGACGTCGAATGGTGTGGATGAAATCCTTCTGATTAGCGTTATGTTTCTAAACCAAAGATTGTGGAGTCGAGTCCCATACAATTTGAGGCCACAATTGAAAACTGTAAATACGATTTTTTTTTTAATAGTTACTTTAGTAATATAAATAGCATTCATTAATTGTTGGGGGACTTATTCACAAAAAAAAAATGGGGGAATTAGTGAACGGTCAACAGATCAGTTTGATTTTTGGCCATTGAAACAAACGAAGATTGCCATAGTGCAATTGGAAGGGATGCAATTAATCATCGAAAGGGTGCGATCGGGAGGGTTGCGATTCATCGGAGAGTACAATCGGGAGGGTTGCGATTCATCGACAGGGTGCCATCTTGAGGGTTCTCTCTCTCTCTGGTTTTGCCGCCGAAGGCCTGTTGTAGTGCCAATAGGCGGGCATTTACTAGTAAAAAAAGAAAAGCCAAGGGAATCGAAATTAGGGGTGGGACTTGGGCGGGTCTGACTCGAACCCGACCCGCCCAACCCGAACAATGGACAAACATGGGCAAAGCTGGTTAAAAACTTGGACGAGTTTGGACAAAAAAAGATCAACCCGGTTTTAATTTGGACGGGATTGGGCACCGATCTCCCCAACCTGAGGAATCCGAGGAAGTGACACACTAAGGTTGAATGCTTTGATAGTTTTTTTTATGGAAATCAAAGACCGCCTATTTTATGTTGAATGCCAAGAATTCGTTTGAAATATGTGAGGATATGGGTTGGACTTTATGTTTTTGTTATACAAATCAAAGCTTTTTTTTTATTCAATTCAAAAATCTGATGGATTTCTTTTCCATCTATTTATGTGCACAAGCGTTTCTAATTGGGCAACCTATCCAACCCGCTTATTATTTTGCAAATTGGGCAACCCGAGGAACCCGAGAAACTAGAATGGCCGGGCAAGCACGGGTTGGGCTTCCACGGGCAAATGCAAGTCGGGTTGGGCGTGGGCAGACCCTTCAACCCGTCCAAGTCCCACCCCTAATCGAAATCGCTACCCAACTTGTAGAGAACGATTTTGTTCCAATCTCTTTAAAGAGGCTGGAGCGTCCCGCTCTCTCTCATTCGTCCATTCCAAGGGATTTTGGTCATTTCACCATGATAAACAGTATGAAATGACAAACATATCCTTGGAATGGACCAATGAGAGAGAGCGGGATGCTCCAACCTCTTTAAGGAGGTTGGAACAAAATCGTACTCCAACTTTGTATCACCACCGTTACAACCGGTCATCTATTCGTCGCCAGGATTACATTTACTGCCGGCCCCACAAGCGCGTGTGAGTTTAGTGCACTAAACCGACACGTTCGCCGGTGGCTGCCGCGGCTCAGTAGACCTCCGACGCGTCTCCAGACTCCCGTAGGATTCCCATCGCTCTGTTAAACACTCCCAATCCTAGACGGAGTATGCTTCTGATTGACTCGGCTATATAAGCACCCCCGTACCCTCGCCCTTCACTCCGTCGCTTTTCTCCCCCACCACCCATGGCCATCCAAGCTCTGAGCTCCGCCGCTTCTCTCTCGCCGTCGTTCCCGGACTCCGTCGAGGTCTCCATGCTCCACCACCTCGCCGAGCCAATGGCCATCCATCCGCTGAACTCCGCGGCTACTCTTCCCTCACGGAGCCCGGACACCGAGCAGCGCCGCCACCCCTCGCAGCCGCTCACGGACGAGTACCTAGCCCACTGCCTCGTCAAGCTCTCGCAGTGGGCGAGCAGCAGCAGAGACTGCCCGCCGGAGCTCCCCCACAAGTGCACCACCTGCGGGAAGGCGTTCCCCTCCCCCCAAGCACTCGGGGGCCACAAGTCCAGCCACCGAAAGCCTGGAACCCACGTCCGGCCGGTGGCCCCTGTCTCGTCTGGTGGGTCCGGGGTTTCCCCCGGGAGCGGCCGCGCCCACGAGTGCAATGTCTGTCACAGGGTTTTCCCCACGGGGCAGGCGCTGGGGGGGCACAAGCGGCTGCACTACTTGGAGGGCTTGTCGCCGCCGCCGTCGTCGTCGTCGTCGTCGTCGATCCCCGCCGTCAGAGATTTGGATCTGAATTTTCCCCCGCCGGCGGAGTCGGGGTTCAAGTGTTGGATGGAGGAGGGCGAAGATGAAGTGCAGAGTGCTCTGCCCTTCAAGAAACGCCGGCTTGCTTGGAATAATTAATTTCTTCATTGTTTCGAAAACTTTGTAACTGATTTCTGATTCGCTTTTAAATCAGTGTACTGCAAATTTGTAGCAGATAAAATCTGTTGGGTGTAGGATTCGATCGTTGGATGATTAGGGTTGAGTTTGGAGTAGTTGTTTGTAATCCGGCACCGAAGTGAAAGAAGAATGAAAAAGAAAAAAAAAAAAGATGAGTAGGATACACCGATGGGGGCCGGGAGCATCGGATGGCTGCGGGGTTCTAGGGGCCACCCGGCCATGGGAAAATTTTCTGAAATCTTTAGGTAGGTTTCTCATAAGATTTCTCGTATAAGAGCATCTCCAACAGCCTTCGAAGGGATCTCCGAAGGAAGATGTGACACTCCGATCTATCAGACGCCGCTCCAACCGGTTTGGAAGAGAACTCTGAAGACCTACGTGGCATGCTATGTTGGCCACGTGCTTCACATACAACAGAGTTCTTTCAGAACCTCCGATAGGTCTAATTCGACCATGGATCTGGAAAATCTCGGGGATTTCCCCCCTCTATGTTATGCGCAATCTGGGGTTGCGTGGCGCATAGCATATAAGGGGAAATCCCACCTCTATCTCACATGATTGTGCATAGCATAGAGGGGGGTATCCCGAGGTGTGGTGAGCTGTATAGCGCTGAACTTTCACGTGCTGAGCTGTCAAGCTAACGCTATTGACAGCAAGAAGAAAGAAAGACACAGCAATGGAGGGGGAGAGAGAGTTGACACAGGATATGGTGATGAAGTTCGACCGAAGCCTAAGTCTCCGTGCGGTAAGATGCAACCTTTGAATCCACTAACATTGAGAAAAATAGAGCTACTCTTGACAGGTCGAGAAGTGCTTATACAAGTAGACAAAGGATGGAGTATGTTTGACTGGAGTCTGATCATCACAAAAGGATCAGAGAGCTCTGGAAAATAGAAAGTGGAATGTGAGATAATGAAGTTCGATTTGGAATATTTGTCGGGTCTGCTATATATAGAGGTTCGGAAATATCCGAAAAATATTATAGGGATATTTTCGAGAATATCCGGGGAATATTCTGGAGGTCCCATTGTCATCTCCGTGGGTCCCAGGTAAGACTACGGGTCCCGCTGTCGTCTCTATGGACCCTAGGCAAGGTTACGGGTCCCCTGTCATCTCCGTGGACCCTAGACAGGGCTGCGGGTCTCACTGTCATCTCCGTGGACCCCAAGCAGGGCTGCATGTTCCACCGTCGGGCGTTGGTCAGATTTTACACCCACACATACAGAATTAGAGAATTATTGATGAGATCGACGTAAATTCATAAAAAGAAGAATCATTTACTCGTGGAGAATGAAGCTGTTTGTCATCAACTGCACGTTTTGTAGCTAGAGCTTGATCCTATTGAGGAACACCAAGTGGAAGCCTTTGAATATGTCACAACCTGCTGAAATTTCGGCCGCCCTAAACCATCGGATCGATATCGAGGAATCCGTTTGAATAGAGACAGTTGTGATTGATCGATTATAAGGGGAGGGGGAGTTGGTCGTGCCGAAGGTGCTCACTTCGTGCTAATCGGCATGGGTGAGGAAATGTAGTTGTCGTCGGAATTATTTTGTTTCCGAAGACGTTCAGGTGTGTTGCGCCGAAGGAGGCCCTCTGTAGTGCCGACAGATGTGTTGCCGCCGATGTGATTGATCGATTATAGGGGGAGGGGGAGGGGGAGTTGGTCGAGCGAAAGCGCCCGCTTAGTGGCAACCGACACGGGCGAGGAAATGGGTGTCCCTATGAATGTCGATCTTGTCGTCGAAAGTGTTTTTGTTGCCAAAGGCATTCATGTGGGTTGCCGCCGAAGACGACCCGCTGCAATGCTGACAGATGTGTTGCTGCCGAATGCGGCCCGCTGTAGTGCCGATAGGCACGAGCATGCACTAGTGTATATATATGGTACCCACTTCGGTACCGTACCAAATTTCATAGGGTCCATCGATCTGATGACCCTATGGTGGATCTTAGGCATCCACCTAGGGTCTATCCAATGGCTCCTAGAATAATGCTCCCACCACTACGATGCATGGAAAATGAGATGGATAGTGGAGATGGATTCGGTATGGTACCAAAATGTGTGTGTGTGTGTGTGTGAGAGAGAGAGTGTGTGTGTATGTATGGTGTCGAATGATTTTATTTTTTGTAGCTAGCGGTGGTTATTGTTGGTTAATAGAATACTTTGTTTTTTTTTCTTGTTTTTGTTTTGGATTCAAATCTTTTTATCTTTTGTGATCAAATAAAATCGGTCCAACCTAATCAATCCGTTCTTTTTTTTTTGTAAATTAGGCAGCCTGAGCAACCTAACATGGGCAAGTATGAGTTGGGCTTCCATAGGCAAAACGAGTTAATGCATGTGTAGATCAGGTTGAGTATGGGCAGACCCTTCAACCCACCCAAGTCCCACCCCTACTCTTATATTGATCAAATTTGATGGGCCGGTTGTGCATGCCGAGTGCAGTGCATGGGGCATGTACCCCGAAACCATCCGATGCATCCTGCCCCCATCGGTGTATCGTACTCAACATATCTCGAACATGTCTAGGGGTGGCAATGGGTCGGGTTCGGGTCGGGTTGAGACAAAGGTATAAAGGCAAAGCATCCAACCCGAACCCGACCCGTTTAATAAACAGGTCAAAAACTTAAACCCAAACCCGCCACGTCTAATAAACGGGTTGACCCGGCCCGATCCGTTTAACCTGTTTACTAAACGGCTCGGGTCGTGTCGGCTCGGGTTGGGTCAACAGAACCCATGTAAACCTGCCGGGTTGGGTCAAGACAAGTCGGATTGGGCCGGATTTGATCGGGTTGGGTCGGGTTGGCTCGGGTCAGGTCGGGTTGACACGACCCATTTGGTAAACGGGTCAAGTCGGGTCAATCGGGTTATAAGTACAAACCCGAACCCGACCCATTAAATAAACAGGCCAATCGGGTTGACCCGTTTATGACCCGAACCCATTTATGCCAATCCCAAACCCGCTAACTTCGGGTCGGGTTCGGGTCGGGTTGGCGGGTCGGGTCAAGGATTGCCACCCCTAAACATGTCACAGCAACGAACTCAACCCTAATCATCCAACGATCGAATCCTACACCCAACAGATTTTATCTCCTGCAAATTTGCAGCACACTGATTTAAAAGCGAATCGGAAATCAGTTAAAAAGTTTTCGAAACAATGAACAAATTACATATTCCAAGCAAGCCGGCGTTTCTTGAAGGGCAGAGCACTCTGCGCTTCATCTTCACCTTCCTCCGTCCTACACTTGAACCCCGACTCCGCAGGCGGGGGTAAATTCATATCCAAATCTCTGACGGCGGGGATCGACGACGACGACGATGACGACGGACAGACCGGCCAGTAGTGCAGCCGCTTGTGCCCCCCCAGCGCCTGCCCTGTGGGGAAAACTCGAAGACAGACATTGCACTCGTGGGCCCAGCCGATCCCGGGGGAAACCCCGGGCCCACCGGACGAGACAGGGGACACCGGCCGGACGAGGGGTCCTGGCATCCGGTGGCTGGACATGTGACCCTCGAGTGCTTGGGGGGAGGGGAATGCCCTCCCGCAGGTGGTGCACAGGTAGGGGAGCTCCGGCGGGCAATCTCTGCCGCTGCTCCTCCGCTGCATGAGCTTGGCGAGGCAGCGGGCTAGGTACCCGTCCGTGAACGGCGGCGAGGGGTGGCGGCGCTGCTCGGGGTCCGGGATCGGTGAAGGAAGAGGAGCCGCGGAGTTCAGCGGACGGATGGCCATTAGCTCGGCGAGGTGGTGGAGCATGGAGGCCATGGGTGGTGATAGGGGAGAAAAGCGACGGAGTATAGGGCGAGGGTATGGGGGTGGTTATATTGCCGAGTCAACCGGCGAACGTATCGGTTTAGTGCACTAAACTCACACGCGCTTTGTGGGGCCGGTTGTAAATGTAATCCTAGCCGCACATGGCGACACATTGATGACCGGTTGCAACGGTGGTGATACTAGAGAGTGGACTGTGAAACAAGTAGGGTAGCGATATGGATCCCCTTGCCTTTTTTTTTTCCACTTGGTGTGGAAGAAATAATGAGGAGACGGTAACCATGTTGAGGGTATCCCTTCCGGAAAATGCATTACGCCACGTGTCACGTTCACCTCTCAATCCTCGTGGCTCCGCCGGCGATAACCATGTTGAGGGTATCCCTTCCCCTCGCCCTCTCCCCTTTGTCCCATCAAATCCCTGTTGAGGGGCCAAGCAGGTAGCCTGTGTCTCTCAAAGCAAGCGGCTTTTACGGAATTACGGGCACATCTCGTGTCGACTGGATTGCCCTTAGGCTTTTACGGGCACATCTCACTTCAAGGAAGAGGGTCTTTACCGACGGACATTATTATCACTGTCGGTAATAATACACTTTTTACCGACGGTAACTATAATATCCGTCGGTATTATAACTTCAAATTTTTAAATTTTTTTTGCACATTTATTACCGACGGGCACATATTATCCGTCGGTACAATTATTTATCCCGACCGTAAATATATATACCGTCGGTAATATTCTTTATACCGACGGCTACATAAATACCGTCGGCAAAATGTCACGACAATCCTCAGGGTAAAAACCAAGCCTCTGGAAAAAAATGGAACCCTGAGTTTCGTCGCAGATTTTTACCGACGGACTTAATATGTCCGTCGGTATAACTAAATATACCGACGGACATTTTATGGCCGTCGGTAAGATACCGACGGTAATTAAATATCCATCGGTACAATTGTCCCGACGAAACTCAGGGTAAAACCCGAGCCTCTGGAAAAAATGGAACCCTGAGTTTCGTCGGCGGTTTGTACCGACGGACGTTATATTTCCGTCGGTACAAATAATTATACCGACGGAAATTTTATGCCCGTCGGTACGATACCGACGGTAATTAAATGTCCGTCGGTACAATTGTCCCGACGAAACTCAGGGTAAAAATCGAGCCTCTGGGAAAAATAGAACCCTGAGTTTCGTCGTAGATTTTTACCGACGGATATTGAATTACCGTCGGTAAAAATATTAGTTTTACCGACGGAGTTAAATTGTTCCGTCGGTAAAAAGCCTACATAAGTAAACTTTCAGCGATCCCCTTGTTATGTTCTGTTTCGATCTATCCCCGGCCGCCCCTCTCTCTCTCTCTAATTCTCCCCCCCTCCCCGGCCTCCTTCCCCCCCTCCTTGGCCTCCCGCCCTCCCCGGCGACCGGCGGCGAGGTCCTCCTCCTCCTCCGCGTCGTGGGCTCCTCCTCCTCCTCCCCGGCGACCGGCGGCCAGCGGCCAGCTCCTCCTCCCCGGCGACCTGCGGCCACAGGTATGGCTACAAACGAATCCGGATCTTTGTTAGCTTGATCTTTTTCTCTCTCTAACAAGTAAATCACATTAAAGAGCGATTGGGTTGCAAAAATAAAGGATTTTTGACCCTCTTGTAATTATAATGAACATAAACCGATTGGATAGAACAAGATAGGAAAGAGATCCGTTGATTGGACTCCCAGTCTCAGGGTATATCTTTTTATACTTAGTATTTTTATACTTAGTATTATATACTATATACATAATCTATACCCCTGTTCTGACCATATTATATTGCACTATGTATCATTTGATAACCCAAGACATACCCCCCTTGTCTACCTTTCAAGTAGAGAAATGTAAATGGAAGAATTACAACGATATTTAGAAAAAGATAGATCTCGGCAACAACACTTCCTATATCTGCTTCTATTTCAGGAGTATATTTACACACTTGCTTATGATCATGGTTTAAATGGTTCGATTTTTTATGAACCCATGGAAATTTTAAGTTATGACAATAAATCTAGTTCCGTACTTGTGAAACATTTAAAGTCGTGGTCGCAAGCAACGTTACGTACCAAAATCAGGACTGAGTGAGATTCACTCGTCAGGTTCTTGCATCCACGATTTGGGACAATTCATAGGTTGTATGGTTCTGCAAATAGGTTTCACGTGTCATTATGTATCCCAGATCTTCTAAATATTTTCTCCAAAATTAAGAAGGCTTGAAATCATGCTGAGAGTCAGAGCAATTAATTAAGGCTTGAAATTAGGTCGAGAGTCGATTGAAAAACAATTGAGATTGGAGTCCAAACATATTTTCTAATATACACAAGGGAACACAACGCTGTACACAATGTCGGAGTGTCGTTTATCTGCCACTGCATAGATCTTGGGCTATCTTTAAGGGCCAACATTTTGAAGAATATAGAATTGCGAGTATTATTACTGTCTTGTAAAGTTTATCCTTGAGTTTTAAAGGCCTGTAGAAGTTTTGGTTCGGTGTTCCATACCCGGGAACCGAAACCGAAATTGTGTGGAGTCTTGTAACATTGTTTGAAATTATATGTCAGGTGTTGTATAGCCAGATAGACGAAGATGTCTTCGATCGATAAGAGTTGGATGCGTAATTCGAATCGCATGAGCCAAGAGTACAAAGAAGGAGTCAGGAAATTTTTGGATTTTGCATTTGAGCGTCTTGCACCGCTTGATGGAAAAATTGTGTGTCTCTGTATAGACTGCGGAAGGGTGATTAGGAAGGTTCGAGAGGAATGTGAGGTTGATCTGGTAATGCGTGGCATTGACATTACCTATACCCGTTGGTTCTCGCACGGTGAGGAGCTAGATGCAGTCCCCATGGCAGCTCACGGTGAAACTTCAAACACAGTGATCGCTGATGATAATATTAATACAGACGATGACGATGACATGCATGGTATGATACATGATTTGCAAGGTGGAATAGGCACGGAAACACCGTTAGGTGATCAGCCCAATATCGAAGCGGACAAGTTCTACAGATTGCTTAAAGATGCCGAACAACCTCTATACCCGGGGTGTGAGAAGTTTTCAAAACTCTCTTTCACTGTAAAGCTTCTTCATTTGAAGTGCCTCAATGGTTGGAGTAATAAGTCATTTAATATATTGGTAGAGTTGCTGAAAGAGGCTTTTCCTATGGGTGAGACAGTACCGAAATCATTCTACGAGGCGAAGAAGACAATTAAAGATCTCGGTCTGGGTTATGAGAAAATTGATGCATGCGTGAACGATTGTATGTTGTACCGGAAAGAGTACTAACATGCGCGGTCATGCCACATATGTGGAGCAACAAGATATAAAGAGACGGATGCCGAGTCTAGTACCAGTCGAAGGAAGAAAAATGTATCTGCAAAGGTTCTCCTATACTTCTCGCTCAGGGACAGGCTTCAGAGGTTGTTTATGTCATCGAAGACTGCTGAGCACATGAGGTGGCATGCACGAGAACGTACAGATGACGGGATTATGAGACATCCGGCCGACTCTCTGACGTGGAAAGATTTTGATCATACCTATCCTGAATTCGCATGTGAAGTTCGCAACGTCAGGTTAGGGCTTGCTAGCGATGGCTTCAATCCCTTTGGGAATATGAGTGTATCGTACAGCATTTGGCCAGTTGTCCTAGTTCCATACAATTTGCCTCCCTGGATGTGCTTAAAAAAGCCATACACAATGCTCTCCTTGCTCATTCCCGGACCCAGGTCGCCTGGTAATGATATTGACGTTTACTTGCAGCCGTTGATTGAGGAGTTGAACGAGTTATGGGAAGTTGGGGCCGATACGTATGATGCCTCGTTGCGCCAGAATTTTCGGATGCATGCGGCACTTCTATGGACCATCAACGATTTTCCTGCATATGCCAACTTATCCGGGTGGAGTACTAAAGGAAAATTGGCGTGCCCTACATGCAATAAGGAGACAGATTCATTACGGTTGAAGAACGGAGGCAAGTTCTGTTATATGGGCCATCGAAGATTCCTTGGTGACGGCCATAAGTGGAGGCAGAACAAAAGAGCTTTCAACGGCAAGAAGGAACTTGCAAAGGCCCCGGAGCAGCTTTCGGGGGTAGAAGTCTTGTGCGAATTGGATCAGCTTGATGCCGTGGCACTTGGAAAAGGTAAAAAGAAGAGAACGCATGAAGATTCTACACGTGAGCATAACTGGAAGAAGAAGAGTATTTTCTTTAAACTACCGTACTGGAGCAGCCTACTCTTGCGGCATAACTTGGATGTCATGCATATCGAGAAAAATGTGTGTGACAACATTATAGGAACACTGCTGAATCTCGACGGTAAGACGAAGGATAATCTTAAATCTCGTCTCGATCTTAAGGAGTTGGGCATCCGAAAATCACTTCATCCCCAAGAGATTGGGGATAAGTATGTGTTGCCAGTTGCTTGCTACACCATGAGCTCACAGCAAAAGACAGCCTTATGTGCATTCCTACGGTCTGTGAAAATGCCAGACGGTTATTCTTCGAATATCGCACGATGCGTGCAAGAGAACGGCCGGAAGTTGTCTGGATTAAAGAGCCACGATTGTCATGTTCTTATGCAGCGATTGTTATCTCTTGTTATACGTGGGAATTTAACCGAACAGGTGTCCGGTCCGTTAATTGAGCTCAGCACTTTTTTCAGACAGTTGTGCTCGAAGGTACTTAGAGTGGACCAACTTGAACAGATGGAGAGGGATATTGCACTCACATTGTGCAAGTTAGAGATGATATTTCCACCTTCCTTCTTTGATGTCATGATGCATTTGACCGTTCACTTGGCAAATGAGGCCAAACTCGGCGGCCCAGTTCATTACCGGTGGATGTATTTTATCGAGAGGTAATCGTCTCGTCTTATTCGCACAATGTATTTGATCGTTCTTGATATATTCATCCAAATATTTTTTTCTCAAATTAGGTACTTGCGAACATTGAAATCATATGTTCGTAATAAAAGTCGTCCGGAGGGATCAATTGCTGAAGGATACCTAGCAGAAGAATGTCTAACATTCTGCTCAAGATACCTACATGGTATAGACACGCGATTCAATCAACTTGAGCGGAACTATGACGGTGGTCCAATAGACTTCGATGGGGGTCTGTCTATATTTGCCGAAATGGGTAGACCTGTAGGAGGAGGCAAAACCCGTCGATTGTCTGTAGATGAGATTCAACAGGCACATATGTATGTGTTGCGCCAATGTGATAAAGTGTGGTCATTCATTGAGTAAGCATTTTACGATCATTTACTCATTCTTTCAGTCCATTCAGTAAGTATATGTGCTAATTATAATATAATTCATAACCGGTAAAACAGGAAGTATAAAGCCATTATTAATAATCGGGGTACTCGAAATGCTCCCCAAATTCATGATCGTGAATTCCCATCGTGGTTCGAGAAACACGTAAGTATTCACATCATTACTGAATTTCATTGACATCCATTACCGAACAATAATTATGTGTTCATATCATGAATGTCATGTGGTTATTATAGGCACAGGAGCTGCACGACAACCACGATCCGCTGATGAATGAGGATCTCTTGCGCTTATCTTGTAGTCCTTTGCAAGACGCAATATCGTATGATGGTTATATCGTGAACGGTTATAGATTTCGGACGAAAGATAGTGAAAAATCATGAAGAACCCAAAATAGTGGGGTTGTCATCAACGGTGAGCAAGAAGAATTAGAAAATATCGACTTCTACGGCGTCCTCAACGAGATTCTCGAGATTAAATTCCTTGGCCAAAATCGGATCGTATTATTCAAATGCGATTGGTATGATGTTAATAATCGCGGGACTGGTTATAATGTTGACAAATACGGTTTTATCAGCATCAACACTGCCAAGAGATTGAATACCCAATATGAAGATCCATTCATTCTTGCCTCTCAAGCGCAACAGATATTTTATGCACCGGATAATACCTCTCCAGGTTAGCAAATTGTAGTTAGGTCACCACCTAGAGATTTTTATAACATGGGAGACAAGGATGCGGGGGTCGTCGATGATGATTTGGATGCATACCAGAATGATGAGATAATCATTGTCGACGCAGTGCACGACGAAAATGAAGATGTCGACAATATAAACTGGACAGCGAATGCAGATCAAATAATAGAAGAGGGAAGCGATGAGAGTGACAGAGATGAGACAGAAAATGACTAGACCGTATGTAAATCAAATTGTTTCATATTTAAATCAAATTGTTTCATATATAAATCATATTGTTTCATATGTATATCATATTGTTTCATATGTAAATCATACCGTTTCATATGTAAATCATACCGTTTCATATGTAAATCATACCGTTTCATCGATTTACGATCCGATCGATTCACCGATTTAGAGTCTAAGAGTTGGAAAATCATAAGTTAGCGTGTTTTGGATATGAAATAGGTTTGGATTCGATCCGATCGTCATCGGATCGGTATCCGATAATTCGAACTTGGAATTATTCCGTATTTCGGACTTGCGAGCGGGTTCTAATTGGATATTTGACCAATTTACGCTCCGATTCACCGATTTAGAGTCTAAGTGTTGGAAAATCATAACTTAGCGTGTTTCGGATATGAAATAGGTTTGGATTCGATCCGATCGTTATCGGATCGGCATCCGATAATTCGAAGTTGGAATTATTCCGTATTTCGGACTTGCGAGCGGGTTCATATTGTTTCATATTGTTTCATATTGCGAGCGGGTTCATATTGTTTCATATTGTTTCATATGTAAATCATACTGTTTCATATGTAAATCAAACTGTTTCATATTGTTTTATATGTAAATCTTACTGTTTCATATGTAAATTAAATTGTTTCAGATGGCATCACGGTCATATGTTCGTAGAGGCAGAGGCAGGGGTGGGGTAGCTCGGAGCGCTCCGGCTGCCACCCCAGGGTCCGAGGCTGAGCTGTCCGGATCTGGTAGTGCTGTTCCTCTCTCCACACCAGCTCCTGCTGTGGTCGCAGCCTCTGGAGCTTCGAGCAGTGCTCAGCACTCGGCTACAGCGTCTACGCCCACAGGTAATGTTTAGATCTAAAGTTTTATACATGTTGTAAATACTTCTTCAGTACTGATGTATATTTTATTTGCAGGGTCGACCAGGCACGTAGGCGACCGGGGCGTGACGACGGCCCGGCGCTTGTCGGCCTTACGCGAGCCGCTGTCCCTACAATGGAGCGGCAGGACCTTTGTGGGCGAGCACGCTTCTGATGCCGCCACGTGGGTCGGCATGATAGTACGGGAGGAGAGGAATGCCCCGATTGTGGGGTTAAGGGGGTAGAAGAACATTGATGCATCCTATAAGGAGAGGATGTATCAGCAGTTTTTGGTATGTTAGTTTTATTAAAGCATTTTAGAATAATATCGTACTTCTTTATAATTTGATTTGATAAAATGACTTGTTTCTAAATTGATTTTACAGGAGAAATTTAAATGGGAGAACATGGAAACCGACACCCATCGGGAGGACTTGTGGAAGACGATGGGTGAGCGGTACAGGGATTACCGTCACGAGCTCTACCAGCTCTACGGTTACTTGGTCGGCCAGCCGGCTGAGGAGGTACAGGCTGCGGCCGGGACGAGAGACGCGCCACCGCTACACATTCTACAGTTTTTGGTCGCTCACTGGGCCACCCCTAGCTTTCAGGTATAATTATAATTTTGTTGATTCGTACTTGTTTTAATGTTATACTAAAAATTTGTATTGATGTTTCAAAATTTAATCGATTGCACAGAATAAATCTGCTATAGGCAAGCAGAATAGAAGTGCCTCGACGACACCTGCTCCAGTGAAGGGGAGGACCTCCATGCCCCAGCTTGCCCAGCAGCTGGTAAATGATACAAACATTGTTATTATTTAAAGCTCTATTTTATATCATATTAACTCATCTATTTATTTTATATGTCCAACAGACACAGTCCTTGGGCCACGAGCCTAATAGGATTGACCTTTTTGAGGCCTCTAGGAGGCGGCGTATCGATGGGGCATTTCTGGACGACAGCGTTGCCTCGCAAGTGGTAAGTAATTAAATTACTGTTAATATATTCTTATACATATGCCATAAAATATCATTGAATATCATTGGTTGTTTTTATATAGGAGAGGATGCGACTTCTGGTGACCCCGTCGGGCGAGGCCGGCTCCTCCTCCAGCTCAGTATCTGTCGACTCAGCGATGGATACTGTGCTGAGACCTGCCACGCACGACCGTGTCCTCTGTACGGGCCTTGGAGTTACGCCCTCCTCCTACTTTGGACGAGAGGGTATGCGCTCGAGGGCATGGGACACCCAGACCGGTGCTATCACTCAGCTGCAGTCTGCGCTAGACGCGGAGCGAGAGCAGAGGCAGGCCCTCGAGCAGAGGATTAAGGCGGAGCGAGAGCAGAGGCAGGCCCTCGAGCAGAGGGTTGAGGCGGAGAAGAAGGCCCTCGATGACGAAAGAGAAGCTCGCAGGGAACTAGAGCGTCGGCTTAATGACTTCATAAGCCGGTCTAGCGGTGGCTCATGATCAGGTACTTACTAATCTTTATAATATTAGTAAAAAATATGAATCTTACTAATTTGAGTTTAGATCATATTATCACACTTATGATTTTCCAACACTTAGATTCTAAATCGGTGAATCGAAGCGTAAATTCTTCAAATATCCAATTAGAACCCGCTCGTAAGTCTGAAATACGGAATAATTCCAAGTTTGAATTATCGGATGCCGATCCGATACGGATCGGATCGAATCCAAACCTATTTCATATCCGAAACACGTTAACTTATGATTTTCCAACACTTAGATTCTAAATCGGTGAATCGAAGCGTAAATTCTTCAAATATCCAATTAGAACTCGCTTGCAAGTCCGAAATACTGAATAATTCCAAGTTCGAATTATCGGATGCCGATCCGATGACGATCGGATCGAATCCAAACCTATTTCATATCCGAAACACGCTAACTTATGATTTTCCAACACTTAGACTCTAAATCGGTGAATCGGAGCGTAAATTGGTCAAATATCCAATTAGAACCCGCTCGCAAGTCCGAAATACGGAATAATTCCAACTTCGAATTATCGGATGCCGATCCGATGACGATCGGATCGAATCCAAACCTATTTCATATCCGAAACACGCTAAGTTATGATTTTCCAACACTTAGACTCTAAATCGGTGAATCGGAGCGTAAATTGGTCAAATATCCAATTCGAATTTGCTCGCAAGTCCAAAATACGAAATAATTCCAAGTTCGAATTATCGGATGCCGATCCGATGACGATCCGATCGAATCCAAACCTAGCTATTTCATATCCGAAACACGCTAACTTATGATTTTCCAACACTTAGACTCTAAATCGGTGAATCGAATCATAAATTAGTCAAATATCCAATTAGAACCCGCTCGCAAGTCCGAAATACGGAATAATTCCAAGTTCGAATTATCGGATGCCGATCCGATGACGATCGGATCGAATCCAAACCTATTTCATATCCGAAACACGCTAACTTATGATTTTCCAACACTTAGATTCTAAATCGGTGAATCAGAGCGTAAATTCTTCAAATAACCAATTAGAACTCGCTTGCAAGTCCGAAATACAGAATAATTCCAAGTTCGAATTATCGGATGCCGATCCGATGACGATCGGATCGAATCCAAACCTATTTCATATCCGAAACACGCTAACTTATGATTTTCCAACACTTAGACTCTAAATCGGTGAATCGGAGAGTAAATTGGTCAAATATCCAATTAGAACCCGCTCGCAAGTCCGAAATACGGAATAATTCTAAGTTCGAATTATCGGATGCCGATCCGATGACGATCCGATCGAATCCAAACCTATTTTATATCCGAAACACGCTAAGTTATGATTTTCCAACACTTAGACTCTAAATCGGTGAATCGGAGCGTAAATTGGTCAAATATCCAATTAGAACCCGCTCGCAAGTCCGAAATACGGAATAATTCCAACTTTGAATTATCGGATGCCGATCCGAAGACGATCGGATCGAATCCAAACCTATTTCATATCCGAAACACGCTAAGTTATGATTATCCAACACTTAGACTCTAAATAGGTGAATCGGAGCGTAAATTGGTCAAATATCCAATTAGAACCCGCTCGCAAGTCCGAAATACGGAATAATTCCAAGTTCGAATTATCGGATGCCGATCGGATCGAATCCAAACCTATTTCATATCCGAAACACGCTAAGTTATGATTTTCCAACACTTAGACTCTAAATCGGTGAATCGGAGCGTAAATTGGTCAAATATCCAATTAGAATTTGCTCGCAAGTCCAAAATACGGAATAATTCCAAGTTCGAATTATCGGATGCCGATCCGATGACGATCCGATCGAATCCAAACCTAGCTATTTCATATCCGAAACACGCTAACTTATGATTTTCCAACACTTAGACTCTAAATCGGTGAATCGAATCGTAAATTGGTCAAATATCCAATTAGAACCCGCTCGCAAGTCCGAAATACGGAATAATTCCAACTTCGAATTATCGGATGCCGATCCGATGACGATCGGATCGAATCCAAACCTATTTCATATCCGAAACACGCTAAGTTATGATTTTCCAACACTTAGACTCTAAATCGGTGAATCGGAGCGTAAATTGGTCAAATATCCAATTAGAACCCGCTCGCAAGTCCGAAATACGGAATAATTCAAACTTCGAATTATCGGATGCCGATCTGATGACGATCGGTTCGAATCCAAACCTATTTCATATCCGAAACACGCTAAGTTATGATTTTCCAACACTTAGACTCTAAATCGGTGAATCGGAGCGTAAATTGGTCAAATATCCAATTAGAACCCGCCCGCAAGTCCAAAATACAGAATAATTCCAAGTTCAAATTATCGGATGCCGATCCGATGACGATCCAATCGAATCCAAACCTATTTCATATCCGAAACACGCTAAGTTATGATTTTCCAACACTTAGACTCTAAATCGGTGAATCAGAGCGTAAATTGGTCAAATATCCAATTAGAACCCGCTCGCAAGTCCGAAATATGGAATAATTCCAAGTTCAAATTATCGGATGCCGATCCGATCGAATCCAAACCTAGCTATTTCATATCCGAAACACTCTAACTTATGATTTTCCAACACTTAGACTCTAAATCGGTGAATCGAATCGTAAATTAGTCAAATATCCAATTAGAACCCGCTCGCAAGTTCGAAATACGGAATAATTCCAACTTCGAATTATCGGATACCGATCCGATGACGATCGGATCGAATCCAAACCTATTTCATATCCGAAACACGCTAAGTTATGATTTTCCAACACTTATACACTAAATCGGTGAATCGGAGCGTAAATTGGTCAAATATCCAATTAGAACCCGCTCGCAAGTCCGAAATACGGAATAATTCCAACTTCGAATTATCGGATGCCGATCCGATGACGATCGGATCGAATCCAAACCTATTTCATATCCGAAACACGCTAAGTTATGATTTTCCAACACTTAGACTCTAAATCGGTGAATCGGAGCGTAAATTGGTCAAATATCCAATTAGAACCCGCTCGCAAGTCCAAAATACGGAATAATTCCAAGTTCGAATTATCGGATGCCGATCCGATGACGATCCGATCGAATCCAAACCTAGTTATTTCATATCCGAAACACGCTAACTTATGATTTTCCAACACTTAGACTCTAAATCGGTGAATCGAATCGTAAATTGGTCAAATATCCAATTAGAACCAGCTCGCAAGTCCGAAATACGGAATAATTCCAACTTCGAATTATCGAATGCCGATCCGATTACGATCGGATCGAATCCAAACAAATTTCATATCCGAAACACGCTAAGTTATGATTTTCCAACACTTAGACTCTAAATCGGTGAATCGGAGCGTAAATTGGTCAAATATCCAATTAGAACCCGCTCGCAAGTCCGAAATACGGAATAATTCCAACTTCGAATTATCGGATGCCGATCCGATGACGATCGGATCGAATCCAAACCTATTTCATATCCGAAACACGCTAAGTTATGATTTTCCAACACTTAGACTCTAAATCGGTGAATCGGAGCGTAAATTGGTCAAATATCCAATTAGAACCCGCTCGCAAGTCCAAAATACGGAATAATTCAAAGTTTGAATTATCGGATGCCGATCCGATGACGATCCGATCGAATCCAAACCTATTTCATATCCGAAACACGCTAAGTTATTATTTTCCAACACTTAGACTCTAAATCGGTGAATCGGAGCGTAAATTGGTCAAATATCCAATTAGAACCCGCTCGCAAGTCCGAAATACGGAATAATTCCAAGTTTGAATTATCGGATGCCGATCCGATGACGATCCGATCGAATCCAAACCTAGCCTTTTCATATCCGAAACACGCTAACTTATGATTTTCCAACACTTAGACTCTAAATCGGTGAATCAAATCGTAAATTGGTCAAATATCCAATTAGAACCCGCTCGCAAGTCCGAAATACGGAATAATTCCAACTTCGAATTATCGAATGCCGATCCGATGACGATCGGATCGAATCCAAACCTATTTCATATCCGAAACACGCTAAGTTATGATTTTCCAACACTTAGACACTAAATCGGTGAATCGGAGCGTAAATTGGTCAAATATCTAATTAGAACCCGCTCGCAAGTCCGAAATACGGAATAATTTCAACTTCGAATTATCGGATGCCGATCCGATGACGATCGGATCGAATCCAAACCGATTTCATATCCGAAACACGCTAAGTTATGATTTTCCAACACTTAGACTCTAAATCGGTGAATCGGAGCGTAAATTGGTCAAATATCCAATTAGAACCCGCTCGCAAGTCCAAAATACGGAATAATTACAAGTTCGAATTATCGGATGCTGATCCGATGACGATCCGATCGAATCCAAACCTATTTCATATCCGAAACACGCTAAGTTATGATTTTCCAACACTTAGACTCTAAATCAGTGAATCGGAGCGTAAATTGGTCAAATATCCAATTAGAATTTGCTCGCAAGTCCAAAATACGGAATAATTCCAAGTTCGAATTATCGGATGCCGATCCGATGACGATCCGATCGAATCCAAACCTAGCTATTTCATATCTGAAACACGCTAACTTATGATTTTCCAACACTTAGACTCTAAATCAGTGAATCGAATCGTAAATTGGTCAAATATCCAATTAGAACCCGCTCGCAAGTCCGAAATATGGAATAATTCCAACTTCGAATTATCGGATGCCGATCCGATGACGATCGGATCGAATCCAAACCTATTTCATATCCGAAACACGCTAAGTTATGATTTTCCAACACTTAGACACTAAATCGGTGAATCGGAGCGTAAATTGGTCAAATATCCAATTAGAACCCGCTCGTAAGTCCGAAATACGGAATAATTGCAACTTCGAATTATCGGATGCCGATCCGATCGAATCCAAACCTATTTCAAAATCGAAACACGCTAACTTATCATTTTTTAACGCTTAGACTCAGTTATAGATATAAACCATTTTTTTAACAAATACATGTTAATTGCAGGAGCAGGGCGGCGTCAGGCGATCGATTAGAGCACCAGCATTGGTGGTGGGCGGGCGTGGTTGAGATAAGGCGGCGTCAGGGGATCGATAAGAGCACCAGCGTTGGTGGCGGGCGGGGGTGGTTGAGATAGGGCATGTATCATCTCTCAGTTCTGGATTGTGTAAATATTATTTTGTAATATGTGGTTATTTTTTGTTCTTGTCTATAATTGTCGGCCGGGTACTGTGGTAATATTTGATAATTTGCTGTAATTTTTTATCAATTTCGGTAATATTTTAAAATTTGCTGTAATATTTTATAAATTGTGGTAATATTTGATAAATTGTGGTAATATATTGTAGCTAGGGCTGTGCAAAAACCGACCCGAACCGCTAAACCGAACCGAAACCGACCAAAATTTAACCGAAATAACCGAACCGAACATCAAACCGAACCGAAAACAAACCGAACCGACAAAACCGATTAAATCGGTTTCGGTTTCGGTTCCCGGGTATGGAACACCGAACCGAAACCGAAAAAACCGACCCGACTCCTTAAATCATAAACCCAACGTCCATAATACTTTTGTTTCCAATAAGTGCAAGTATGAAATAATTATGTTACATCTTCAATGCTTCAAAAGAGTGAACGTCGGTTGATTTTGCTTTGAACTTTCATATTGGCACTATGTAAGGACAAAATCATCCACTGATTTGTAACGAACTGATGATCAAGATCCAAAAGCTAAGGAATCTAGCATACCTCATATCAACCGAAACCGAACCGAAACCGAACCGAAAACCGATCACACCGAACCGACAAAAACCGACCATTTCGGTTTCGGTTTCGGTTTTGATTTTTCGAAAACCGAAAAAAAATAAAACCGACAAAACCGACACCGAAACCGACCGACAAAACCGACGCTCACCCCTAATATATTGTGGTATTGTTGTAAATCACAGAAATTAAATAACATTATTTAGGTAAATTTATTAAAAAAAAACATACTTATTACCGACAGAAATTAATTATTCCGTCGGTAATAATGTTTTTATTTTTTTAAATTATAAATAATTTGCCGACGGCATATAATATTCGTCGGTAATATATTTATTATTACCGACGAGTAATATATATATGCGTCGGGAATATATATAGTATTACCGACGGATATATAATATCTGTCGGTAATATATATATTATCGCCGACGGGCAATATATATATGCGTCGGTAATATATATAGTATTACCGACAGTACAATCCTATCCGTCGGTAAAAGGCTTATATATTACCGACGTATTATTTAGTTTCGTCGGTACAAATATATTATATTAATTTTTAATTGATTAAATATTACCGACGGCTTTAATATTGCCGTCGATATTAATTATTATTACCGACGGTAATATTTGGTCCGTCGTGTTGTTTTCCCCGACGCCTTTTTTCCCGACAGCCAGCGACGGAAATATCGTCCGTCGCTATAAAACATTACCGACGGAATGTTAATATTACCGACGGATATTGTCCGTCGGTAATAACTGTTTTTTTTGTAGTGTCTCGTGTCGATCCGATCTTTCAACCGTCAAGTTGCTATGGGAGTTGTGTCGGATCTCCAGTATTCGTCGTGTTTTTCGGCCGTCTATGCTAGCAATGATGGTCGGGAACGACGACTGTTGTGGTCGACCTTAGATGCACTTCTTAGTTCTTACCCTCAATCTTCCAAAGTTGATTTGCGGTGATTTTAATATCATTCTCAATCCTGAAGATAAACAGGGTGATGCTCCATCTTTGTCGAACATTTTCCCTGATGCAATTGTTTCCATTTTTCCTTGGGTGGGATCTGATCATTGCCCTTGCTTTTTTCCATCCACCCTTTCATCGCCTGAGGCACTAAACCTTTTCGCTTTGAAAATTTTTAGCTCGTGCATCTGGAGTGAAGTTATTTAATTCTTCAATCTTGGCACCCCCGACTTGATACTTCTGCTTTCCATTCCCTCCACCTCAATCTTTGCCACTCGTCAAGTTATTCGCGCTTCGAATCATGACTGAGTGGGCAACTTAGAGCGACGACTGGTTGACTTCTACCAAGCTATCCAGAGTTGGCATGTAACACCTGTGGTGTTAGATTTGAGAATAATAGAAATCCTCAATGGCTAGTTTCGTCTTTTTGCCGCCAGACTTTTTCTTTGGGCTTTTTCCCAATAAATGGATCGTAAACCTATGAGATGTTTTACGTTCACATTCTCCATAACTTCGAGTATGTCGCGATGGTGCGTTCCGTGCAACGATCATGTGTATGCGCAGCCAGTTTCGGCAGCCCGGCAGGTAAACCCTAGAAAAACGATAATTGCTCGATAGTTATAGCTGTTTTGTTTTTTACAAGAGATCGGGTGATCGGATCGTAACGAAACAAGATGCGTTAGATGAGACTCTGAGAGAGCCTTCCAATGAGCCTGAGTTAGGGTCGATCCGACACCCGGGTGAATAGTTATTGCTATTTTGATTTTTGGAGTCTTTCTTTCTTTTTGGGAGATCCAGAAGTCAGAAAATCATGTACCAAGCGCTAACGCGTTCGCGTTGATGAGAACTTTCCAACGAATCCTCTCGGACCCTATTCCGACTTCCGGTTTGATAGTTACGGCTTATTATTCTTTTCAGCCCGGTTGATGGATGAATCGCACCCGGATTCCAACCGAGCCCGGTTCAGGGCTCGGGACTGAGCCCGACCAGCCTTGGAGCCTGCCTCCCGGTCTCCTAGCATAATTTTAGGTCTCTTGACCTCCCTCCCCATTTATTTTAATCCGAAATTCGGATGGAAATGATCGGGTAAGATTTGGGGATGATAAACCCATATCTTCATATCTTTATCCCCTCCCGCTAAGGTCTTAACCGACCCTATCCGCCCAGCCTATCTCCCCAACCCATATCCACAACAGCCCCCCTTTATATAGAGATAGAGAGAGAACGGGAGAGAGAGAGAGAGAACGGGATAGAGAGAGAGAGAGAACGGGAGAGAAAAAGAGAGAAAACGGGAGAGAAAGAGAGAGAGATAGAGAGAGAGAGATGCAGAGAGAGACAGAGCGAGCAGAGATGGGGAAGAAGAAGAGATGGAGGGAGAAGATCGGCACATCCCGACCCGCCCTCGCCGGAGCACCGACGAGCACGCCGAGACCCCCAGGTCAGCCCCCTCTCATCTTCTCATCCCCTCCGCGACCCAACCCCGCGACCCCGGCCCTTCCTTCTCCCTTGCCGCGGCCCGCACGGACGGACACCGCCGCCGCACCGAACCCCTCCCCGGCGACCACCGACCTCCGACCAACCCCATGCGAACCCATCTCCGACCGACTTCTCGGGCCCCGACGGCCGCTCCGGCCGCCTCCCACCGCGCCTCCTCCATGGGGGTGGTGCGGGAGAGGCCGGCCGAGCGCTCGCCGGCACTCCAGGCCGCCCCTCCCGTCGGCCGCCGGCGCGCAGGAAACCCCCCCCCCCCCCCGGCTGGTTTCGGTCTCGTGGAGAAGAAGGAGAGGGGGGGGTAGTTCTGTAATTTCAGGTTATTAATTAAACTACAGACCCGACCCGACTTCCCACTGCAGACCCGACCCGACCTTCCACTGCATACCCGACCCGACCTACAGACTTGACCCGAGCCAAACAGTGAACCGGTCTGGTTCACCTGAACCAGACCCGTGAACCAGTCGATTTTGGTTCGACTGCCATTTCTCCGTCCGAACTCGGAATTGGACGAAACTAGCGCCATTTCGACCGGCTCGGAAAATACTACCTGTTGGTCATAGTCTAGAATAGTATTTATACTGTTTAATACCCTGTTTTATCCTTGGACCCGATATTATCGCGGTACCATGGTTTGACCACCGTTTCATCGTCCGAACTCGGATTCGGACGAAACCAGCGGCATTGTGCTCAGAATATTGAGTCCCATCTATTAAACCTAGAAGATAACCCTAGAATCTCTTCTACCCTAGTGAACCAACCATGCGATCGGTTTCACTGGTTCTATGTGATTTGACCCGAAACCATCCGATCGAAGTCGGATTCCAGTGAAACTGGAACCATCGGAAAGGGTTCTTCGAGCCCGATTCGATGAGTAGGTTTAGCTTCTATTTACTTGATTGGCCTAGTATTGTTTAGGTTCGAGTTCTTCAGTCGCACGGATTTTTGTGCTGTCGACTCAATATTGGTCCCCTATCGAGGGTGCCCGACTATCCTTGGCATAGAACCCTCATCGTAGATTCTTTTATTTTAATCGATAGAGTTGTGATGCGGAGCTGTGGTTATTATCAGACCTTGATCGTGGTGATCCAGCGGAGACGGATCAGAAGCAGCTAGCAGGAGTCATGTGTAATCGACAGCCAGGTGACATCTACTACCCTTGCGTGGTCTTTAATAGTGGGAAATGAGAATGACTAAGGGTAGGTGTCCATGACACTGCATGCGGGCCCCGCCGGGCATTGTCGCATGTGGTCAAGTGGACCCCGCCTTGCATGCGGAGTCGCGAGTCCGGCGACGCATGCTTAAAATATTAATAAAGTAATAATAATAATGATTGCTTTTGATTGTATGCATGGACACTGTAATTAGGATTCCCTTAAATTAAATAATAAATTGAATAACTAATAATTATCGGGATCCACCCTCCTGAGAGGAGTATGGCAACCCTAGCACACGGGTCACTGGGATGAGTATTTTACTTTATTGATTTATTATGTCGTATGAGTTGCGAGAGCAGTACGGGATCAGGGGTAAATTGTTGAAAATTGTTAAGCATTAAATATACCTTTGTTAGCTTCATTGTATATGTTGAAATATGTTATATGAGAATCTACCTGGTTAGAAGGTAGGGACCCCGTGCGCGCATGGGCCGTGAACCACCCTGCGCGTACAGCCGAAGTTAAGTAGGTTAGGGGTCACGGGCAAGGGTTGTGGTAAAGCCAATAGGAGGTGCCCTCGAGTAGGGATTGGCCTAGTAGCCCTGTCCCGGGGAGTTGAAGTCCCTATAGTAAAGCAAGTTGGGCGGTAGAGCTCCACCGTGAAAGACGGGAAACCCCTTATGATCATCTGGGTGACTAGTGCATGGTGTTGGTGGATGCACGGCGAGAGAGTTGGCCCTCTACATCGAAATAAAAGGCCCTATAGTAATGCCCGACCGGGGGCAGGATGAACAAAATATCCGGGGTTCACATTTTGATAGTGTGTGTTTAATCTATATATGAAATTAGAATTGTGTGACTGTTTATATGATAACTTCGTGACCTTATCTGAACGTATTATTTAATTTGTTCTTTACTGTTGTAGAACATTGAATGGACTTCATATTAGATAACCTAGTGACAGTAGGAATTGCATGTGAATATAGACTACTGATAGGTTTAGGTTTCATTATGCAAACTTAGATTCTAATAGAACTGATAGATATTATCTTAATTTATTACGATTGGTCGTCTTATATTATTATAGACTATTAGGATGTCACTAGCCATTAATTTGGCTAATCTCCCAATTTCCTATTGGGGGCTACTCTTTCCCACGAGTAGGCTCAGTTGCAGGTCCGGAGGCTCAGGAGTAGCAGTAGGAGTCCAGAGGCGGAGTTGGAGTTGCAGCTTTACCTTTCTGTTTAGTATGTCCGCCTTGTAGTCTTTTCTCTTCAGACATGGTAATTGTATTGGAATAAGAGTTTTTATTAGTTAGTTAGTATTCTATGGTTGTAGTTGCAATGGTTCCAGCTGAATTCTTTTGGGTAGGCCTCTCCTCAAGGCCCTAAGCATAGGATAGATCATGATGAAAATATAAGTATATATAAATGACTAAATTGATTAACCTTGTAGATAGGAACCTTAGACTGGTGCACCTGAGTGTTAGGGAGTGGGTGAGACCACTTGGCTAGCCGTATGAGGCTTGAGTCTCGTGCTCCCTCAGATAGACTCCTGTCAGTATGTAGTGGCACCGACAGGTCACTCATACTGAGAGGATATGACTTTTGAAGGTCGAGCTTGACTAGATAATATCTTCTCTCTGTTGATGATTTCTTTTTCTTTGCTTTTTAAATAAAAATGTTTTTTCGAAAAATCAAATTTAAAATATTCCCCTTTTGTTTCTTCCTCCTTCTTGTTTTTCATATTAGAGAGCGTAGAAGCCCTGTGAGAACCCAAATTGGTGTAATTAATTGACCAGACCCAAAATCCCATCCTTTTCTCATCTCACACCCCAGGGATCGGTATTCAGATTTCTGGGGCGTGACATGGCAACTTGAGGAGCGCATGTGTCGTCTCAGTTCTACAGAAGTGGCTACCCTTCATGAGTTACTATCCGACTACTCGAGACTCCTCCTGATGCAGGAGGTCAAGTGGTGTCAAAAATCTCATGCCCATTGCCTCCACGTAGGTGATCTAAATACCAAGCTCTTATATCGATCGACCCAAGTTCGACACGACGCAATAGGATTTATTTTCTATAGGATGAGAAAGGGGAACCAGTCATGGACGAGCGGCTATGCAAGGAAATATTCATCGACATTTCCGTTCCAAATGGAATCTCCCAACCCTTCATTATGATGTGAGTTTTTTGAACCTTATCCCTTCTCTCGTATCTGATAGAGCGAACATTGAGCTTACTCGACCTGTATCAGTCGGTGAAATTTATCGGAACCCCCTTTCAATGACCAAATGCAACCCCGGATGGCTTCTCGATTGAATTTTCCCTCTCAAATTGGGAAAATATTGGCCTCGAGGTTTGCACTACAATGCTTCAATTCTTTCACTCCAATCGGATATCGCCTTCTTAGAAAGCCTCATTCTTGGTCTTGATCCCAAAAAATTCAGATCCTTGTCATCCAGAATATTTTCGCCCCATAATCTTGTGTAATGTTGTTTAAAATTTGGTTTCTAATATCTTGGTCAATTATTTCAAACCGTTGTTGCCTAAGATTATCTCCAAGGAACAAGGTGCTTATGTGTCGAGGCACCATATTTTGGATAACCTCCTCTTGGCTCAAGAACTCTTCAACTCTTTCGAGCATGCTTCGTGTAATCGGGATTTACTAACCCATAAGATGGACTTGACTAGTGCCTACGACAGGATTGTTGGAATTGGATCCGCTTATCGGAGTCGCAGCGGAAGCAAAAGATAAATCCGAAGGTCATACGGTGTATGTTTCATTACAATTAATTCTACAAAACAATCTACATACAAATCTATGATCTTAGCATATGTGCGGACACCCTAGAGGCATACTACGATCTACGGAAGACATGCATGCATCTAGTTAGGTGTTTAGAATCATCATACCATGTGGATCTATGATTCGGAGAAAACGGAACGATGAAGAACCGCACTTGAATCGCAAGGGAAGCTGTCGGATAGCACCTTGTCCTTTGCGAATTGAGGAATCCTCGAAATCCCGTCTCTGAGTGCAAGGATTACGAGCCGATGAAGGAATTCGTTGCGAAGACGATGACGAGCCGCGAGATCTACTCCTCCTCTTTTTCTCTTCTTCCTTCTCCTTCCTTCCTCCTTCTTCTTCCTTCTTCTTCCTCTTTCTTCCTTGGCCGAAACCTCAGAGAGGGAGAGAGGGAGAGGGGGGCAGTTTTTCTAGAGAGGGGACAAGCTTAGGGCCAGCCCTTCCCTCTCTATTTCCTTTATAGGGCCGGCCTCCTAGTGCTACAAGCAAGCTAGGGCCGGACCCTAGTGGATATGGATGAGGGGGGGCGGTTTTCAGGGTTTCCAATTGTCTATCGTGAAGCCTGGACGAAAACGCCCTTCACAAAAAGTGAAAAACTGAAAGAGAGACTGAGTGAGGTGCGCTACTCGGAATCGAGTTTCATCAGCACCTATGAGCTCCTAGAATTATTCCACTCATTCTAAGATCCATATTCAATATGTTCTGAGCCATATTTCAGTATTTACCAAAATACCCCTATAGCCCCTAACACATGTGAATTAGGTTCTTAGGCTCCGGGCTTGCGCTCCATTGCGCTACTTCGCATCCAACGTATCCAATCAGGTCAGTGAACAATTCCTATACGCAACGACATGGTGGAACCTTCAGGGTTCGGGATCTCTAGCTCCAATCGAATCCCTGATTACTGTTCCGGTGACACACCGAAAGTTCTGTTAATCAGCCCTAATCCGATTAACCCGCGTAGCCACCCAGAGTGCGACGCGAGTTGAACTCTAGTGATCCTAAACTTATGTTACTCCCTCATAACCCTGTTCTCTACTATACTTTGATAATCCTTAGTCCCTCTTATTACTGGTGTCATGATACGACTTGGGCGGTGGGGAGCACCGTTAGATCCCGATCGATCATCTGACTAAGAATTAATGACTAGTCATCTATAACACCACACACCTTCTGGTGCTATGCCTAGCATCCGGAACATCGTCAGTCATACTGACAACCACCAGGCCTGGGTTAACTGTGTGGACAGATTGACTCATCAAAACGTACCCATCCAACAGTGGACGTTGGATAACCTGTAGGGATTACATGTCACTCAAGCGCCAGCCGGGTAACCCAACGTACCGTGGTATTGGACTATGGAAGGTCCGCACACGTTGGCACATCAAAGCATCACACAACTGGTTGGCCCAGTGTACATGGTCCCTCTGGGTTAATGATAGATTATCTATAGTAGTAAGACGGTTTATGCACCAGTGTCTGAATCACTGAACTGTGCACCGTCTTGGTTCCTGTTCAACACGATCATTGTGCTTGGTCAGGTGAATGGGAATCCCGCATTCCCTGGTGGAGAGTTCATCACATCCTCTACCTGTCAACAGCTTTTTCTCGGTGAAGCGACCGGTATCACCTAAGCTGTGAACTAGTTTTAGGTCTACACATAACTGGTCCACTGGGTCTCCCAAGTATAGATCTATGCGCCTCAGTGGCCTACTGTGTTCCCTAGGGTCCTTTATTATATGTGTATTAACATATACCATAGTAGTATTCTAATTAAAGCAATAACCAAAGGCATCTTGATTAATGTTAATACAGAAAATCCACGCTAAGGACACACGAGCTACAACAAGGATGTCATGGTCTTTCCATCAAAAAGTCCTCCACGGGTTTGGTTTTTGCCCAACCTTGGTGTCTTAGGTTATGGGGTGTGTTGAACATCCTATCTTCGTGATTCTCTTGAATGGCTCGCCCAATCATTAGTTTTCTTCGAGTCGAGGGCTAAGGCAGGGTGATCTGTTGGCACTTTTCCTTTTTATTATCGGGGCCAAAGTCTTTACTCGATCTCTTAATGCCTCCATGACCTCGAATGACCAAGCATGGTGTTCGACCTCATCTTCATGGGAACCTTGTTGCCATTTTGGCCTATGTTGATGATTGTCTGATATTCGCTTGTTTGAAGTCAATTGAGGTGATATATTTCCAGGCTCTCCTGCGTACGTTGGTACTGCCACCTCTCGGGTCAGTAGATGAATGTTTTCAAGTTTTTTCTCATTTTTGTCCTAAGGGTGTCTTTCGATCAGCGTAATCTACTTGCCACAATGCTTCGAAGTTCCTAAGGTCTATGGTGCATTTCATTATTTGGGTATATCCATTTCGGACCGGCCCATTTGTCTTAACGACCAATAACTGCTGGTTCGCATGGTGAGCCAACGCCGCGTGTGTTGGAAATCTCTTCATGTTTTCTTTGCCGGTTGGGTTACTTTGTTGTCGTCTGTCTTGCAATTAGGGATGGCAATTATTCGAGTTTACAGGGTTACCTGACCCGACCTGACCTTAGTGGGACGGGTTTGAGATGCTCAAAAACAGGTTTGGGGCAGGTTTGGAATATGAATTTGAAACCCGATCAGGTTCGGGTTTTACTCCAACCACCCCGACCCGACCCGGGTATATAACTTATCAAGATCATATAATAAGTTGACATATGCTTAAAACTGAGTGATCGTAATATAAGAGGAAGATTTGCTATGTAGAGCTGCGATTAGGTGAGCCCAAGAAGTTAAATATGTAGTTTTTATAAAGCCGACCCGACCCAACCAACAATGCGTAAATGGGGCGGGACGGGGCGGGCACGGGTTTTTCCAATGCTAATTGGGACGGATTTGAAAATTATCCTCAAAACCTGAAGCGGGTATGGGATGGGATAAAATATAATGGAGCGGGTTCGGGATAGGGCCCACCCACCCCAAACCCGATCCGTTGCCATTCCTACTTGCATTCAATCCCAGTTTAAGTGATGGGGCTTTCATGAGCAATGCTATTTATATTGATAGTTTTTAATGAATAGATAAGTGCTTTAGTATTTTCTGGGGTTTCGGGGTTTTCTACTAGTTCATGGTAGCCACCTCATGAAAATTTCCTAGTTGATAGGAGATCGGCTCCGACGGCCTCCCAACAGTGATATCCTAGCCAATTTTACATCAAACACCACCTGCATTTATAATTTATGCAAACCCTCCAATTTTACACCAAACCCCTCCAAACTTAATTTTATTTGCAGAATAGTGAGATCGTGAAGAATGGTGTGTATAAGGGGGTGTTTATAGATTTTTTAAAAAAATTGGTATTTTCTATAATTTTTTGCATGCATTATTGTATATATAAAAAATTATTTGTAGAATGATGAGGGGTTTTTTGTAAAAAAATAGATTATTTAATTTGTTCGGAGGTTCTAAAAATAGATTATTTAATCTCTTCCAAGCCGGTTGGAGCGGTGTCTGATAGATCGAAGTGCCACATCTTCCTTCGGAGATCCCTTCGAAGGCTGTTGGAGATGCTCTTATACGAGAAATCTTATGAGAAACCTACCTAAAGATTTCAGAAAATTTTTCCATTGCCGGGTGGCCCCTAGAACCCCGCAGCCATCCGATGCTCCCGGCCCCCATCGGTGTATCCTACTCATCTTTTTTTTTTTTTCTTTTTCGTTCTTCTTTCACTTCGGTGCCGGATTACAAACACCTACTCCAAACTCAACCCTAATCATCCAACGATCGAATCCTACACCCAACAGATTTTATCTGCTACAAATTTGCAGTACACTGATTTAAAAGCGAATCAGAAATCAGTTACAAAGTTTTCGAAACAATGAACAAATTAATTATTCCAAGCAAGCCGGCGTTTCTTGAAGGGCAGAGCACTCTGCACTTCATCTTCGCCCTCCTCCATCCAACACTTGAACCCCGACTCCGCCGGCGGGGGAAAATTCAGATCCAAATCTCTGGCGGCGGAGATCGACGACGACGACGACGGCGGCGGCGGCGACAAGCCCTCCAAGTAGTGCAGCCGCTTGTGCCCCCCCAGCGCCTGCCCCGTGGGGAAAACCCTGTGACAGACATTGCACTCGTGGGCGCGGCCGCTCCCGGGGGAAACCCCGGACCCACCGGACGAGACAGGGGCCACCGGCCGGACGTGGGTTCCAGGCTTTCGGTGGCTGGACTTGTGGCCCCCGAGTGCTTGGGGGGAGGGGAACGCCTTCCCGCAGGTGGTGCACTTGTGGGGGAGCTCCGGCGGGCAGTCTCTGCTGCTGCTCGCCCACTGCGAGAGCTTGACGAGGCAGTGGGCTAGGTACTCGTCCGTGAGCGGCTGCGAGGGGTGGCGGCGCTGCTCGGTGTCCGGGCTCCGTGAGGGAAGAGTAGCCGCGGAGTTCAGCGGATGGATGGCCATTGGCTCGGCGAGGTGGTGGAGCATGGAGACCTCGACGGAGTCCGGGAACGACGGCGAGAGAGAAGCGGCGGAGCTCAGAGCTTGGATGGCCATGGCTGGTGGGGGAGAAAAGCGACGGAGTGAAGGGCGAGGGTACGGGGGTGCTTATATAGCCGAGTCAATCAGAAGCATACTCCGTCTAGGATTGGGAGTGTTTAACAGAGCGATGGGAATCCTACGGGAGTCCGGAGACGCGTCGGAGGTCTACTGAGCCGCGGCAGCCACCGGCGAACGTGTCGGTTTAGTGCACTAAACTCACACGCGCTTGTGGGGCCGGCAGTAAATGTAATCCTGGCGACGAATAGATGACCGGCTGTAACGGTGGTGATACAAAGTTGGAGTACGATTTTGTTCCAACCTCCTTAAAGAGGATGGAGCATCCCGCTCTCTCTCATTGGTCCATTCCAAGGATATGTTTGTCATTTCATACTGTTTATCATGGTGAAATGACCAAAATCCCTTGGAATGGACGAATGAGAGAGAGCGGGACGCTCCAACCTCTTTAAAGAGGTTGGAACAAAATCGTTCTCTATAAGTTGGGTAGCGATTCGATTAGGGGTGGGACTTGGACGGGTTGAAGGGTCTGCCCATGCCCAACCCGACTTGCATTTGCCCGTGGAAGCCCAACCCGTGCTTGCCCGGCCATTCTAGTTTCTCGGGTTTCTTGGGTTGCCCAATTTGCAAAATAATAAGCGGGTTGGATAGGTTGCCCAATTAGAAACGCTTGTGCACATAAATAGATGGAAAAAAATCCATCAGATTTTTGAATTGAATAAAAAAAAATCTTTGATTTGCATAACAAAAACATAAAGTCCAACCCATATCCTCACATATATCAAACGAATTCTTGGCATTCAACATAAAATAGGCGGTCTTTGATTTCCATAAAAAAAACTATCAAAGCATTCAACCTTAGTGTGTCACTTCCTCGGGTTCCTCGGGTTGTGGAGATCGGTGCCCAATCCCGTCCAAATTGAAATCGGGTTGATCTTTTTTTGTCCAAACTCGTCCAAGTTTTTAACCAGCTTTGCCCATGTTTGTCCATTGTTCGGGTTGGGCGGGTCGGGTTCGAGTCAGACCCGCCCAAGTCCCACCCCTAATTTCGATCCCCTTGGCTTTTCTTTTTTTACTAGTAAATGCCCGCCTATTGGCATGCAACAGGCCTTCGACAGCAAAACCAGAGAGAGAGAGAGAGAACCCTCAAGATGGCACCCTGTTGATGAATTGCAACCCTCCCGATTGTACTCTCCGATGAATCGCAACCCTCCCATCGCACCCTTTCGATGATGAATTGCATCCCTTCCGATTGCACTATGGCAATCTTCGTCTGTTTCAATGGCCAAAAATCAAACTGATCTGTTGACCGTTCACTAATTCCCCCATTTTTTTTTTGTGAATAAGTCCCCCAACAATTAATGAATGCTATTTATATTACTAAAGTAACTATTAAAAAAAAAATCGTATTTACAGTTTTCAATTGTGGCCTCAAATTGTATGGGACTCGACTCCATAATTTTTGGTTTAGAAACATAACGCTAATCAGAAGGATTTCATCCACACCATTCGACGTCAGCTTCTCTGCACTCTGGACGAAAGCCCGACACGTGTTGCATGTTGTATTACACACATAAAAGAAAGAAAAAATATTTAAGAATCAAAATTTAAAAAAAGGATAAATTACACATTGCTCCCCTGAAGTTTAGCTCAAAAACAGTTAACCCCCTTTTGTGAACTAAAGTTTGAAATGTTATTCACATTATCCCCTATTGTGAACTAAAGTTTAAATTGTTGGAAATAAATGCATGGCAGAGGCCCGCAGCGGAAGCAATGGGAAGGTCCGAAGACCGTTAGCGGTGTGCGTTACATATCACAATTTTCATCGAAACGATCTACATATGCGTGTATGAATCTAGCATGGCAACTACACGAATCCCTAACGTCGATCTATGTTAGATCTATTTGTTAGAGATCAATCTAACATGCATGCATGTTCTATCTATGTTAGATCTACTTGTTAGAGATCATACCTGCGTGTGGATTATTTCACCGCGATAAATTTCTTCTTTGTTGATGGAGACGGGCTCGGATCTGCTTGATATAGCTTCGATGCGATGGCCATAACTTTCTGCTCCGAACTTCGATTGGGCTAAAATTTTGACTGCAGGTAGCCAACTTAGAGACGCAACTTTTGAATCAAGTTTTACCTTGTTTGGACTTCAGTAGCTCCCGGAATCTCGCAAAAACAACACTGATTTTCTGTACAAATTCTGGACAGCAAAAGGTTGCAGGAGATGCCTTCTAGTTTACCAGATCTCACACGATGCACGATACCTCGTCGATGGATCTCTGAGTGCCTCCATCCGACGAGCCTTCTCCTTCAACGAAACACCACGCGAGGAAGACGAGTCACCATCCAATGGCGCAAGAGAGAGGGAGAGAGACGAGAGAGGAGAAGAGAAGAGAGAAGAGGGGGCGGCTAGGGTTTGCCCATGCCATGGCCGACCCTAAGGCTTGCATTATGCATGGCCGGCCCCCCCTCTCCCCATTGCTCTTAAATAGGGCTGCCCTATCCTTTGGATAAAGCCATAACGGATAAGTTTGATTGATTCATACCTCTCCCTATATATCTCTTTTTTTATCTCTATCTTTTCCTTGGTTTTGAAAACGGTCAAAACCAGCCCATTTTCTGTGCCTCATGACCGGCCCTTTCATCGGAGGCAACAACCTCCTGAAACCAATGGGGCCGGCCTTGACCAGTCTCTCAACACTTAGGGCCGGCCCCCTTTGTACATAGTGACGCATGATATGACCAAAACGCCCTTATGTCACTAGTTGGCCCTTCCTCGTGTACGAGACTTTGCAAGGCATACATAAGTGAAGTGCACCAGTGATTTCACTATTCTCTGAGGTTCCCGTAGGGTGCCCCTGTGAAGTCAACTAGTCAACTAGCAACATGTCCCGGTGCATCGCACCCATGTGGCAAAGTCCACTTATGACAAGGAATTGCTACATGCGTCTCTGCACTAACCTAGGGTTTCCCCTTAGTGCACACATGTAGCTATGCATCTACCGTGCACTAGTGCGAAGCACTCACAGAGCGTAGGCTTGGACTACTCGCTTCCTTTTACTGCGTCTTATATTTTGAGGAGATGGTATAAGAACCGTACATAATGTCGATAAGGTGGAACCTTCAAGGACCAGGGTTCATGGATTCCAACTCAAACTCGATCGACACACTACCCAAGTGTACCATCGATCCTCTGAGTCCGAGTTAACCTGCGTGGCCACCCAGAGTGCGACGCAGGCTGCACTCCAATTCCCCCGGACTTACTATGTTCTCGCTCATACCCCTGCTTTCCGCTTAGTATGGTAAACTCGCTGTCCTTCCACTGGTGTCATGATGCAACTAGAGCGGTGGAGAATACTGTCAGACTCGAGTGCTCATATGACTCGGTTCCTTCCAGGTTGACCACATACATTGTACCTCCGATTACTCTTCCGAGCAACCGAATCTGTCACCAGTCTAACTAATGACCTCCTGGCCAAGGTTTAATACGACGTAGATCAGACCAAGGAACATACCTCCCGTTACGGGTATGGATAGCCTGCAGGAGTGACACACTGATGCAACACCAGCCGGGTAACCTAGTACACCGTGGTTTTGGATCACTGCATCCGGATCCTCACACATTGGTGTGCCAAAGCACCACACAACTGGTTAGTCCACCAGACGTGGTTCCTCAGGGTTTAGGACCATTTTACCCTAAGCAGAAACACGGTTTAGTGCACCGGTGTCTACTCACCGATCTATGCACCGTGTTGGTTCCGTTCGGCAACAGACACTGTGCCTGGTAATAACCGTGGTGGAGACACCCATGATCTGTCATCCCAACAGCTTATCCTGATAGGACGACCAACCCTTATCAGAGCTGCAAACGTATTTAGGTTACATGGGACCAGTCCCTTGAGTCTCCCACTCAAGTGGATTACCATGTAGCTATGGCTCTCTGTTCTGTAATCAGAACACGTACTAAGGTACGTACCAATATGTAGTCATATACTATCAACCATACATAGCTAAATTATAGGTTTTTATGAGCTGTAGGTTTCACCAATTCTAACAATCTCCCACTAGGTCTAACGAGCAATAACGGTGTTGAGCTCTGTAGGTTCTATATGCTGCCCAAAAGCCTTTGCAGGAATTCCCTAAAGGAATTGACAACATTGTCTGTAGATTTCACCTCAGTACCGCTACTTGCATTTCCTCCTATAATTGTCAGATCAAGTGGAGTTTGTACTTGATGGGTTTTCCCTCACGGCGGTGCCTAGTCTCCTTGGACCTTGCTTACCGCTCTTCTGTTGCAACAACAGATAGCTGAGCCTCTGGTACGCATCCTAAGTTCTATAAAAACTTTCTAAGCCTTACCACCTGATATACTACCTCGCACGCAACAACGTGCTAAGCCTTTGTGGTGGAGTCTGTGATGCACTTGCTTCACACTCTACCAACTACTGCTTCTAATCCTAAAACAATTCCTGAAATTAATTCTCTGGAACACATATTTGACACCAAAGTCAGACCTTGTGCGTCCAATCGATATCAGGACCTGTGAAGTACTAGCTAACTCACAATCCTTACTAAATGAGGATTTCTGAGTATACCCTTCACATCGGTCCAGAGATTTGGACCCGGGTTCGACTGAAACCGACCCATCATTCATGCTGCACAATAGATATCTTATGGGTGCAAATTTTGGCAAGAAGTTTGCAAACAGCGGGACCCACCGGCCCTGCCCGGTGGGCACACGAAGACTACAGAGGGACCCACCGGCCCTGCCTGGTGGACCCACGAAGACTACAGCGGGACCCACAGGCGCTGCCTGGTGGATCCACGAAGACTATCGCGGGACCCACCGACCCTGCCTGGTGGCCCCACGAAGACTACAACGGGACCCACCGGCCCTGCCTGGTGGACCCACGAAGACTATCGCGGACCCATCGGCCCTGCCTGGTGGGCCCACGAGGACTACCGTGGGACCCACCGGCCCTGCCTGGTGGGCCCACGAAGACTACCGTGGGACCCACCGGTCCTGCCTGGTGGGCCCACAGAGACTTCTGCGGGACCCACCGGCCCTGCCTGTGGAACCTCCAGGAGCCTGTGAAATCCCCCAGGAGACGGCAGCGGGGCCCACTAGTCTTACCTGGAGGATCCCCAGATACGACAGCAGAAACCGCCATTTACCCCGGAATTCCTCCCCGGGAATTCTATAAATAGCAGAGCCTTCGAATGTAAAAGGATTCCATTTTCCAGATTCAGCTTCAAAACCCAGAACCAGAGCTCTAGAATTCCAGGTTTTAATCCTTCCATTCTCCTCATTCCTCTTCTTGTCTCTGAAGAGTTTGAAGAGATCAGTGACCCTCGGCCTGTCGAGGTCACTTCAAGTAAAGTGATAGTGAATTTGGGTTGCTCGCTAGAGCACGGAGACGTAGGCTTCGGCTGAACTCCGATATCACCTCTCGTGTCAAATCTCTCTGATTGCATCTCTCTTTGCTTGCACATCTAAATAGCAAACTCAAAGTCACTAAGGCATCAGTCTTCAAACATACCTTCTAACCAACAGATCGACCAACGATCTTCGACTCGACTTCAATTGACTGGTGAGGTGAAGTCTACGGATCGACACGAAGATTTTTCCCCCACAGTTTGGCGCCGTCTGTGGGATCGAGTGAGAAGCCAAGTTCGCTCTACAACAAGTATCAGATCGGTTGAGCAGACAACCGATCTTGATAGCCAAAACTTCTAGCCCCTTCGGTTGAGCAGACAACCGTTAGGACATCGGCACTCTTGATTGCATCCTTCTCCCTCTAAATGGCAAGAACCAAGCATCAGGATCATCCAGAGGGAAGTAATACACATCAAGCTCGTCCTGAGACTCGTTCAATGAGTCAAAGGCTCAACTTCGGACAGCCCCTTACTGTCCCCGAGATAGGGGTTCGTTCAGGGAGCGGAAGATCAGTCGATCGACCGATCGCCCTACCTCCTCATCAATCAATAGGGCATACAACCCCTGCTCCTGCTGAAGACTCGCCATTTACCTATCAAATCTCGGCGGTCGATTTTCAACTACTAAAACTGGCTAAATAGAATGCCGCCCTCACTGCTGAAAGAGATGCTCTCAAGAAGGCAGCCTCTAAAGCCGGGGCTCTTCCCATCCCCTCAACTAACGAAAGAGTCGATCTACCACGACAATCGATCCACTCCGAGCCACAGAGATCAATGGGCACTGCTGCCCTTGAGAGGATTCATCGCGACCTAACTCCCTCTGCTGCCCCGTGGAAGCAGAGTGTTTGGGATCGCATCGACGATGAGTCCTCCCAATCTTCTTCCGGTCGCAACTGTGACAGGAGGACACATTCAAAACCCGACTTATCAAGAAGACACCAGATGAAAGGGGCACCCTCAAAGAGCAGAGCCTCTCCGTCTATCCCACTTCAATGTGGAGCCGGAACGAATCTTCGTCACCGACTACAACCGGCAAACACTCAAATGCCCGAGCAAGACCTTGCGATCTTGCCTCTTGACCTGCATCCAGGTCGAGGGCATGGTCGGAGGGAGGGATACTCCTCTGCCGGACCTCTCCATCGAAGTCTGTTCCAATCAACATTTCCATGGGGATGGAGGACTCCCACTCTCCCCAAATTCAATTGCCTCAAAGGAGATCCGACTCTCCACATACTCGCCTTCAAGCAAGCTCTGACGCCGCACGAGGAGGAAAACAACATGCTCTGTCGCACATTCGCGAGGAGTCTCGATGAGCCATCCCTCGATTGGTACCATAATCTCCGAGCTGGATCCATCACCCAGTTCAGTGTCTTGGCCAATCATTTCGTGCAGCACTACCAGCTGAACTTGAAGCCGGAGAAGAAATTTGATTCCCTTTACCGGCTGAGGATGGGTGCTGACGAGAGTCTCCGCAGCTTCACAAGGAGATTTCGTAACGAGCACGCCGCCCACTCAGGAAGGCATTTGGACGATGAGGCTATCATGCTGGCCTTCCAGAATGCTCTCCATTTTGATCTCCACATCTACAACGACTTCATTCGTAACCCCCCTCCTTCTCTGGGTTCAATGTTCGATCGGATACAAAGGGAGATTGAAGTCGAAGATGATCAAGTCGCCCAAAAAGGGCGAGAGACAAAGCGAAGACCCGCCGAGAGAGAAGCCGCCAAGTATGCTACCAAAGCTCACAACGCAGAGGCAGGGGTTCCTCCCGCACCCAAGTTGTCAAGAAACGATGGACGCCGATCTCCCTCGAAGAAGACCACTTTCATCGAGTGGAATCTACCGATCGAGCAAATCCTCGATCGTATTCAACACAAGGAGTTCCTCCAGAGGCCTAATCCTCTGCAGCCCGACACCAAGGTCACTGCAGACAAAATGGTCAACTGCGACTTTCACCGGAGCCACGGCCATTCCACCGATCGGTGCTATCGGCTGAGATATCATCTTGAAGACCTACTGCGAGAACGCCATCTCCAAGAGTTCGCCAAGGGCGGACAAGATCAACACCGATCCTCTGCAAAGGGGAAAGAGGCTTGCTGTGTCCATCAAATCTCTTCCAACCGATCACTTCTCACTGTGAATGCCAATGTCTTTGGCATTCATGGGTCATTGCACAATCAAGCACTGACTGGGAAGGAAGTTGATCGGCAAGTTCGACGCATCTTCCACGTTCGTTCTGCGGCGAACAAAGAAGATACCTGGATCGAGAAGCCCGTCAAAGACTTAGTCTGGCCCTCCATCATTTTCAATGACGCTTGTGGACGCGGAAAAAAGCGCGGGTCGTCTTTATTGCGAATCACACGAGATTACAATTGTGGCCGGGACCCGGGTTGCTCGGGTGTAGCGAGTCCGGGTTGTGGCGAGTTTTGATCAGGGGATTGTGGGAAAGATCTTCTGGGGGATCCCTTTGATCCGCGTCTCCACGTGGTGTTCGTGCGAGAGCTCTGAAGGGGCTGCCCAGGACAGGGGTTTTACAGGGAGAGGGTTTTGGAGAGGCTAAGGAATGTCCACCGTTGCTTTGTCCCTTCCGTGCTTCGCGCTTTCTCGGCTAGGGGGTTTTCGGCTTCGTTCCTCGGTCTTCGTGTCTTCCTCGTTCCTTGCTTGACCTCGGTGTCCTTGATCGTCGGTTCGCGGCGTCGATCGAGGTTTTGGCGTCGGCTTTGGCTTTGGCTTTTTGGCTTTGGCTTGGCTCCGGCGTGGCTCTGGCTTTTGCTTTGCTTCGGCGCTTGCACTTGGACGTAGCTGGGAGAGACTTGCGATGCTTTCGTTCTTCCGGACTTCGCGTCGTATCGGCTAGAACGTGCGGTGCTTTTGCTCGTGGCCGGCGTAGTCGCTTGGCTTTGGCACTTGCTTTGCTTTGGCGCGGGCTTTACTGGGGCTTTACTTTGGCTTCTTGCGTTGCTTTAGCTTTGGCGTCTACTCGATCTTCTTCTTCGAACGACGTGGGCTACTCCTCCGGTGCTTCGACGGTTTGCGTGTCGACTGGACTTCTCTTCTTCTCCGGGCTTCTTTGGCGTGATCGGGGTCGAAGAATGCTTTTGAAGATGGTAGGGGTAGCACCGATCTCCGTGCGACGGTTGTAGCGTCGGCTTTTGTTGATGAAGACGACGGGGTAGTGACGCTTCAGATGATCTGTTCCAGCCTTTCTTCTTCGTGGATGGTGCAGATGTTTGTCGAAGACGACGGGGTGATGACGCTTCGCTTCTCTCCTCCGGGCTTTGGGGCTTGATCGGGATCGAGGACTTGTTGGAGACGACGGGGTAGTGCCGCTCCTCTTCTTCTCCGGGCTTTTGGGCTTGATCGGAGTCGAAGCTTGTTGGAGACGACGGGGTAGTGCCGCTCCTCTTCTTCTCCGGGCTTTTGGGCTTGATCAGAGTCGAAGCTTGTTGGAGACGACGGGGTAGTGCCGCTCCTCTTCTTCTCCGGGCTTTTGGGCTTGATCGGAGTCGAAGCTTGTTGGAGACGACGGGGTAGTGCCGCTCCTCTTCTTCTCCGGGCTTTTGGGCTTGATCGGAGTCGAAGCTTGTTGGAGACGACGGGGTAGTGCCGCTCCTCTTCTTCTCCGGGCTTTTGGGCTTGATCGGAGTCGAAGCTTGTTGGAGACGACGGGGTAGTGCCGCTCCTCTTCTTCTCCGGCCTTTGCTTCTGGCGTCCTCGGAGTCGAAGGGTTCTTCTTCTCCGAGCTTTCTTCTTCGTGAACGGAGTCGAAGGGGTGATCTTCGTGCGCAAGGGCCTTCACGTTGATGAGGACTTTCAGTAAGCCGATCCCTCGGGACAGGCTTGACTGTGCCTCGTGAAGCCTTGGGTCGATGAAGAAGCGTGCTTTCTTCTGCAGAGCTCTGGCGCTTCGTCTTCAATTTCTCGACCATTTTTTCCTTCCCCCACCCCCTCTATTTATAGGCAAAGAGGTGGGGAGAGAGATATGGAAACTCTTTAATTTTAAATCCCCTTGTATCTCTCTCATAATTACCCGGATTTTATTCATCCATTGATGAGGGGAATAACATTTAGTTGTTTTCCTTTTCTGGCGGGTGCAATTATGGCTGGATTTCGCACACGAAATCGATGGCGATCGGGCGCTTCGTCTTGTGCGTCGGATCGAGGGATCGGCGCAGATCCGCGTGTGCGCAGACGTCATACGCTACCTCCCCCCGCGCATGGCGGTATTTTTTCCTTTTCTTTCTTTTCTTTCTTTTTCTTCTCTTTCCTTTTTCTTTTCTTTCCTTTTCTTTTCTTTCCTTTCTTTTCTTTCCTTTTTCTTTTCTTTCTTTCTTCTTTTCTTTCCTTGCAGGGCCGGCCGGCCCCTCCTTGGGGTTCGGTCCCCACTAGGGCCGGCCCTATAGGGTTCGGACCCTAGTAGGGGCCGGCCCCTCTTGGGGCGGGGTCCGAGTCCATGCCGGCGCGCGCGAGTCGGGTCTGCGTGTCTGGTTTGCATCCACGTTGGCGCGAGCGAGTTGGGTCCGCGTGTCGGGTTTGCATCCGTATCGGCACACGTAAGTCGGGTTCGGGTCCGACGAAATTCGTGTGTCTACAAATGCCCCCTCAAGGACGAGTGCGTCGGTGAGAGCGTGTCGGGTTTGGACACGTAGGAATCGTGGAGCGCTTGTCCTTGATTCCTTTTGTGGGCAGGGTTGGGAGTCTATTTAAGGACCCCTACCCCCTTCTTCCGTCATTGCGTTTCTTTGCGAAGGTTCTGCCGGCTTTTGGAGACTGCTGTCGGAAGAGAGCTGCCTGGGTTTGCACGAGACTTGCTCTGTCTTCCCGGTGTCGCTTCTTTCGTCGGCCTTGTGCTTCTGCGTGACGGTTCTGCGGGCTTCTGAAGACCGTCGTCGAAAGTGTGCTGCCTGGGGTTGCACGAGACTTGCTCCGTCTTCCCGGTGTCGCTTCTTTCGTCGGCGGCAATGGTGCGCGATTTCGCGGTCGTTGCGAAGGCGGGTTCGAAGCGACGATGCGACGAGGCTCGCGGCGGGGAGGATGGAGGAGCGCGGCTGAGGTGCGGGTCGCCTTCGCCGCCTCTCTCTTCCCCCTTCTTCTTCTTCTTCTTCTTCTCTTTTTTTTTTTTTTTTTTTTTTTTTTTTTTTTTTTTTTTTTTTTTCGGTTCCGGGCTGCACGGGCAGCAGCGGCAGCAGCGCCGGCGCGGGGCGCGGCGGGGCCGGCGGCGCGCGGGGTTGCAGCGTGCGGTGGCGCACGGGAGGCGGCGACGGCGCGCGGCGCGCGCGGCGGCCGGCGTGCAGGGTGGCGGGCGCTAGCGGATCGGGCGCGGGGGCCGGGTCCGGCGGCTGCGGGACCGAGTGGGTCGGGCTCGGGGGCCGGGTCCGGCGGCCGCGGGGGCCGGACGGGTCGGTCTCGGGGGCCGGGTTCGGCGGGCGCGGCGGCGGTTTCGTCGGGCTGCAGGCGAAGAAGAAGGAGAAGGAGGGGGGTGCGGGCCCCCCCCCCTTCCTTCTTTGCTGTTGGTTTCCAATTGGAAGGGGGCGAGGGGCTCGTGGGCCCCCCACTTGTTGACTCTTTTTTTTTTTTTTTTTTTTTTTTTTTTTTGAACTTCGAAGGTGCCGGTGATACCAGTGTCGGCTCGTGGCACACGGGTCACGACACGGGTGTGGGCTGGCTGGAGAGTAATCTTGAATCGGGCAATCCTCTCGACAGGGGTGCAGGCCCCCTCTTTTTTTTTTTTTTTTGGTGCGCTTGTCTTGACTCGCCTCCTTTCATGGTCCTCCAGGGCCCGCGTCTTCGAGAGTTTGACTTCCTCGGGCTGGATAGACGAGGATTTCTTCGACGGGAGGAGATGCCTTTGCTTTCCTTTCACTCGTGTGCGCCGTCATCGCAACTCAAGGCGGGAAGACCTTCTGTCGTTGCTCCGTGTCTTTGTGCACGAGCGCATCACAGAAGATGGAGTCGCGGATGCGACTTGCGGGATGCTGAAATTAAGCGAGAAGATCCATACTGACGAAGGGATCTCCATGAAGCTTCTGCGGCCGAGTTTGAGTCTTCCGTTCCATCATTGCAGTGAAGAGTTCGTGCCTACGCCAGTTGTTGCCTCGAAGATATGTGCCAGGCTGACCCGATGGGGCCCCGATTCTTGGCCTCGGGGCGACGTCCAGTACCTTTGCGGCTTTCGCGAGTGGATGGACGAGCTCTACGAGGTCTTTGGCGCGGAACCTGAGATGAACTTATTGGCCAAATTTCTGGCGCCGGCTCGTCGGGAGTACAGTCGTCCTGAGGGGATGTACCGTGCGCTTTGTGAGCTTTGGTGTCCGGAGACTAACACCTTCCTTACTGGGGCGGGGGAGATAGGCATCTCGCTTCGTGACGTCCATATCGTTTCTGGGTGCCCCGAGGTACGGAACTACTACCAAGAGGAGGTGCCTGCCTTGAAGGATCTGCTGGACAGCAGCTACGCTCCGAGTTCTTGCCTCCTTCTGTTCAAGGCACATGCTATCATTGCGGCGAGGGATCAATCTGATCGAGTACGTCCTTCTTCTTGGGTCGATTTTTGGTTCAGAGGCGAGTATAGAGCTCCAGCGCCCTCAGCTCACCCGATGTGGAAGATTGCTCAGATGCAGAGACCTCCGCTTCGCTCCTTTGTAAGGCCTATCGATTCCTTGGCTCGAGAGAAACACTCAATGGAGGGGAAGCAGTGCCCCTGGGAACTCCTTGGCCTGAAACGGGACAGCGAGGAGTGGCGATCGGTTTACCGGGCCGCCGGGCTGGTCATCTTTCTTTGCCGGTTCGTGCTTCCGTGTTCTGGGGAGGCCATTCGTCCGGGGACCTTCCTTGCTGCTTCCAGGATGGAGAGGGGCGAGCTCTTCAATCTAGCCCCAGCCATACTATGCGCCTTGTATCGGGCTCTCAGTGGGACTTACTGGGACTTGTCTGGCTCAGATAAGGCCAAGGAGGAGCTTGGCCGGTCGGCTGCTTTCGGACCCTTGCATTATTTGTACGGCTGGATAGCTCTGCATTTCCCGAAGGGGATCTTTGCCAGGCGCGGGCATCCAGCCGAGCTACCTTTCCTACCCGGGGTAGGAGGGATCTTGAACGCCTTTATCAGTTGGGAGCGTCCGAAAGAGTGTGCTCGTGCCCTTTTGAGGAGGATGGGGAGCGTTGATTTTGAATTTCTGTCGGAGCATTCGGTGCTGCCTTTGGAGAGGTCGACTGTGTACGACAATGACGGGCTCCCGGACAGCCTTTACTGGAATATGGTCAGCTGCCGTCCTGGCTACTTGGTCTGGCGCAAAGGAGATGTGGTGGAGGTGGAGCAGTACTCCCCCCATCGCTTTGCCCGTCAGCAGGGGTTTCGACAGGAAGTCCCTGGCACGCCTCAGCAGTTGCAGGGGCGTTTTAGTCCACAGGAGGGCTACCGTCTGTGGGCTTCTCTCTACGCTCGTTTTACTGGCAGTAGTTTCTTTCCTGGGGCCAAATCCGGATTTCGGGATGCCGCGACTCCGGAATACCGCCAGTGGGTTGAAGGGCGAGTTTCTCCTTTACTTGCGAGTTTTCCAATCGACGTCTTGGTGAGTAGCGGGTTCAGGAATTTCTGCTTCAATCACTCTGCGGGAGTGGAGGACCGTCGCCTCCGATTGGGGCTTCAAAGAGCGCAGAGGAGCTGCAGTCGCCTTTCCAGTGCTCGTCGTGTCCCTTCTTCCGTTCCGGTGCTGGATGTCGAGCTTACTAGTGCCCCTGGGGCATTTCGTTTCCCAAAGGCCGAAGTTGAGGGTGCCCCTCCCAAGAGAAGAAAAATATGCATTCCTCGTGGGATGGTCCCGAGAGTTCCTTGTCTAACGGAGGACGCCGAGGAGCCTGGACTTCTGAAAGATGAGGTGATTCCTCCGTCTAGGACCGCTTCGTCTGACCACACAGGTATGGAGCTCTCTTCATTTTATTTGCCCTCTATATTCAGGAAGTTTTATCATGCTGAGCACCGCTCCTTTCTTTTGACCAGATTCCGTTATAGTGGTAGAGCGCGGAGTGAGCTCTTCGAAGGTGCCTCTTGGGCATTCGTCCACCGGTGCTGCGCAGGAAGTGCCCGAACCCTGTGGGCTGGATATCCCTCCGGATGATTTGGATCTCCTCGGACTTTGCGGGGAGAACTTTCCTAGGGGTGACATTAACCTGGACGACATTGATGTCGATGCCCTGTCTTTTGGCGAGGAGGCTGAAGTCTCGAGCGTCGATAAGCGGCGTTCCCCGATGGCTATGCCTTCGTGTCCTTTGGTGGAGACGGTTGTTGCAGCGGTAGCGACGGTTTCCCCGGTTCCGCCACCCTCGTCGGCGCAGGCGGCTCCTATTGCGGCCGCAGTGGGGGTAAAGGTCCTGTCTACCTACTCCGAGGCGCCTCGCCCGGATTTGAGGCCGAGGAGCAGAGTCTCAGAGTTCCTTCTCGCGAGCTGTCGGCAGTATATCAAGTCGTCGTTGGAGCCTTTCCAAACTGCCGGCCTTGGCGCCCTCCAGGACTGGTGGTCGACGGACGGTGCAGAGTTTTGCGCGAGCCTGGCAGAGTTCAAAGTTGACAGCTCTCTTTTCGCTGATCAGATGAACCTGCTTGTGACCGATAGCGAGGCTTATCGATCCCGGCGGGCTTTGCTGGAGGGGAGCTCCCTTTCTGAGCTGGAGGCCGCTGAGGCGAGTCTAAGTCAGTCCGAGCATCAACTTGCAGAAGCTACGTCCAGCCTATCGAAGGCTCAGAGGAAGTTGGAGTCTGCGCGCGCCTCACTTAGAAAGGCGGAGTCTCGTTTGGAGCGGGCTGAGGCCACGGAGGGCGCTTTGAAGGCGAGTCACTTGAGGCAGCAGTCGGACCTGGCAACCCGTCGCGAGCTTCTAGCTGCTCGTCCCGTGGAGCTTCAGAGAGTGGAGGCGACTAGGGAGGAGCTGCTGCGCCGTCTTCAAGCTCTGGACACCTTCTTTTAGTTCTTCCTTGTCCCATTGTGGCTTTCTTTTTCAGGACTTATGAGATGTACTACCTTCGCTTCATTAATAATATCGCCTCATTTTGCCACACCCTTTCCATGGAACTTTGTTGTCTTTTTCTTTTGGTCGGACTGAACCTGAAGTAACTTCTCAGGCTGCCTACGTACCCCCCTAAGGGGGATCAAGTCGCACGTAGTTCATTTTTTTTTTTTTTTTTTTTTTTTTTTTTTTTGAACAAGGGGTGTGGCCTTGCTTTAGGCATAGTACCTTTTGAGGTACTTGCCGTTGATGGGGCCGAGTGTCAGCCCTTCTGGCGTGGTGAGGAGGTAAGCGCCATTGGAGTAGACTTCCTTGACAGAATGCGGGCCATCCCATTTGGCGTCAAATTTCTTCCCTCCTCGATGCGAGAGAATGATGGGGCGTTTGACCGCCAGCACCAGTTCCCCTACCTGGAATGATCGAGGACGAATCTTCTTGTTGAAGGCGCGAGAGAGCCTGGCCTGATAACACTCCAGCCGCTGTTGAGCTTCGAGGCGTCTTTCATCCAGTGCTTCCAATTCTGCCAGGCGGAGCTGGGCGTTGTCATCGCTGGTGAGGCCTTCCTGGACTGCTATTCTGAGTGACGGGATCTGGAGCTCGAGCGGAAGAACGGCTTCCACGCCATAGACGAGGGAATACGGCGTTGCTTGTGTCGGCGTGCGGAAGGATGTTCGGTAAGCCCATAGTGCTTCGCCCATGCGTTCGTGCCAATCTTTCTTTGTCTTCGAGACGGTTTTCCCCAGTAGCTTGCACAGAGTTTTGTTGAAGGCTTCTGCTAGACCGTTGGCCGGAGCGTTGTACATTGTCGAACAACTCTGCTTAATGTTGTACAATGCGCAGAACTGGCTGACAGCAGCGTTCTTGAACTGCTTCCCGTTATCTGTCACGATGTAGCGGGGGACTCCATAGCGGAAGATGATGTCGTTCTGGATAAAGCTGATGACGGAGTACTTTGTAACTTCCCTCAACGGTATCGCTTCAGCCCACTTGGAGAAGTAGTCCGTTGCCGCCAGGATGTAGAGATGTTGCTTGGATGACTTGGGCAGAGGACCGACGATGTCGAGACCCCATCCGTCGAAAGGCCAAGACGCGATTGTTGGGTGTAAAGGCTCCGGAGGTTGACGGATGTAGTCCCCGTGCATTTGGCAATCTTGACATCTTCTCGCGTACTCCAAGCTGTCTTTGATCATGGTAGGCCAGTAGTATCCCATCCTTTTGACGCGGAAGTGAAGCTTCGGACCGGACTGGTGCGATCCACAGATTCCAGCGTGTACTTCTTCGAGCGCGGCTTCTGCTTCCTCTTTTGCGAGGCACCTCAGGAGTGTGCCGTCATAGCTTCGTCGGTACAGTTCGCCATTGAAGTGGTAGAACCTTAGAGATCGTCGACGGATGTTACTTTTGCACTTCAGATCTTCGGGGAGTTTATCATGAACGAGATACTCCACAAACGGTTGCCTCCAGTCCTGATCTTTAATCTCGAGGACATGCACCGCGTTGGTTTGAACCGGTATTTCGGGCGGACCCTTTTCTTCGGTGATCACGAACCTCCTGCAGACGGGAACGACTAGCGAACGTTCATCTGGAAACGGGAGTGTAGCCGCCAGATTTGCAAGTGCGTCAGCCTGCTGGTTGAGGTTTCGGGAAACGTGCTGAATGGAAGCAGCCTTGAGTTTTTCAAGGAGCTTCACAGCTCGCGCATGCAACGGTACCAGGTCTTCTTTGTTGACTTCGTATGCCCCCAGGACTTGCTGGATCACGAGTTGAGAGTCGCCAAAGATTTCCAGTCCTTGAAGCTTCATTTCGCCGGCCAGCTCGAGACCAATGAGTAGGGCTTGATATTCTGCCACATTGTTGGAACATGCTTCCGAGAGCAGGAATGAGAAGGGGAGTATTTCGTTGTCCGGAGTGACAAAGATGACTCCGGCTCCTGCTATGTCCTGCCTAGCTGCGCCGTCGAAGAACATTTTCCAAGGCGGGGCGATGTCGACGGAGAACACTTCTTCATCTGGGAGATCTTCCGATAACTCCCATTCTGCCGGGAGAGGGTATTCTGCGAGGAAGTCCGCGAGGGCCTGCCCTTTAACCGCTTTCTGTGGCACGAAGGTGATGTCGAATTCAAGTAGCAGCAGGGCCCACTTGGCTAGACGTCCGGAAAGCACTGGTCTCGACATGATGTATTTGAGTGGGTCGGCCTTTGAGACGAGTCTGATGGTGTGAGCGAGCATGTAGTGTCGCAGCTTTTTCGTGGCGAAGATGAGCGCTAAGCAGACCTTCTCGATTGGGGAGTAATTCAGCTCCGCGCCGACGAGAGTGCGACTTAAGTAGTAGCAAGCTGTCTCCATGCCAAGTTCATTGTTCTGGGCCAGGAGTGCCCCCAAGGATTGCTCCTGGGCGGCGATGTAGAGGATGAGCGGCCTCCCTTGAACCGGTGCTGATAGGACTGGCGGCTTCAGTAGATATGCTTTGATGTTTTGGAGTGCTTCTTGGCACGCTTCATCCCATGTGAACGGCGCTCCTTTCTTCATGAGGCGGCTAAAAGGGTGGCACTTTCCAGCCAAGTTGGCGATGAATCTTCGGATATACGCCAAGTGCCCCTGGAGGCCTCTGAGGTCTCGCACTGTCTTTGGTGCGGGCATATTAACGATAGCATCAATTTTGGATTGATCTATCTCAATGCCACGATGTCGGACGACGAAGCCGAGGAATTTGCCCGAGGAGACTCCGAACGCGCACTTGAGCGGATTCATGCGGAGTTGGTACCTTCGAAGTCGTTTGAAGATTAGCTCAAGATCTTGTAGATGTGCCGACCTCTTCTTGGATTTCACTACGAGGTCGTCGACATAACACTCCACGTTTTGATGAAGAATGTCGTCGAAGATCTTCTGCATAGCTCGCTGGTAGGTGGCTCCCGCGTTCTTCAAGCCAAACGGCATTACCTTATAGCAGTAGATTCCTTTCGGTGTGCGGAATGCCGTGAGCTCCTCGTCCTTGGGTGCCATCCGAATCTGGTTGTAGCCCGATGATCCGTCCATGAAAGTGAGCACCTCGTGACCAGTCGTCGCATCGACCATTAGCTCCGTGATTGGCAAGGGAAAGTCGTCCTTTGGACATGCGTTGTTCAAGTCTCTGAAGTCCACGCACACTCGGATTTGGCCGTTCTTCTTTTTGACGGGGACGACGCTAGAGATCCATGTCGGGTACTTGACCTCTCGAATGAAGCCGGCTTCGATCAATTTGTTGACTTCGCCTTCTATTTGGGGTATCAGTTCTGGCCGGTAGCGTCTTTGTCCTTGCTTGATGGCGCTGGCTCCGTGTTTGACGCTGAGCTGGTGCACTGCGATTTTTGGATCGAGGCCCGGCATCTCCTTGTAGGACCATGCGAAGACGTCTCTGTATTCTTTAAGCAGTTTGATGTATGCGGCTTCTTCCTCAGGAGTCAAGAGCGTGCTGACGAATGTAGGCCGAGGCTCCGTCTCCGTGCCCAAGTTGATTTCCTTCAAGTCATCAACGGTGGACTGCCCCCCTTCTTCGAGGACTGGCGGGGCATCGGGCAACTCGTCGTCCGAAGTAGAAGTGTCACCGTTGTCGGGATCCGTAATGGAGATATGATTGGCGGTAGCCATGGGTGGGTGGGTGGGTGTCGAAACGAAGTCCTCGATTGGCATCCCCAAACGATCGAACGCCGACTTCTTCTTTGATTGTTTGACTGGCCCGAGCCTCTCGAACACGGATGTGCGTTTTCGATTTGACCAGTCTTTACCACCTCTGGTTTGCTTTCGGAACAAGGCTTGGCATCGAACCCGTTGTCGTCTTCTCCTGCTGTCTGGACGGCTGAGGTAGGTAGAGCGTGCATCGGAGATTGTCGATTCTTCGGCCGCTTCATCTACCATCCTCGCCTCGATGTAGTTCGAGGTGAAGGTCTTCTTTGCTGCGGTTCTGATAACCAACGGAGCTTGACTGGAGCCGATGCCTCGGCGGTTCGGGGGAATTTGCTCGCCGTTTTGAAACAGCCGAGCTTGAGTTCTTGTCATCCCATGCGGAGTTGCTGCTGGTGGGAGTGTGCCCATGGCGCTTTCCTCGTTGTAGCCAGCTCTAAACAGCAACTTGGCAGCATTTTGCCCCCAACTCCCTTCTGGTTTGAATCCGAGTTGCTCGAGGTCTGCTGATTCGACGGGTCTACTCGGGTTCGGAGCTTGCGTCAGACTAGGTAGTGGCATCGTCATTCCTTGCAGAGTGATGACATTGGCCTGAGATAGCGTCGGGGCCATCTTCCTCGTCGGAGTAGAAGGCGATCGCTCGGATTTACGGAGCCACTGAGGCGCGAGACGCAGGATAGGCACCGTTTGGATTGGCAACGGGGTATGTTGCGTTGCTCTTGGCTCGAAGCTGATGCGCATCCTTTGCCTAGGTTTCGGCGTTCCTTGGATCTTGAGTCTTGCCTCATCAGAGGGTGGCACCGAATTTGCGGGAAGTGGAGTCTTGTCCTGCTTCACTTCTTCAATCTTTTGAGCTCGAGGAGCTTTAGCTGGAAGAACTTCCGCGACCAGGCCCTTTGCTTGGTAGAATTTAGCGTCGGCCAGGTGTGCCTCGGCCTCGTTGAATGGCTTGTCGTCCGCAACTATGCACCTCTCCACGCCTTCTTCGTAGTACTTGAGGCACTGGTGCCAGGTGGATACCACGACGCCGTTCTCGTGCAGCCATGGTCTTCCTAACAGGAGACGATATGATGTCTGGCAGTCGATGATGTGGAAGAGGACCGTTGTATCCAGCGGGCCGATTGACAGCTTCAGGCGAATGATTCCAACGGTGGACTGTCCGCCCTGGTTGAAGCCTTGAATGACCAACTGACTCGGCGAGAGCTGGTCGTTGGTGATGCCGAGTTGGCGCATCGTCTGGATGGGCATGATGTTGACGGCGGAGCCGCAGTCCAACAGGATTCGGTTCACTGGCTTCTCCTTGATGTATCCCGAGACGTAAAGAGGCCGGTTGTGCAATCGCGTCCCGAGTTGCAGGTCCTCGTCCGAAAAGGTTATCGTTGCGTCACATGAGGCTGCAGCCTTGCGCTTCTGGTCGCCCTTCCTCTTCCTGCTGTAGCTATCCGGATCGGCCAAGGCCGCAGCCATTGCCAGGCGAGCCTTCTTCGAGAGATGCAAAGCTTCTACAAGCGGCATGTGCAGTATCGCTTCGTCTTGAGAGGCTGTGCCCCCTTTGTCGGAATCGTCTCCCTCATCAGTGGAGTCGCCTTCTTCAGAAGCTTCGCTTTCATTATTTCCTTCCGTCGCCTCATGGACTTCGACCATGCAACAAGATACCTTGATGTGTTGGTCCGCTAGGAGGAAGTGATCCGGGAAGAATTCTTGCAAAGTTGTCGGCTCTGGAAGACTCCGCTGAAGGATGTCGTCTCGGCTTGCTGGCGGCACTTTGAACGCCTTCCTCCCCGGAGCCTTGCTTTTCTTCTTGTAGGTCTTCCGCTTGGTGAATCCCCTCATCATACGGTCTTGTTTGAGCTTCTTTTCTTGCCATGGCTTTCGTCACCGCGGTAACATGACCCATGCTTCTTCGTCAGTGGATTCCCCTTCGCTGGGATGATGGTCGACAGCAGCAACTGGTTTCTTTGATGATACTTGTTCTTCTGGAGGCTCTACTGGCTTGTCTTCCGATCCCCAGCCGGTGGGCTTGATTTCGTTGATCGAAACGGACGGAGGCCTTGAGTAGAGGACGTAATAGTCGAACTTCCCTGAAGGCTGGCCTAGCAGACCGACTTCCGGATCTCCTTGCTCGTATCTTTCTCGAAGAGCGCGTGGGGAGATAGCTTGACTGGAATGGACTTGCTCTTCTCGAGGCTCTACTGGCGTGTCTTCCGATTCCCAGCCGGTGGGCTTGATTTCGTTGATCGAAACGGAAGGAGGCTTTGAGTAGAGGACGTAATAGTCGAACTTCCCCGAAGGCTGGCCCAGCAGACCGACTTCCGGATCTCCTTGCTCGTATCTCCTTTGGAGCGCTCGTTGGGATGTATCATTGCTTGGAAGAGGTGCTGGCATGAGCGATGATTGCCCCCAGGGCAGCGGTGTTTCCTCCTCGGTGAGCGCAGGAGTACGTTGACGTCGCTTCGAGACTTTCGGCCGGGAAGTTGACTTAGCGATTGGAGCTTGCCGGTTGATGCGCAGTTTGGGCATGCTTCGTCGGGCAGCGACGAGTACTGGCGAGAAGGAGCCGAAGGTGATGGACGTCATGTTGGCCGTAGCAACCTCCCCGGAGTCGATCTCTATCTTCCCTTGCTTAGCGAGCGCCATGATTCTTTCCTTGAAGACGAAGCATCTTTCGATGGGATGACTCACCACCCGGTGGTATTTGCAGAAGAGAGGGTCGTCGACGCGATGCATCTGCTCGGGCCTCTTCGAAGGAGGGAGCTCTATCATCTTCTCTTGCAGCAGCTGGTCGAACATGGAGGAGACTTCCGAGTCTGGGAAAGGGTATTCTTTGGCTTCGAGCTCCTCGAGAGTCATCCTTTGTCTTGGCGGCGGAGGCGGTGGTATGGCGACTCCTTTCTTCTGATCTGGCTTGCCACCGATCTTGAGCGGCTTGGAGGTTGAAGCGACGTCAGCAACATTGACTTGCTTTAGTTTCGTTGCCGGTGGCTTGTCCTTCTTTTCTATCTTCAAAAAGTCCTTGTTCTTCGAGTCCCCGCGGTTTGCTAGGCTGAGTTCCATGTCATGAGCCCGAGTTGCGAGTTCTTCGAAAGACCGAGGCTTGATACCTTTGAGGATGTAAAGCAGACCCCAGTGCATGCCTTGGGTGCACATCTCGATGGCCGAGTCTTCAGACAAGCGGTCTCGTGAATTCAGCGCGAGGTTCCTCCACCTGTCGATGTAGTCGATCACTGGCTCGTCTTTCCTTTGTTTGACGGCAGTGAGTTCGGTCATGCTGACGGTTCGTCTGGTGCTGTAAAAGCGATTGAGGAACTCCCTTTCCATCTGGTCCCAGCTGTCGATGGTCCCTGCAGGAAGATCAACGTACCAGTCGAACGCGTTGCCTTTGAGGGTGCGGACGAATTGCTTCACCATCTCGTCGCCATATGTGCCGGCATTATTGCAAGTCTCGATGAAGTGGGCAACGTGCTGTCTCGGATTTCCCTTTCCATCGAAGTGCTGAAACTTTGGCGGCTGGAATCCGACTGGGAAGCGTAGCTGCTGGATCCTCGTAGTGTAGGGCTTCGAGTATGCCGCCGTGATCGGAGGAAGGCTACTGCCGTGGGAGCGCATCATGTCGGCTATCAACGCTTGGACTTGCTGAGCACTCATCGCAGCCGTTGCCGGAGGTTGAGTGGCCACTGAGGCTGGCGTTGGGGAGACGACTTCCAATGGGACAGGAGCCAAGGAGAGCGCTGGGGTAACTGCTTGAACCGTCGGAGCAACTTCTGCAGGAGCGGGAGTTGAAGGCGGAACTGGAGCGGCTACTGGAGAAGCGACGGGTTGGCCGACTGGTGCAGCGTCCTTTGCGCTTAGCTTTTGGAGCAGAGTGTTGATGTGACGATCCTTTTCCTCCATCAGCCGAGTAATTTGCGCCATATGCTCGCTCATCTGCATGACTTGGAGCTGAAGAGCGGACGGAGGGTGATGACGGAGGACGTCTCGGTGTTGCATGTTCGCATCCTCGCCATCATCATCGGAGACGTAGTTACGCCGACTTGCTTCTGGCTGATGATTGATGTTTGCCCCCTGCAGAGGAGGTGCAACGTCTGCTGGAGAACCCGAACGGGTTCGGGGTTGGGGCTGGTCCTCCCCAAACTTCTGGACATGGGCTCCAGGATCGAGGCTTGTTTCTTCATGCACCAGGGCCTCGTCGGCGCTTTGGTGAGCATCTTCGGTAGTAGCTTCTGGCACGAAGACGTCCGCAAGAGTCCGTGTACGCCGAGTGTAGACGCGCACCATTGGAGAAGCATCACCCTCCGGATTTACTGGATCACCGTGTCGGAGTAGAGGAGACTCGGCGATTGGTGAGAGGCTTGGAGCAAACGCATCGTTGTTTGTTCCGGCCATTGCAAACTTCAAGCAGCTTCTTCAACCGTACGGATGAAAGGAGAAGAGGTCCCCCTAGGCGTGCCAGAAATCTGTGGACGCGGAAAAAAGCGCGGGTCGTCTTTATTGCGAATCACACGAGATTACAATTGTGGCCGGGACCCGGGTTGCTCGGGTGTAGCGAGTCCGGGTTGCGGCGAGTTTTGATCAGGGGATTGTGGGAAAGATCTTCTGGGGGATCCCTTTGATCCGCGTCTCCACGTGGTGTTCGTGCGAGAGCTCTGAAGGGGCTGCCCAGGACAGGGGTTTTACAGGGAGAGGGTTTTGGAGAGGCTAAGGAATGTCCACCGTTGCTTTGTCCCTTCCGTGCTTCGCGCTTTCTCGGCTAGGGGGTTTTCGGCTTCGTTCCTCGGTCTTCGTGTCTTCCTCGTTCCTTGCTTGACCTCGGTGTCCTTGATCGTCGGTTCGCGGCGTCGATCGAGGTTTTGGCGTCGGCTTTGGCTTTGGCTTTTTGGCTTTGGCTTGGCTCCGGCGTGGCTCTGGCTTTTGCTTTGCTTCGGCGCTTGCACTTGGACGTAGCTGGGAGAGACTTGCGATGCTTTCGTTCTTCCGGACTTCGCGTCGTATCGGCTAGAACGTGCGGTGCTTTTGCTCGTGGCCGGCGTAGTCGCTTGGCTTTGGCACTTGCTTTGCTTTGGCGCGGGCTTTACTGGGGCTTTACTTTGGCTTCTTGCGTTGCTTTAGCTTTGGCGTCTACTCGATCTTCTTCTTCGAACGACGTGGGCTACTCCTCCGGTGCTTCGACGGTTTGCGTGTCGACTGGACTTCTCTTCTTCTCCGGGCTTCTTTGGCGTGATCGGGGTCGAAGAATGCTTTTGAAGATGGTAGGGGTAGCACCGATCTCCGTGCGACGGTTGTAGCGTCGGCTTTTGTTGATGAAGACGATGGGGTAGTGACGCTTCAGATGATCTGTTCCAGCCTTTCTTCTTCGTGGATGGTGCAGATGTTTGTCGAAGACGACGGGGTGATGACGCTTCGCTTCTCTCCTCCGGGCTTTGGGGCTTGATCGGGATCGAGGACTTGTTGGAGACGACGGGGTAGTGCCGCTCCTCTTCTTCTCCGGGCTTTTGGGCTTGATCGGAGTCGAAGCTTGTTGGAGACGACGGGGTAGTGCCGCTCCTCTTCTTCTCCGGGCTTTTGGGCTTGATCGGAGTCGAAGCTTGTTGGAGACGACGGGGTAGTGCCGCTCCTCTTCTTCTCCGGGCTTTTGGGCTTGATCGGAGTCGAAGCTTGTTGGAGACGACGGGGTAGTGCCGCTCCTCTTCTTCTCCGGGCTTTTGGGCTTGATCGGAGTCGAAGCTTGTTGGAGACGACGGGGTAGTGCCGCTCCTCTTCTTCTCCGGCCTTTGCTTCTGGCGTCCTCGGAGTCGAAGGGTTCTTCTTCTCCGAGCTTTCTTCTTCGTGAACGGAGTCGAAGGGGTGATCTTCGTGCGCAAGGGCCTTCACGTTGATGAGGACTTTCAGTAAGCCGATCCCTCGGGACAGGCTTGACTGTGCCTCGTGAAGCCTTGGGTCGATGAAGAAGCGTGCTTTCTTCTGCAGAGCTCTGGCGCTTCGTCTTCAATTTCTCGACCATTTTTTCCTTCCCCCACCCCCTCTATTTATAGGCAAAGAGGTGGGGAGAGAGATATGGAAACTCTTTAATTTTAAATCCCCTTGTATCTCTCTCATAATTACCCGGATTTTATTCATCCATTGATGAGGGGAATAACATTTAGTTGTTTTCCTTTTCTGGCGGGTGCAATTATGGCTGGATTTCGCACACGAAATCGATGGCGATCGGGCGCTTCGTCTTGTGCGTCGGATCGAGGGATCGGCGCAGATCCGCGTGTGCGCAGACGTCATACGCTACCTCCCCCCGCGCATGGCGGTATTTTTTCCTTTTCTTTCTTTTCTTTCTTTTTCTTCTCTTTCCTTTTTCTTTTCTTTCCTTTTCTTTTCTTTCCTTTCTTTTCTTTCCTTTTTCTTTTCTTTCTTTCTTCTTTTCTTTCCTTGCAGGGCCGGCCGGCCCCTCCTTGGGGTTCGGTCCCCACTAGGGCCGGCCCTATAGGGTTCGGACCCTAGTAGGGGCCGGCCCCTCTTGGGGCGGGGTCCGAGTCCATGCCGGCGCGCGCGAGTCGGGTCTGCGTGTCTGGTTTGCATCCACGTTGGCGCGAGCGAGTTGGGTCCGCGTGTCGGGTTTGCATCCGTATCGGCACACGTAAGTCGGGTTCGGGTCCGACGAAATTCGTGTGTCTACAACGCTGATCTTCAAGGAGTTCATACTCTGCATTGAGACCCCCTGGTCCTGAAACTCATCATCGACGGGAGCACTGTCAATCGAATCCTCATCAATACCGGAAGCTCCATCGACATAATGTTCTCAGACTGCTTCAAACGTCTGGGACACAAATATTCAAGCCTTGACGTCGTCCCGACGATGATCACGGGCTTCAACGGCGAGCAAAGCATCACAATGGGCAAATCAAGATTCACCCTCGACCTTAGCCGAGAGACTCGAGTCTCGGTAAGATTCGCAATCGTTGAGGGGACATCCAACTACAACGTCATCCTCGGGCGGCCATTTCTACATCAAATCAATGCCATCTCCTCTTCTTACCATCAACTCCTTAAATTCACAACGGGAGAGGGCATTGTTTGTATACGAGGAGATCAACAAGTCGGGCGATCCTGTGAAGCTGCTGCTGTGAAAACAGATCGCAAGATAAATCTCACTCCTCCAAAGAGACCAAGAGATGAAGCTGGTCCCTTTTCAATATAGCAATCAAAGGAGATCCCGCTGACCGAGCCCCCACCGATCGAGTGGGAGGCTTCACCTTCAATCGAAGAAATCATTCCAATCAATATCGGCAGTGGAGATCTCCCTCAACAAACATTCAGCGGTACCGGTCTCAGCGACGCAGAAGTACGAGACATGGTATCCTTCCTTCAAGCCAATATCGACGTCTTCGCCTAGTGCTTCGAAGATATGCCTGGGATCAATCTAGATGACGCGTGCCATCGGCTCATAATCAAAGAAGAAATGAAGCCTGTCAAGCAAAAGCCACGCACAATCCGACCAGAATTACAAGTTGCTGTTCAAGAGGAGATCAGTAAGCTACTCGTTGCAGGCTTCATTCATGAAGTAGAGTACCCTACTTGGATCTCCAATATAGTTGTTGTCCCAAAGAAGAACGGGAAGGTCTGGGTGTGCATCGACTTCACCAACCTCAACAAGGCTTGTCCCAAAGATCCGTTCCCCATGCCAAGAATCGATAGGCTCGTCGATGCCACTACTGGCCACGAGCTCTTATCTTTCATGGATGGGTATTCTGGGTACAATAAGATTCTGCTTCATCCGGATGATCGAGAGAAGACATACTTTGTGACTAGCCGAGGTCTTTACTGCTACAACGTAATGCCATTCGGCCTCAAAAACGCTGGATCTACTTATCAAAGGCTGGTCACCAAGATGTTCGAAGATCAAATCGGGCGCAACGTCGAATTCTATGTCGACGATCTCCTCACCAAGAGCTCCAATCGTGGAAGCCACCTCTCTGATCTGGCGGAAACCTTTCAAATCCTCTGAAAATATCGTATGAAGCTCAATCCAGCCAAATGTGCTTTCGGAGTTCAATCGGGCAAATTCCTGGGCCACCTTGTGACCAGGAGAGGCATCGAAGCTAACCCCGACCAAATTCGAGCTATACTGGATATGCCATCACCTACAAATCGGAAGGAAGTACAACGTCTCACTGGAAGATTAGCAGCCCTCAATCGATTCATTTCAAAGTCTTCCGACAAGTGCAAGCCGCTCTTCGACAAGCTATGAAAGGCGGATACCTCTGGGTGGAGTCCAACTTGCGAGCAAGCCTTTCAACACGTCAAGTGATACCTCGTATGAGCCCCTATACTAATAGCTCCACTTTCAAAAGAAGACCTCTGGCTCTACCTCGCCGTCACCGATCAAGCAATCAGTGCGGTCTTGGTCAGCAGAAGAGAAGGCGTCGAACACCCGGTCTACTACATCAGCCATACACTTCTTTCGGCTGAGACTCGCTACTCAAAAATCGAGAAGGTCATACTGGCCTTGCTCACCGCATCGCGTCGTCTCCAACCTTATTTTGTTTCCCACCAGATCACAGTCACCTCAGACCACCCACTCAAAGATATTGTCGACAAGGCGGGTCGAGCTGGTCGAATGACCAAATGGGTGATCGAGATGAGTGCTCTTGGGATTCAATTCGAATCTCGCACTTCAATCAAGGGGCAGGCAATTGCTGACTTTCTAGCCGACTTTCCAGTTGAAGACCCCATAACTTGGGAGGAAGATGTCGATATGCACCTTGAAGATGAAGTGGAACCTCCTCTCAATCCGACTGCAGAAACCGATCCAATTTTTGAAGCTCCCGCCACCTCGCCAGCTCAATGGAAGCTTTACACTGACGGAGCTTCAAGCACTGTCGGTTCGGGAATTGGGATAGTCTTAGTATCCCCCGAACTTGATCATCTTCAGAAGGCCATTCTCCTTGGATTCAATGCCACCAACAACGAAGTTGAATACGAAGCACTCATCTCCGGGCTCGAAATGACTGAATCCCTGGGGGTGGATCGACTCATCGTCTACAGCGACTCCCAGCTAATCATAAGGCAGATCAACAGGGAGTACACAACACGAGAAGAAAGAATGCAAAACTACTTGGCTCTAGTGTGACATCTTCAACAACGCTTTGCTAACATTGAGTTCATTCAAATCCCAAGGGCAAAAAATCGAGAAGCGGATGCCTTAGCCAATGCTGCCTCAGTTCTTGGAGATTCGCTCGGAGGAAGACAAATACAAATCGATTACCAAGAATCGCCAAAGATCATCTCCGAACAACAGATCGTCGCCACTACAAAAAGATCTGGGGGTGGAGAACAACTGGCTTCAAACCTTACCGCCACAAATGAGCTCGAGGATTGGAGACAGCCAATCCTCGACTTCTTCAAACATGGCAAGGTGCCCGAAGATCCAATTCAAGCCTGGAGACTATAAAGAAAGCTTTCATGCTATAACCTTCAAGGAGAAGATCTATATTTCAAGTCCCATAACGGGATATTGCTCAAGTGTATTGGCCCTTTGCAAGCAAAGGCAATCCTAGTCGACATTCACTCCGGAGCGTGCGGGAATCATTCAGGAGGAAGATCCCTTGAAGCCAAGACAAAGCTACAAGGTTACTACTGGCCAACAATGGCAAGAGACGCTCACCAGGTGGTTCAAAGATGCGAGCCTTGTCAATGACATGCTCGAGCTATCCATCTCCCAGCAGATGAGCTCCATCAACTAACAAGCCCATGGCCTTTCCATCAATGGGGGTTGGACTTCTTAGGTCCCTTCCCACCAACGCCAAGCAAGAAGAAGTATCTGCTGTTAGCCACAGATTACTTCACCAAGTGGGTTGAAGCAGTAACACTTTTTCGAGAGACCGACGACGAAGTCATCAAGTTCATCAGACATCATGTCTTCTAGAGATTTGGCACGCCACAAGTTCTTGTTGCTGACAATGGAGCTCAATTCGACTCTGATAAGTTCCGGGAGTTCTGCCTTAACAACGGGATTAAACTCTTCTACTCAACTCCAAGGTACCCTCAGTGCAATGGTCAGGCCGAAGCTTCCAACATAGCCATTCTTGGTCTACTCAAGAAGAAGCTTGATGATAAGAAAGGATTGTGGGAGCAAATCCTACCTGAAGTCCTGTGGGGCTACCGAACAACTCCAAGAAGATCAACTGGGTTCTCGCCCTTCCGTCTAACATATGGATCTGAAGCAGTGCTCCCAACAGAAAGCATATCAAGTAATCTGAAGACCAGAGTAATTGAAGAAGGTGTCAATGAAGAACTTCGAGTCAATGATCTTGATTTCTCTGAAGAAATACGGGATCGAGCAACCATTCATATTACCAAGTATCAACAGAAGATCAAGCGAGCCTACGATCAGAAGGTCTACAAGAGACAGTTTCCTATTGGCAGCCTAGTCCTCAGAGCAGTTTTCTACAACACCAGAGAGCACAGCAGCGGAAAACGAGCTCCCAACTGGGAATGACCCTATATTATTGAATCGGTAGGAGGCAAAGGTTCTTATCGACTGATTTCGCCAGAAGGAGATAGATTACCACAGGCTTGGAATGCTAGACATCTCAAAATGTTCTATCCATGATGTAAATTCCATGATGAATAAAGATCTCTTTCAAGTGTTCAAATATCCAGCTTTTCAATTCAAGTTCTGAAGCAGTTTCGAATTATCTACTTTCAAATTACATGGTCGTTTAACAAGTTTGGGTGCTTGAGTCATGACTCAACCCCTTACAGGCAGATGTTAAACGGTTTCGGGTTGTAATACAAAACAACATTCAAGTCACTAGGTCAATTTAACAAGTTTGAGAGCTTGTGTTGCGACACTACCCCTTACTTACAAATGTTAAATGACCTTCAATTTCAATATCGTCTAACAAGTTTGGGTGCTCTAGTTGCGACTCAACCCCTCACATACAAATGTTAAACGAGTTCAAGTTGTGCTACAACACAACCTTCAATTTTCAAGTTACTTAACAAAATTGGGTGATCGAGTTGCGACTCGGCCCCTTACATTCAAGTGTTTATGTATATTCAAACATTTCAAGACCATCTAGAACACAACATTTAAAGATATTCAACACAAGAGACATGCAATTTCAAATAACAAATAGATATGTTTATTTTTCAAAATTGCCAAGTACAAGAGTGAGCTTCTATATACGCAAAGCTTACAGATACAGCAACAAGAGAAAAGAAGATAGAGCATATCAAGGTTTGGCCACACTTTGTGCGCGCGACTTCTCTCCTTCGGATCCACCACGAGCCTTGATCGTCGCAGATGCCTTCGAAGATTGGATGCTGCTAGCATGAACCCTGAGCGCTTCCACCGCCTTCTCAGCGGTCGTCCTGAAGCTTTCGCATTCGGCACGAGTCTGCTCCACCTCCTTCGTGAAGTTTTCCTCCTTGGCAGCCAGGGCAGCTTCCTTGGTAGCAAAGGCAGCTTCCCTGGAAGCAAGTTGGCTCTTCAAATCCTGGAGCTCCACCGATCGGTCATGGGCCAGAGTCTCCATCTTGAAGAAGTGGTTCTTCAACTGTTCGAGCTCGTGGCCTTGAGCAACATAGCTGTCGAGCAACCTTTTACTCTCGACCTTCTCCTTGCTAAGGGCCTCCTTCTTGGCCTTCAGAGCCTCCTTCTTGGCAGAAAGAAGTTCCTTCAGCTTGGCCTTCTCTTCGTTAGCAACCTCCAGTTCGGCCGTTAAACGAGAGGCTTCAGATGAAGCCCCCCGCTCTCCGACCTTCTTGAAGAGCCGTGTAGCGAACTTCAGGATAGCTGAATTCTGCAAGCAAACAAGAAGAGTTAGAAACATTCCTGAAGATACACAATTCAAATCAAGTCAAGCTGATGCACTTACCACTACTTCGAGCCTATCATAGGCCTCCTCGAGCGTAGCATCCGGAAGGTTGCAGAGCTTTCGGATCACGGGCGTTGGGTGGTTGATGTCAACCTCACCCAAGTCCCTGAGCATTTGCGCCGTGCCAGTAGGAGTATCTGCAATCAGTTCAAACATTCAAAGAGTTAGAATATTTCAATCCTCATAAGACAATGTAATCAAGAAGAGAAATCAGCAAGGGTATACTGCTACAACTTTGAGTAGTCCTAATTAAGGGACTAAAAAGTGCAATTTAACCCCAAGTATAGGGAGTGTAGCGAAGTAGTAATCTCGGTGAGTCCGAGGTCGATTCCACAGGGACTGAAGGACTAATTGGAACTAGTGTAATGGAAGTGCGTAAACGTGAGTGTAATTCAGGGTTTTCCACTGAGAGTGGAGCACGAGAAAATGAAACTACGTTACTAAATTAACTAGAACTAAATATTGCAATTAATTAAAGAAGGTTACGATGGATATGATGCTAAGGCATCTGGGTTCAACCTAGTAGTAGATTATGCATTCTTTTGATCAATAAGTATATATGACGATAGCATAAAAATTAAGTTCGGATGCATGCTACAGGGGTCTTTAAGCATTACACATGCCCGGAGTCGATGTGAAATCAAAAGGACTTGTACACATGCATCGATTTCTAAAGATATGCATCTATCATAAAAACTAATATAGATTGAAGATTATATGACGAGAGACTCGTTACGCTAGTGCTATCTTACCACAGGGATTCATAAGCATTCCGTATGCCCGGAGTCAATACGGAATCAAACAAATATGCAAGTAAAATAACATACATCATTATGTAGTGTCATCCATATAACATTCGATCATAAGAACATTAAAACTTTATTATTGATCAAAAGAAACACATAATAACTACTAGGCATCCCCCACAGCCTTAGCTAGGGGTTTAGCCGTGCATGTTTATAGAATTCAATATAAAAGCATAACAGCACGCAAACTTCATTAATGAAAATACGAAAGTTGCCGGGCGTGGATGGCGGCTTCCGGCGATGATGACAATGTGCGATGACGGCGTCGGCGTCGATGACGATGTTCTTCCACGGCAAGGACGATGGAGCACGGCATGACTTTGGCGAGAGTGAAGCGTGGCTCGGAGATGATGGTCCGGGGGTGGTGTTCTGGTGAAGTTCGGGCTAATGGTGGTCTCGGTGGTGGAAGATGGTGGTGCTCGGGCTCTTGGTGGTCTTTTCGTGAAGGTCCGGGTTCCCTCCATTATATAAGAGAGAAAACGTGAAGGAGTTGTAGAGAGAGAGAGAGAGAGAGTGTATCGTGTTTGCATGGCTAGACGTGGGGTATCCCGAGAGACGTTCGGTAGGGGTTTCGTGCATGACTCGGACGGCTGTGATCTTGGGAGAGAGAGAAGATCGGATGGGAGTCCGGGACGATAGCGAGGAGAGAAAAGCTGGGCGTTCGGTTTTAGAGAGAGGAAGAGATTTTCGGGACTGTTAAGAAAGGAAAGAGAGAGAGTCGGTTTTAGAGAGAGAAAGGTGCGGTAATGAGAGAAGATCGGTGCAGTTTTTTAGAGAGAGAAAATCAAGGAAGTGGTTATAGAAAGAGAGAGAATCCGAGAGAGAGAAAATCGGATGAGAGAGAGAAGGAAAGAGATATGATCACGTCTGGTGCTGGGTTTTGGAGAAACGGACGGCTGATGGTGCGTTTTGGTTGAGTTTATGAGAGCTGGGATCCGGAGCTTCGCGATCGGGTCGGGCCGGGACTGATGCACGGGACGACTGTGATTAAGTATATCGGTTTAGAGAGAGAAATAAACGGAAGAAAGAGAGCTCGGGAGGAGCTGTTGAGTGCATGGGTTGGTGAGGTATGGACGGCTGGGATGAGTGGGCCGGTGATGTGATAAAGTCACATGCATGCAGGTGGAGTTGTTGAGTGCATGGGTGTATGGCTTGGTGCACGGACGGCTGTGATGCTTCCAAGTGGAGAGGTTAGGATTTGATTGATTAAAGGAGAGCAGGTTTCGGTGATGAGAGAGACACGGAGGCTGCATGCTTGACCCGAACGGCTGCGATTGGGTGTCCGGGAGAGAAAAAGATGTGCATGGATTCAAAAATAACGTCCGGCTGCATGTGAGGGAGTACACGGACGGCTGCGATTAAATCCGGATGGGAAAGAGTGAATTTATGAGGACGTGGGGGTTAGATCAGATGGGCTCATGCATGGGGTTTAGTTTTAAATACACGGATGGTTGCGATTAGATCAATGAGGATGGAGATCGGGTAGAATAGGAAACAAAGGAGAGTGCGATCAAGGGAGGAGTTGGACGGTTACGATCAATTGCTTGTATGCATGGGTGCGAATGGGTTTGGACGAGAGGAACGGTTGGGATTTATTTGCTATGCTTCGGTAACCATTCGTGTCATCCACACTCGTCAACTCTTCCATATCAGCCCCTTTGCATATGCGTGGTTCTTCAGTGGTCCGACGCTAGCGATGTGCTGCCGGTGATGTTATCTCGGCCAATTTCTTCACAATCATTATTCTCTGCATCATTCTTCATAAGGGCCTCCAAACGAGCTGTGCATGCTCCATTGGCTCGCTGTGAGAATGTCCACCATATTATCATGATGTCCTTTATCCGCCTATGTCGAGTACCGGGTGAATTCCCTGAAAATCACACATGAAACGACACGTGTAAGGATCCAATACGATTATCGATAAAAAGAATAATTTGGACTATCGGGCTTCGTATTTTTCATGCATGTATCGTATGAATGAGAACCAATATACCGTTATGTCCGTAATAAAGTCTACTATGCAATGGTGTAAAGAAACTTATGCGTTTTACGAGTATATGAAAAGTTTTACATAGAAAAGCGATGATAATGCAGTAAGAAATAAGCGATAAAATACATTATTTGGAGACTTAACACACCCCCCAACCAGCTTTTTGCTAGTCCTCAAGCAAAATAAGCGATAATTCAATGCAAAGATTTTCGATAATAATGCATGATTTCTATCCCCAAAAAGTTTTTTTTTTTTTTTTAAATGGTAAAACAACATAAAGCAATATTTTTTTTTTTTTATTAAACGGAAAGTTTTGATGAATAATTTAAAGTACTCAAGACTAGAGATTCTACGGCACAAAGCTTATAGAATAATATTAGCTAACTTCTAGTTTACCGAGTCATCGATTGAGGTCCGGTTATTAACCCTCCGTTAGAAAATATCAAACTGCATGTACTCGAGTGCTCGGTGATATCTGGACTTAACACGACTAGAGCTTTGGTTTTCAAGGATGCATCAATACTAATAAGCACCAAGAACAGTCGAACGACCTTAAACACTGATTCAAAACCCCGCTGTCTGTCCAGGTTTACGAGAGGTGTAGATGTTCACTTTAATACCACAAGGGCTTTATGTGTGATATTCCATGCTTACTCGTGTTTTTACAGCGACGGCTTTCACATTATCTCCCTTTTTTTTTTTTTTCTTTTTTTTCAGGTCTCCTTTTTTTAAGGATCTAATTATGTATCCCTTCCTAATTTACACCATGGTAGCTGCACTCTGTGCCCATGACACGCTGCCAACGCTCTCATAAGTCAGGTAGCCATCCCCATGTTGCTTCTACATTAGATTCACTATATGTATATAGGATCATTCTCATAACCCTATACACCATGCTTCAATAATATAGTTGCATGTAAGTTAGGATTTTTACATAACTCGATCCTAGACCTTGTAATAGGTAGCCCTTTTCGCTGTACCTGGTCTAATCCACTAGTTGCCTTTTTTTTTCCATCCTATCTCTCCATAGAGCAAACTAAGTGAACAAGACAGTCGTGGTTCATCAGGCCTCTAAGTATTATCAGATCAACAACAACCTATCGAACCTAGACTCCAAAGGTGCAAGCCAGAAGTGTAGTGAAGTTTTCAAAGTACAATTAACCTGATACTCTATAAGAAAGAATTAATAAACGGAATTCAACGTTAACACCTTTCGACTAGAACTTAAGCCTTTTATAATCTATGTCACTAAGTGCCATATAGTCCTAGCAAGAGTACATAAAAATTATAGTTCAAAACTTCCAAAGTAAATAATAATAATTTTTTTTTTAAGAATAGATAAGAAATTAAAAACAAATAAATTTTATAATCATACGCAAGAAAAGATTTTTTTTTTTAAATAAATAAACATAATAAATAGGTATTTGGAAAAGTATAAAAAATACACAAAATTAGAATTCGTCAGGATTCCCACCCCCCAACCTAAATATGACATTGTCCTCAATGTTTAAAAAATGATGCACATAATGATATTTCATGGAGATTCAAATATAGAAACATGAAGGTTATATCATTTTGCAAGAAGGACATGGAGAAAGGATTAGAGATGACCTGAAAGGATGATTGCACATATTTTCATCGCTTTCCAATGATATGTACTAGAAAGAAAATAGAATAACAAGAACAATGAAACTAATATACAAGCAAAAGATCCCTTGTAAATATAGAGATTAATCCTGGTAAACAAGATCTTCTGAAATTTTCAAAAAAAATAAAGAGCATTCATGCATAAAGAAGATATATCCTGAGATATTTTGCGGATGCTTATATTCTCTCACCACATCCTTTTGATTAGGGACAATCTTGCATTGTTGCTTATGAGCTGAATTTATATTCTCTTCAAACTGGAGAATATAAATTTTATTTATATTCCACCCGATATCTTCTTCATGTTTTCTTAAAATTTTAAACAGTTTTGTGTCCTGGTTCTTATTTAAATCAGAAGATATAATAATAGAAAATATTTCTTCTTTATCCAAATAAGCATACTTTAATTCAGATGGTAATTGTGTTAGGTCAAGTTTTGGTGCATCGATATTAGATGGAATTGATTTGTTGGTATCTCGAGGCAAATCTTCAAAGAAAGCTTTCCATCTATCGGTATCAAGTAATAGAGGAGAATCTAACAAAGCATTGATTTCCTCAAAAATCTTATCATCAGTATGACAATGAAAATGAGTCAAGCAAGTTTCTAATGGATCAGAAGTAGACATAACCAATTTATCCTCTATACAAGCCTCAATCAAGTTTACTTCCTCAGGTTCATCATCATTATCATCATCTAGTTGTTTGCAAATATTGAAAACGTTCAGCTCAATAGTCATATTGCCAAATGAAAGTTTCATGACCCCATTCTGGCAATTAATAATGGCATTCAATGTAGCCAGGAATGGTCGACCTAGAATGACAGGAATAGGGGTGCTACCATATGCCACAGGTTGAGTATCCAAAACAATAAAATCTACTAGAAAGTAGAATTTATCTATCTGAACAAGCACACCTTCTATGATCCCTCTCGGAATTTTGACAGATCTATCGGCGAGTTGGAGAGTGACTCTGGTGGGTTTTAATTCACCAAGTCCCAACTGTTCATAAACCGAGTAAGGTAATAGGTTCACACTCGCCCCTAGATCAAGTAAAGCTTGTTCTATTCTAAAGTTCCCTATGATACATGAAATAGTAGGACAACCAGGATCTTTATATTTAGGGGGAGCACTCTGCTTAAGGATAGCACTAACCTGTTCCGTCATAAAGGCCTTCTTTTGTACATAAAGCTTTCGCTTAACTGTACAAAGGTCCTTCAAAAATTTAGCATATGACGGTATTTGTTTAATTGCATCCAACAAGGGAATATTGATTTTAACTTGTTTGAATACATCGAGGATTTCTTGATCAGACGCTCCCTTTTTAGCTGCTAACAATCTATGGGGGAATGGGGCAACAGGTTTATACGCAGGTATTGGTTCATCATCTTTTTGTTTAGCAGTGCTATCCTCACCCTCATCTAGAAAAGATTCCTCAGGCTTATCAGTCGTTTTAGAGATTTCTTTATTGATGACTTTTCCACTCCGAAGGGTGGTGACAGACTTAGCATGCTCTACATGAGAATAAGATGAACTAGGCTTATTAACCTCATGTTGATTCTTAGGATTAGGCTGAGGTTGAGCAGGAAAAACTCCTTTCTCCTTAGCATTAAGTTGTGATTCAATCCTATTGACTGAGGTTTTAAGTTCTTGAATAGCCTGTGCATTATTCTGGTTTATTTGAGTTTGTCCCTCTATGAAGTGGTTTATTGTAGATTGCCCTGCCATAATCATATCTAATTTATCCTCGAGGGACTTCATGTGTGGTGGCACATAAGAAGTTTGATTAGAAGGTCCCGGAGGATTATCGGTAGATGGATTATTCTTCCAACTGAAATTAGGATGGTTCCTCCAATTAGGATTGTAGGTATCAGAATATGGGGAACTAAATGGCCTTTTGTAAGCATTAGTGAAATTTGTTTGGTCATGCAACACTTCTTGAAAGGCAGGGATTGTAGGACAATCCTTTGTTAAGTGGACATTACTCTCACAGATTTCACATATGCTATTAACAGAAGTTGTGGTTCTTCCTATGTTAACTTTTTGTGATTCTAGGGCTTCAAGCTTTCTAGTTAGGTTGACAATTTTTGCATTGACATCATTTTTCTCAGATAATTGATAGATTCCTCCCTTAGAGTTATACACTTGTTCAGATTTGTCAGTTTGATCGCTTGTATCCCAGCTTTGAGCATTTTCAGCTAGTTGATCAAAATATTCCCAAGCTTCATCAGGGCCTTTATGCATGAATTCACCATTACACATCATCTCTACAAATTGTCTCATATTGGAGGCTAATCCATCATAAAAGAAACTGATGATCCTCCAATCTTCGAAGCCATGATGTGGGCATAAGAGAAGAAGTTCCTTAAATCTCTCCCAACATTGGAAAAATGTTTCATGTTCTTTTTGAGAGAAATTCATGATATTCCTTCTTAAGGTATTCGCTTTATGAGTCGGAAAGAATTTTTTTAGGAATTCTCGTGTCATCTCTTGCCATGTCCCAATGCTTCTCGGCCTTAAAGAATGAAACCATGATTTGGCTTTCTCTTTTAGAGAGAATGGGAAAAGCTTCAGTTTAACTACATCTTCAGTTACATTATTATACTGCAAGGTTGCAATAACTTCTTCAAATTCTTTAAGATGTAGGTAAGGACTTTCAGAGTCTAAGCCATAGAACTTAGGGAGTAATTGAATCACTCCCGGTTTCATATCAAAGGTTCCCACATTGGTAGGAAAAATAAAGCATGACGGGGTAGTCGTTCTACTAGGTTGTAAATAATCACGCAAGGTTCTAAATTGTTGCTCATCATGGTTACTTGCATTATCAGCCATATTTTCAGAATAGTTCTTCAGACAGGTTTTGTTCAGATTCAGTTCTACTTAATCTTTGTGTATGATCTCGATACCACAAGGGCATACACAAGATTCAGAGGCTAAAGGTAAGTCAAGGGTTTGCAAGCAAATATATGCACCACCTAGAGCCTTCTATACGAACGCTCTCGTTTGAAGGGGATAACAGACTAGACACACATACGCCTACACCGAGACGTATGTGCCGAGCTTTCCCACGAGAGCGTAAGTTGATGCGAGGTAGCAAATACAGAGAGTTTAAAGAACGAGTGTACCAGGGATAAACAGATCTTTATTTAGGCAAGCGCGCAGTACTCCTTCGAAATCAACGGTCGACTCCAATATTCAGATCTTTTTTTTTTTTTAACCTGAAAAGATAGAAAGAAGTACTTAGTATATTGAATGCAAAGAAAAAGCAAAGAATAAAAAGAAAAACGTAGATGCGAAGTTCCTATTCGTCCGTTGCAATCCCCGGCAACGGCGCCAAAAACTTGCTACAACTTTGAGTAGTCCTAATTAAGGGACTAAAAAGTGCAATTTAACCCCAAGTATAGGGAGTGTAGCGAAGTAGTAATCTCGGTGAGTCCGAGGTCGATTCCATAGGGACTGAAGGACTAATTGGAACTAGTGTAATGGAAGTGCGTAAACGTGAGTGTAATTCAGGGTTTTCCACTGAGAGTGGAGCACGAGAAAATGAAACTACGTTACTAAATTAACTAGAACTAAATATTGCAATTAATTAAAGAAGGTTACGATGGATATGATGCTAAGGCATCTGGGTTCAACCTAGTAGTAGATTATGCATTCTTTTGATCAATAAGTATATATGACGATAGCATAAAAATTAAGTTCGGATGCATGCTACAGGGGTCTTTAAGCATTACACATGCCCGGAGTCGATGTGAAATCAAAAGGACTTGTACACATGCATCGATTTCTAAAGATATGCATCTATCATAAAAACTAATATAGATTGAAGATTATATGATGAGAGACTCGTTACGCTAGTGCTATCTTACCACAGGGATTCATAAGCATTCCGTATGCCCGGAGTCAATACGGAATCAAACAAATATGCAAGTAAAATAACATACATCATTATGTAGTGTCATCCATATAACATTCGATCATAAGAACATTAAAACTTTATTATTGATCAAAAGAAACACATAATAACTACTAGGCATCCCCCATAGCCTTAGCTAGGGGTTTAGCCGTGCATGTTTATAGAATTCAATATAAAAGCATAACAGCACGCAAACTTCATTAATGAAAATACGAAAGTTGCCGGGCGTGGATGGCGGCTTCCGGCGATGATGACAATGTGCGATGACGGCGTCGGCGTCGATGACGATGTTCTTCCACGGCAAGGACGATGGAGCACGGCGTGACTTTGGCGAGAGTGAAGCGTGGCTCGGAGATGATGGTCCGGGGGTGGTGTTCTGGTGAAGTTCGGGCTAATGGTGGTCTCGGTGGTGGAAGATGGTGGTGCTCGGGCTCTTGGTGGTCTTTTCGTGAAGGTCCGGGTTCCCTCCATTTTATAAGAGAGAATACGTGAAGGAGTTGTAGAGAGAGAGAGAGAGTGTATCGTGTTTGCATGGCTAGACGTGGGGTATCCCGAGAGACGTTCGGTAGGGGTTTCGTGCATGACTCGGACGGCTGTGATCTTGGGAGAGAGAGAAGATCGGATGGGAGTCCGGGACGATCGCGAGGAGAGAAAAGCTGGGCGTTCGGTTTTAGAGAGAGGAAGAGATTTTCGGGACTGTTAAGAAAGGAAAGAGAGAGAGTCGGTTTTAGAGAGAGAAAGGTGCGGTAATGAGAGAAGATCGGTGCAGTTTTTTAGAGAGAGAAAATCAAGGAAGTGGTTATGGAAAGAGAGAGAATCCGAGAGAGAGAAAACCGGATGAGAGAGAGAAGGAAAGAGATATGATCACGTCTGGTGCTGGGTTTTGGAGAAACGGACGGCTGATGGTGCGTTTTGGTTGAGTTTATGAGAGCTGGGATCCGGAGCTTCGCGATCGGGTCGGGCCGGGGCTGATGCACGGGACGGCTGTGATTAAGTATGTCGGTTTAGAGAGAGAAATAAACGGGAGAAAGAGAGCTCGGGAGGAGCTGTTGAGTGCATGGGTTGGTGAGGTATGGACGGCTGGGATGAGTGGGCCGGTGATGTGATAAAGTCACATGCATGCAGGTGGAGTTGTTGAGTGCATGGGTGTATGGCTTGGTGCACGGACGGCTGTGATGCTTCCAAGTGGAGAGGTTAGGATTTGATTGATTAAAGGAGAGCAGGTTTCGGTGATGAGAGAGACACGGAGGCTGCATGCTTGACCCGGACGGCTGCGATTGGGTGTCCGGGAGAGAAAAAGATGTGCATGGATTCAAAAATAACGTCCGGCTGCATGTGAGGGAGTACACGGACGGCTGCGATTAAATCCGGATGGGAAAGAGTGAATTTATGAGGACGTGGGGGTTTGATCAGATGGGCTCATGCATGGGGTTTAGTTTTAAATACACGGATGGTTGCGATTAGATCAATGAGGATGGAGATCGGGTAGAATAGGAAACAAAGGAGAGTGCGATCAAGGGAGGAGTTGGACGGTTACGATCAATTGCTTGTATGCATGGGTGCGAATGGGTTTGGACGAGAGGAACGGTTGGGATTTATTTGCTATGCTTCGGTAACCATTCGTGTCATCCACACTCGTCAACTCTTCCATATCAGCCCCTTTGCATATGCGTGGTTCTTCAGTGGTCCGACGCTAGCGATGTGCTGCCGGTGATGTTATCTCGGCCAATTTCTTCACAATCATTATTCTCTGCATCATTCTTCATAAGGGCCTCCAAACGAGCTGTGCATGCTCCATTGGCTCGCTGTGAGAATGTCCACCATACTATCATGATGTCCATTATCCGCCTATGTCGAGTACCGGGTGAATTCCCTGAAAATCACACATGAAACGACACGTGTAAGGATCCAATACGATTATCGATAAAAAGAATAATTTGGACTATCGGGCTTCGTATTTTTCATGCATGTATCGTATGAATGAGAACCAATACACCGTTATGTCCGTAATAAAGTCTACTATGCAATGGTGTAAAGAAACTGATGCGCTTTACGAGTATATGAAAAGTTTTACGTAGAAAAGCGATGATAATGCAGTAAGAAATAAGCGATAAAATGCATTATTTGGAGACTTAACATATACATGTGGCATCTACTCGAGGTGCTTTGCCCTTCCCCTTGTCGGAGCTCTTACCCTTGGGGGTCGACCTCTCCTTAACAGGGGTTGTCTCTGGCATAGGTTGAGGAGTCCCAGCATCCACGCGGCTCCCTCCCTCCATGTGAATGGGAGAAGGAACACCTCGAGAAGGAGTGATCTCCCCTTCTTCTTGTTGCCCGCCATACTGTTCGAGCCTGGTCATTATTGCGGCCGTCTCCTCAGCCAGACGGGCGGCAGGAGTAGGTTGCTCAACCTCAATCCCACCGCTCGCCGAAGCACCCACAAGACGAAGGATGCTTGGAAGTATTTGGTCGAGAGGCGTAGGGTTGCTTGCAACCCCATCACTCCCCGAGAACTTGATCCGAATGCGAGTCGGACGCTTCAGCTCCTCGAAATGGTAGGTGGGCAACACCTTCTGGCCGTCGCCCACCGCGTCCATCACCGCTTCCATTCGACGAGCCTTAGCCTCGTCGATAGGAATGGGCTGCGACTCTTCGTCACCCCCACCTTCGCCACCACCAGTGGGGGTGGGAGGAATTTCTTCCTCGCCACCCCCTTCTCCTTCATCACCTCCATCATCTTCACCTTCGCCACCGTTCCCTCCATCATCGTCGTCATCATCATCATCGTCATTATCATCATCATCACCATCATCTTCTTCTTCTTCATCTCCTTTTTCTTCATCTTCATCTTCCTCTTCATCTCCTTTTCCCTCTTCTTCTTCTTCTCCTCCCTTGTCTTCTTCTTCTTCTTCTCCTTCTTTTTTCTTCTCTTCTTTTTTTTTTTTTTTTTTTGAAGAGTAAAAATATGTATTATAAATAGAGTAATAAAATACAGATCACGGCTTCACTCTGACTGAGCAAGCAGTATCAAAGCCCAAAGACTCCGACAACTCTATAACAATAAAGGCCACACACCGGCACTAAAACCCGAAAAAATAAAAAACACTTGCTCCAACAGGCGAGCAAACACTGTCAAAGGCAATCCAAAGGATTTCAACGTTTACTCCTAGTAGAGCGATCACAAGGACCCTTTGGCCAACTCGCCTTGTGTCTTTTGCCTGCACCCAATCGATTCTCAAGTTGCTCTTTGGCCAACAATTCTTTCTTAATACCAAGAGAATCTATTTCACCTCCATCATCTCCACGCACGGGTCCTGCAGAATTTTGGGTGACTATAGTATTAGCACTTAGTGCAGTGCTAGCATCAGCCCCTCTCACCACAAATTGTTCAGTTCTAGAGGGCTCTCTCTGAATACCCAGAAAATCGAGCAACGCTTGTTCAACACGCAGAGCATGAAAATATCTCCTAGAACCAAGCAAATCCGTGAATGCCTTTGCTTCGAGAGAAGAAAACAAAAGATCTCCTAGAACTTGACCATGTCTCTTGAAAAGTCCCTCCACAAAGGTTTTGAACGATTCAATCCCTGAAGGCATAACCTGCAATAGGCGAATAGCAGCTAGCTCAATTATTGCAATATTGCGTAATTCACAATCATCAACACCACTTCCAACTCCAACTCCGTCACTAGCATTACCACCCACTACTGCATCAGCAGCATTTGGTGTTACAGCATTAGGTACTGCATCAACCTCTTGTGTAACAACATCCGTATGTAGTGTAACATCAGGTATTGCATCAGCTTGACATTCAGCATCAGCCTCTCCTTGCGTAACAGCATCCTTAGGCAATGTAACATCAGGTATTGCATCAGCAATATTTGGTGTTACAGCAGCAGGTACTGCATCAGCACCAATAGCATCCTCCGAATCATCATCTGTTACACCAGCTTCTGGCATCGTAACATCCTCTTTTTCCCCAGCTGCTGACTCTGTAACATCAACTGCTTCTATAACTTCTGGCAACGTAACAACAGCTTTAGGCAGTGTAACATCAGCAACAAATGGTGTTACAGAATCAGGTACTGCAATAGTAGCAGCCTGTTCAGCAGCATCATCCTTAGGCAGTGTAACAGCAGGATCTGCTTCAGCCACATATGGTGTTACAACAGCATCTCCACGAGTAGCAACATCCACAGGTTGCCTAGCAGGCATTATTACGACAGCATCAAGCTGCTCTACGACGACCGCCACATTGAGCGTAACATCAGTTCCAACAATGGACCCAGATTGCCGCGTAACATCAACCTTATCAGTGCCATCACCCACTGTTACATAGCCAATAGCAGCAACACCTAATAATCCTTGGTCTACTCCTACTTTACCCAAGCCAGCATCAGCCTGCAACGTAAGAAGGCCAGCAGGCTGTGTTACGATCACATCAAACTGATCTAAGACCCCAGCGGTTACTACGCCTCTACAATCTGTATCATCATCATCAATACTGCCCTGGGACTGCGCAACATCAACAACAGCAGTTCCAGCACCAACTTCTGTACCAGTTGTAGCCGGTTGCACAACCTCAACACCTGCCCCTGCATCATCCCTACCACCAACACCTGTTATCCCCTCTGCAACTTCAGCAAACTCCCTTAGAGGGCTATATCGATTGCCTGTTCCCATAGAGCCACCCCCCACTTGCTCTTTCCCTTTCCTTCTATCAAGTTTACCCACTTGTGTCCACTCATGCTCGCCTACAATGGGACGAACCCCATGAGGCTGAGTTGAAGTCGTCGAAGGGGGAGGCGGCCCCCTTGTCACCATTGGGGGAACTGGTTTCCAACTGAAGTTTCTCCCCAACATGCCACCTTTGGCGAATGCCGGCCCATTCTTCTTCCAATGATCTCCAATTTTAGGATGTTTGCTGCAAGCTCCTTCACCATGATCGAAGGATTTGCAGGCACGACATCTTGGGGGGATCCAGTCGTACAAGATTGGTTGAATGGAAAGAAGATTGTCTTTGCTATCTCGGGCTTCCACCTCTTTAGGCAAGGGATCCTCCACGTTAATTTCCACACTAAAGCGGGCATAACTTACCCTGGATTGGTCAGTAGTAGCTTGGTCCATATACAATGGAATCCCGATGACGCTCCCCATTCTGCTGAGCAATTCTTCAGACCATAGGTCCACTAACAGGTTAGGAAATCTCACCCAAATCGGAACCTTAGTTAGAAGATCACGTTCGCAATTCATACCCTTCACCAATTTTTTCAAGACTAATGGCCTACCGTCAACTTGCCACAGTCCTCCCTCCAAGGCTTTGAAATAGTCTTCCTCATTCCCGAACTTGAAAAGGAAAATACCATTGTCACGAGAGAGTAGATCGAAACTCCCCTTTGGCCTCCACTTCTGCAATAATAAAGCTTTCAAGTGCAGAAAATAGGGTCTTCTCCCCAGCACGTATCCCACTAGAGTCCTCTCCCAATTTTTCTGGTTTTGCTCGATCTCCGCTTATGGACAAATAGCAACTTTCTTGGAACCTCTAACTGAGGGGGCAATAAACCTCAGTTTAGAGCATCTTGGATCAGACCTTGTAGATGACACTCGACCGACCCCCTCACCCAACTCTTGTTGATCACAAAGACCCACATAACCAGTATCATCAGCTGCCACACTAGCAGATTTGCTTGAACCCGGCATTCCATCAAGCACCTGGTGGGCACCAAGCTGCTTCTTGCCTGCTGAAAGGTCCCCTGCAGATCCAAATTTCTCACCGAACACCTGGTGGGCAGAAGCTGCTTCAGTGACACTCCTAGGACTATGTTGGGTAAAGCAAAGGGGCGGGAACTCCTCGGCATCTCCCAACACCTTCGACTGAAGGTCAGCAACTCGAAGTAAAGGATCATCTTGCCCAGTCGGACATATGTCTCTAGCAATCACAGATCTGGGAATCGCCCCTCCAGAACCTCGTTCGCCTTCTCCCACAACACCCATGGAACCCGACCCTGCAAAGCTTGTTCCCGACTCTCTGCCATTAAAAGAGAAATCTGGAGAAGGGCCCTCACCATATCTCGCACCCAAGCCACCAGATCTAGCACCCGATCCACCAGGTCTATATCCCGAACCATGCAGACCTCTAGCAGCTGAAATAAAGGTAGATCTCCCGCCTCCTCTTCGCCCTTTAGCAGAATAGATACTGCCCGCTTCAACAAAATCAGCTATGGTGGGAGCGCGAGGAGGTTGATAAGTCCTGATCCACCCGAGCCTCACCATCCTCCTTCCCATCTAGAAGCCAATTGAGATCTGGGTCTTGGGGGGGCTGCATCTCCACCCCCAGATGGGGAAGAGAGAAGGACACCAAGATCTCCCCAAAATCTAGAGAGAGAAGCTCTGGTTCTAGAGAGACGTATCTCTTCTTCTTTCTTCTCCTCGATGAGGACTCTCCTCTTCTTCACCTGACCCCTGCGATTTATCACCAACCACTCTTCTGTGGGCAAAGGGCGTCTCTCCCCGTACGCCTTCTTCTCGACCCGGACCTTTTTAACGATCTTGCCCGATTGAGAATCCTCCTCGTAATCGGAATACAAGACCTCGTTGTCTTCGTAACGGGTCCACAGTCGGTGGAGGAGATTGGCGTTGCCGTGACGGACCGGGCAGTTCAAGAACTGCTTCCATGATCGGGTTCCGCACGTCAGCTCCAAGAAAAGATTGTCGAGGGCTCCAACCCGCTCCGAAGACCAGGCAAAGGCACCTCCCGCGCAGTAGATGTCGATCTCTTTGTGTACCTGATTCCTGGGGGTCTCAGGCACTGAGAGAGGGGTCCATGCACCGGAAACAGAGATCGGCCAATCGGTGTAGAGCTTGTCGGAAGCGACGGTGTCGATGATTGGGCGCAGGGCAGAGACGCCTGTTAGGGGTGGCAATTCTTGACCCGACCCTCCAACCCGACCCGAAGTTAGCGGGTTTGGGTTTGGACTAATCGGGTTCGGGTCATAAACGGGTCGACCCAGGTTGACCCGTTTATTTAATGGGTCGGGTTCGGGTTTGTACTTATAACCCGATTGACCCGACTTGACCCGTTTAACAAATGGGTCGTGTCAACTCGACCCGACCCAACCCGATCAAACCCGGCCCAATCCGACCCAACCCGATCAAACCTGGCCCAATCCGACTTGTCTTGACCCAACTTGACAGGTTTACATGGGTTCTGTTGACCCAACCCGAGCCAACCCGACCCGACCCGTTTAGTAAACGGGTTAAATGGGTCGGGTCGGGTCAACCCGTTTATTAGGCGGGTCGGGTTTGGGTTTAAGTTTTTGACCCGTTTATTAAACGGGTCGGGTTCGGGTTGGGTGTTTTGCCTTTATACATATGTCTCAACCCGACCCGAACCCGACCCGACCCGACCCATTGCCACCCCTTAACGCCTGTCAAATTGAAGAACGTGTTGTCTTTCCTTGATGCCCATTTGTAATGATAAAAGAAGTATCCCAGCTCGATCCGGGCCTCCTCACCATCAGGAATGCTGGAGTAGCACTCCCTGAGCTCCTCCTGGAAGTCAGATTCCACGCGACAGAAAGCGTAGATGATCCTCCACGCGTTCCCGGAAATCTGCCCGGGGCAAAGCCCTGACGTATTCAGCAGCCTCGCAGCAAATGGCAGCAGTGGAAGACGTAATCCGCAGTTCAGTTGACTGATGGTGATTATCGTCCCCATCACTTGCTCCTTGCTAGCAGTCGAGGTGAAGATTGTCCGCTTATCGATGTCAAAAGCAGACTGCACCCCTGAGAGCGACGGTTGGGTCTTCCCCTCTGTGAAACAGGCTAGCAACTTCTGCCACTTCACCCTCTTCACATCGGTGAATTTGCCACCGGTGTTGTACTCATACTCAGGCTCCTGCGACAGCGGCATCAAGGGACCCAACACGAAGCTGGCCTTCGGGATCCGCTCTGGCCTTGTTGGTGCCGATGCAAACCCTACTCCCTGGTGCCTCTTGCCCAACTCACCAAGCTCGCCCTTGCCCTTGCCACGACCTTTCTGCACAGGCGACACCTCAGCTCTCTCCTTCCCCTTCCTCTTCGAAGGGACCAAGTTCTTGATCTTGATCGGGCCCGAAGATGCCATTCGACCGATCGGGAGGAACGCAGAAAGCAAGAAATTTGAGGGCAAAGAGTTCTGGAGTTTGAAAAATTCTGAAAGCGTGAGGCAGAAATGGAATACAGAAGGGCAAAAAACTTGGTTTTTTGCCCGATCACTTCAACCTCGACCGGTTGAACTTGGTTTTTTGCCCGATCACTTCAACCTCGACCGGTTGAACTTAACCGATTGGTCAAACATGACCGATCGGTCAAGTTCAACCGATCGGTCGAATTTCTACTAGATCAGGCAAAAAACTTGGTTTTTTGCCCGATCACTTCGACCTCGACCGGTTGAACTTAACCCATCGGTCAAACTTGACCGATCGGTCAAGTTCAACCGATCGGTTGAATTTCTACTAGATCGGGCAAAAAACTTGGTTTTTTGCCCGATCACTTCGACCTCGACCGGTTGAACTTAACTGATCGGTCAAACTTGACCGATCGGTCAAAGTTTAACCGATCGGTCGAATTTCTACTAGATCGGGCAAAAAATTTGGTTTGTTGTCCGATCACTTCAACCTCGACCGGTTGAACTTAACCGATCGGTCAAACTTGACCAATCGGTCAAATTCAACCGATCGGTCGAATTTCTACTAAATCGGACAAAAAACTTGGTTTTTTGCCCGATCACTTCAACCTCAACCGGTTGAACTTGACCGATTGGTCAAGATCAACCAATCGATCGAATTTCTATTGGATCGGTCAAAAAACTGTGTTTTTTGACCGATCACTTCAACCTCGATCGGTTGAACTTAACCGATCGGTCAAACTTGACCGATCGGTCAAGTTCAACCAATCGGTCAAATTTCTACTGGATCAGTCAAAAAATTGTGTTTTTTGACCGATCACTTCAACATCGACCGGTTGAACTTAACCGATCGGTCAAACTTGACCGATCGGTCAAGTTCAACCGATCGGTCGAATTTCTACTGGATCGGTCAAAAAACTGTGTTTTTTGACCGATCACTTCAACCCCGACCGGTTGAACTTAACCGATCGGTCAACTTTGACCGATCAGTCAGAAATTGACCAATCAGTCCTTTGACGCTGACACTCGACAAGCTTCTTTGCATTCGTGACAGGGGGTCGTTAGTTTTGCATCGAGAATCCAAGCCAGCCAGGGTGGCCTCTAGCTAACTTGGAGGGGTTAACTGTGGGTGCAAATTTTGGCAAGAAGTTTGCAAACAGCGGGACCCATCGGCCCTGCTCGGTGGGCACACGAAGACTACAGAGGGACCCACCGGCCCTGCCTGGTGGACCCACGAAGACTACAGCGGGACCCACAGGCCCTGCTTGGTGGGCCCACGAAGACTATCGCGGGACCCACCGACCCTGCTTGGTGGGCCCACGAAGACTACAACGGGACCCACCGGCCCTGCCTGGTGGACCCACGAAGACTATCGCGGGACCCACCCGCCCTGCCTGGTGGGCCCACGAAGACTACCGTGGGACCCACTGGCCCTGCCTGGTGGGCCCACGAAGACTACTGCGGGACCCACCGACCCTGCCTGTAGAACCTCCAGGAGCCTGTGAAATCCCCCAGGAGACGGCAGCGGGACCCACCAGTCTTACCTGGAGGATCCCCAGATACGACAGCAGAAACCGCCATTTACCCCGGAATTCCTCCCCAGGAATTCTATAAATAGTAGAGCCTTCGAATGTAAAAGGATCCCATTTTCCAGATTCAGCTTCAAAACCCAGAACCAGAGCTCTGGAATTCCAGCTTTCAATTCTTCCATTCTCCTCATTCCTCTTCTTGTCTCTGAAGAGTTTGAAGAGATCAGTGACCCTCGGCCTATCGAGGCCACTTCAAGTAAAGTGATAGTGAATTCGGGTTGCTCCCTATAGCACGGAGACGTAGGCTTCGGCTGAACTCCGATATCACCTCTCGTGTCAAATCTCTCTGATTGTATCTCTCTTTGCTTGCACATCTAAATAGCAAACTCAAAGTCACTAAGGCATCAGTCTTCAAACATACCTTCTAACCAACAGATCGACCAACGATCTTCGGCTCGACTTCAATTGACTAGTGAGGTGAAGTCTTCGGATCGGCACGAAGATTTTTCCCCCACATATCTAGCCTCGTAAAACGAATCTGGCTAGAATCTTATCTTCATGTGTAGCCTGTGACAGCAAGAGAACCTTGCTCTGGTTATCTCGAGTTACCTTGATTCCCATATCATAACTTGCCTCACTGGGTCTTTCACATCGAACTGTGATGACTACAAACCTTTACCGTAAATAATATTCTTGCATCATTTTCAATCAGTAGGATATCGTTAACGTAAAGTACTACGTACACCCTTGTAGCTCTTTAACCTTCCTTGTACCCACTTGGTTTATCCTCATTCTGATCAAATCCGTGTGAGTGGATTCCCTTTATCAAAATAGATATTCCAACTTGGATGCTTGCATCAGTCCATAAATGAACCTTTGCAACTTGCATCATATATCTTCCTGACCTACTGACACAAAGCCTGGGGCTGCTTCATCCAATGTCCTTTCCAAATTTCCGTTAGGGAATAATTGTCTTGACATCCATTAACCAGATCTTCCAACTATAATGGGCTGCGATGGATTTAAGAGGATCCGAAATAGACTTAGGCATAGCTACCAATGAGATGGTTTTGACATAGTCAATCCCTTCTCCTTTGGTAACTAATCTAGCTACTTAAGTCTTAACCGGGTGCTCTTCTTATACACCTCCTACACCCTGAAGGGTGATAGTGTTATAAGTGTCAAGACTGTTCCAAGGGACATTGATGCAAATTTACCTCCATAGTCTTTTGTCAGTCAGAGCTGTCGAAAGCTCCCACTACTTCTTCGTAGCTCTAGAGATCATCCTCCTGAAACTCTGGATTAACTATCGAAGTTTCTCCATAGTATCTTTCAGGAGCTCTGATGGTCCCACAACGACGAGGTGGTGGTAGTACAAAGGAAGCTCCCACTACTTCTTCGTAGCTCTAGGGATCATCCTCCTGAAACTCTGGATTAACTATCAAAATTTCTCTATAGTATCTTTCAGGAGTTCTGATAGTCCCACAACGACGAGGTGGTGGTGGTACAAAGGAAGCTCCCACTACTTCTTCGTAGCTCTAGGGATCATCATCCTGAAACTCTGGATTAACTATCGAAGTTTCTCCATAGTATCTTTCAGGAGCTTTGATGGTCCCACAACGACGAGGTGGTGGTGGTACAAAGTGAATCATTTCTACAGTATCTGATATACTTGTTTCTTGTATCATCTACTCCAACTACGTTTTCAGATGCGCACTCTCTACCAGTACCCAGTAGTTCACCTAGAACTACCTTACTGATAAACTTATGGTCTATAATATAATCCTGGTCTAGGTAGATGATATTTGTATAAACGATTATCTTCCAAACCTCAAGATCATAGAATAGTCCACCTTATGCCTCCTAAGGGTAACCTACAAACAGATATACCTAGAACTACATCTCCATCTCATCCCTCTTGTCCTTCTGCACAAGTGCAAGACAACCTATATCTCGAGACTCTATAGTGTCAGCTTTCGCTTAGATCATAGCTCTTTATAGGTCTGAGGCATTGATCTAGATGAGAGATAATTTTAGATCAAAGCTACTATTTTAAGGTACAACCCCACCAAAAGGTGGGTAGTACACTTGGCAGTATTCATCATACTATGAACCATGTCAAACAGGGTTCGATTCCTACTCTCGGAGACTTCATTCTGACGTGTCATCCTTGGAGCATTTAACTAGGAGATAATCCCATACTCCCTCAGGATCCTATGGAACCTATCCAATATGTTCTTGTTCCTTCGATTAAATCGAAGAGACTCCTATCGTTTGGACGCTCTTGGAACCATAGACGTCAAAATTAACTAACACCAATACCTTTGTGGCCCTTTTAGTTATTCTGTCTTCCAGATTACACTCATAGGTTAGAAGGATCTTCGATGAATCTGTGAACAGAAACTCGGCCTTCTGTTACCTCTGAATTTATCTAAGGCAGAATATCTAAATCAGAGGGGTCATAAATGGGATAGCGTCTCCGAAGGATTTAGATAAATTTCAATTAGACGTTGCAGTTGTCATGAAATCTATTTCCAAATTAGGATTAAATACAAAGAGATTTTTCTGATCTATTTCTCTAACTATAAAGCTATCAATTCAGTTTAAGATACACACCTACGGTGCTGTCTAAAACTAAAAACTTCATTTACCAAGGAGAAAACAGAACTAAATCTTTAAAGATCAAAATCTGTGTTTCGAAAAACCTTAGACAATCATATCTAACAGCTTTCGCAGTGGCTTATGGCATCAGTACCTATGTTAGAATTACTTCACTATAAAGTAGCCTTCTGCTTTCCTTGAATCTCTGTAGACCCGAAGTCTACATTTGAAGAAGCATATGAACTGCTACTAGATAGCGACTCAACTTCTAATATCCTGAGGCCATACATTATCTTCAAATATCCCCTATACTCGTCACAGCGGAAACACTTCCGTCCTTAGCGTTACCAGACTTAGGAGTCCATACCAGTTTCTGCACTAGAATAATTTTCGATCTCTTATAAGTTAACCCCTTTGGTTCTTCTAAAGAAGACCTAGGTTAAGCACTAAAGGCTTTGCCTTTAATCTTGATTCCATCCTTTGTCTCTTGGAAATCTCCTTAGAAGTTCTGCGTTTATCATCTCTAACTTGTTAAAGCTAAAGTCTCTGATAACGCCTTCGAAGGTTACAAACAAGGATGCAAGACAGACGTCTTCCACCACCTCGTCATCTGGCACCATGTCTTTGGAATCTAGTTCGATCTGGAACTCAAAGATGTATTCCCGAACAAGCATACCCACTGATATCTCGGTACCGACAAGTATCTTGATGGATAAGCGATGAGTCTACCGACTTCGCCTAGCAGATATCTAATGCAAGTAAAATTTTATTTGAGAAGACACGCATATCTCTGACTTGCTTCTAAGGAGTTGTCCGCAAGTCTGCTATGACACAGAACTTGCACATCTCCTCAGACTCTCGCTAGTCATCATATGCCCTAGTTAGTGTCCTAGTGATATCTGGACCCGTTAGGTCTGGTACAGGGATATTAAGATTGGAAGCCAATGTACGTTTACTATCCTATGCATAAGCTAAAGAAAGCGCTTTCGCTCTACGTAGTTAGAGACCCGATAACTGGTTCTCTTATGGGATAGCGGATAGGGGAACTATATGGTTGAATGAAAACGAATGCAAAATAACTTATTTTATGGATTTTTAAAATAAGCTAATTATATCCAAATGTCAGCGCTACCCTCACAGCGAAGACACCTCTATGGATTAATTTAACCATGTATGTAAGATCTCGGAATCGGCTATACCTGTCCGAGGGGGCAGTGTGCAGGTCTTCCGCTTACACGGGTCTTTCCCTTGACCATATCCAAATCTGCCAACTAAGGACTTTGATGAACCATGGTTATCTTTTGGCCAGTACCACGTGATCACCATTGTCTTCACAACGAATACCTCATGTGTACTTCGGATACTTAACCACGAGCCTAGGCAATTACAGAACGGAAGTTCTAATGGCCCCCACGAGGGTATGTAAAGCCTGAACCCTTGGCACCGTAATCGCCATATCCTGAGGGAGATCACTAAGTTACTTGGCATAAAAAAACACAGCTCTCACCCGAGGGGGTTGTTGAGTTATGCCCTCCTACCCGAGCACGAAGTGATTGGCCGTGGAGGCCAGGGGATCTCTAAAAATCCTTTTTTGCATCCCTTATTAAATTTGAGGGTTATTTTATGCAAGTATGAGTATACACTAAGGTCACGACAACCTATACACTAGATCATGGTCATACCGTGCTCCCACTAGCGTTTCAAGCCTTTCGTGAAGCATTAATCGATCTCGGGATATCATAGTCCCTTCCTTGAGTGGATTTCTCCACTCAAGGGTCACATTACATATCCCAAGAACATCGATGCTTTGCAAACCTAGCTATCTCGTTAATGCTTTAGAGCCTAGCCTAAGGTCGGACTGACAGGAAAGGTCTTCCACTACCATGACGTCTCGATTATAAATTTGACGAATGATGTCATAGAAGAATTCCAACTCATTCTAGGTTTCGTTGCTGGCCAAAAAGACACACCCGACTAATCGGGTGTTGACCTAATGGTGGCATAACCAAATATGAGAAATTCTTGCTATCATCAAGGGTCAATTAAATAATAGGCGTCACTAGTGGAATCCTATCCTAATAAGGTCGCTAGGATCCGAGGGGAAAGGGCATCCCTCTAATACAGATAATCAATTTATCGCATCGGGGTTCTCTACAGAAATATAAAGAACAGTAGAAAGAAACAACCACACAACTGAATCAAGTTCAGGGTCCGACCCCTGAACCTGACTAGCACAGCGTAGGCTCTCTGTCTCCTTCGCAACGCTCCTCGATCCGGTGCAAGTCTCTGTATATGATCTCCTGATGCGTTATGCCCTTTGCCGTCATCGTGTACGCTTCGCCGGATCGCCATTGTCCTCCAAGGTTCCGCTCGTCTTCTCGGTGGTGGATCTCCACGGCAAGTCATCCTCTTCAATCTGTAACCGAAAAAGCTCTAGTACGCTTCGAGCAAGTGCTCACTCGTACATAATTTCCTAGAACGAAAAGGAAAACAAACCTAACAACCAACCTGCAAGTGCTCGCTCGTACCCAGCTATTGCTCTAAAACATATCCACACACAGAATAAAATACATCCAGATAATATTCGCTAACACGGGGTCCGACCCCCGGTAGCAAACAATCATATATCTAGAATAATTTTAGAAGCATCGCCCTGCAAGTATGATTCATAAAACACACAAAATATAATATGCATGATCTACTCGTAGAACCCCGATGGCAGCACATACTATTCATGTGCGCATATGACGGTTTCATGAGAAACGTGAAACGCACACCACTAGCGTGCTCTGATATCAATTGTTGAAAATAAATCCATGGTAGAGGCATGCAGCGGAAATAATGGGAAGGTCCGAAGACCGTGAGTGGTGTGCGTTACATATCAAAATTTTCATTGAAACGATCTACATATATGTGTATGAATCTAGCATGGCAACTACACGAACCCCTAATGTCGATCTAACATGAAAGAATAATCTAGCATGCATGCATGTTCTATCTATGTTAGATCTACTTGTTACAGATCATACTTGCGTGCGGATTATTTCACCGCGACAAATTTCTTATTTGTCGATGGAGACGGGCTCGAATATGCTCAACATAGCTTTGGTACGATAGTCATAACTTTCTACTCTGAATACCGATTGGGCTGAAATTTGGACTGTAGGTAGCCAACTTCGAGATGCAACTTTTGAAACAAGTTTCATCTAGTTTGGATTTCTGTAACTCCTAAAATCGCAAAAACAATATTGATTTTCTGTGCAGATTATAGACAGTAAAAGGTTGCGGGAGATGTCCTTCTAATTCACCCGATCTCACACGATGCACGGCAACTCATTGATGGATCTCTGAGTGCCTCTATCCGATGAGTCTTCTCCTTCAACGAAATACCACGCGAGGAAGATGAGTCGCCATCCAATGGCGAAAGCGAGGGGGAGAGAGACGAGAGAGGAGAAGAGAAGAGAGAAGAGGGGGCGGTTAGGGTTTCCCCATGCCATGGCCGGCCCTAGGGCTTGCATCATGCATGGCTGGCCCCCCCTCTCCCCATTGGTTTTAAATAAGGCTGCCCTATCCTTTGGATAATGCCCTAACGGATAAGTTTGATTGATTCAAACCTCTCCCTATATATCTCTTCTTTTATCTCTATCTTTTCCTTGGTTTTGAAAACGGTCAAAACCAGCCCGTTTTCTGTGCCTTATGACCGGCCCTTTCATCGGAGGCAACAACCTCCTGAAACCAATGGAGCCGGCCTTGACCAGTCTCTCAATACTTAGGGTCGGCCCCCTTAGTACATAGTGATGCATGGTATGACCAAAACGCCCTTATGTCACTAGTTGGTCATTCCTCGTGTACGAGACTTTGCAAGGCACACATAAGTGAAGTGCACCAGTAATTTCACTATTCTCTGAGGTTCCCGTAGGGTGCCCCTAGTGAAGTCAACTAGTCAACTCGCAACATGTCCCGGTGCATCGCACCCATGTGGCAAAGTCCACTTATGACAAAAAATTGCTACATGCGTCTCTGCACTAACCTAGGGTTTCCCCTTAGTGCACACACGTAGCTACGCATCTACCGTGCACTAGTGCGAAGCACTCACGGAGCGTAGGCTTTGACTACTTGCTTCCTTTTACTGTATCTTGTATTTCGAGGAGATGGTATAAGAACCGTACATAATGTCGATAAGGTGGAACCTTCAGGGACCAGGGTTCATGGCTTCCAACTTAGACTCGATTGACACACTACCCGAGTGTACCATCGATCCTCTGAGTTCGAGTTAACCTGCGTGGCCACCCAGAGTGCGACACAGGCTGCACTCCAATTCCCCTGGACTTACTATGTTCTCCCTTATACCCCTGCTCTCCGCTTAGTATGGTAAACTCGTTGTCCCTCCACTGGTGCCATGATGCAACTCGAGCGGTGGAGAATACTGTCAGACTCGAGTGCTCATATGACTCGGTTCCTTCCAGGTTGACAACATACATCGTACCTCTGATTACTCTTCCGAGCAACCGGATTCGTCACCAGTCTAACTGATAACCACCTGGCCAGGGTTTAATACGACGTAGATCAGACCAAGGAACGCACATCTCGTTAGGGGTGTGGATAGCCTGCAGGAGTGACACGCTGATGCAATGTCAGCCGGGTAACCCAGTACACCGTGGTTTTGGATCACTACATCCGGATCCTCACACATTGGTGCGCCAAAGTACCACACAACTGGTTAGTCCACCAGACATGGTTCCTCAGGGTTTAGGACCGTTTTACCCTAAGCAAAAACACGGTTTAGTGCACCGGTGTCTACTCACCGATCTATGCACCGTGTTGGTTCCGTTCGGCCACAGACACTGTGTCTGGTAATAACCGTGGTGGAGACACACACGCTCTGTCATCCCAACAGCTTATCCTGTAGGGCGACCAATCCTAATCAGAGCTGCGAACGTATTTAGGTTATATGGGACTAGTCCCTTGAGTCTCCCACTCAAGTGGATTACCATGTAGTCATGGCTCTCTGTTCTGTAATCAGAACACGTACTAAGGTACTTACCAATATGCAATCCTATAATATCAACCATACATAGCTAAACTATAGGTTTTTACGAGCTATAGACCTTACCAATTCTAACATAAATCAATCCCTAAAGTTTGAAATGTTCCCATTTTGTGAACTACTTAATTTCATCATAGGGGGGAAGGAGGTTTCCGACCGGGGAGGAGAGAGAGAGGGGGGGCTGATGGTTTCTAGTGGGGGAGAGAGAAAGAGAGGGGGTGGGGGGTTCATTGGGAGAGAGAGATAGAGAGGGAGAGAGAGGGGGGTGGCGGCGGGGTTTCCGGGGGGATTTGGGTGAGTCCGATCGGAGGTCCCCAGGCGAGTCATCGAGAGAGGGGGGATTCGGGGCGAGGTCGCCGGGGGAGAGAGAGAGAGAGAGAGAGAGAGAGAGAGAGAGAGAGAGAGATTTATCGCTTCAGATCTGAAGCGATGCTGCCGAGTGATGCATCCCTTGGTTCGAGCGATGCATCCCTTTGTTTGATGCATCCCACATATAGTTTGATCAAACGATCCGTAATAGATTAGTTAATTAATCGGACGGCCTAAAATCAAAATTCGTTTATCTCCCGAGCTTCCTTATTATATTAGATACTTGGAGTTGAAGAAACAATGAGGAGACGGTAATCAGGTTGAGGGTATCCCTTCCGCAAAATGCATTAAGTCACGTGTCACGTTCACCTCTCCTTAATCCCTGTGGCTCCGTCGGCGATAACCATGTTGACTTGATCGGGCGGTCGAGAGGTTTTCTCATCTTTTGGCGTCATAGTCGATGGACAATCTCGATTCGATCTTTCAGCCGTAACTTGCTATTGGGGTTGTGTCGGATCTCCAGTCTTCGTGGTGTTTTGCGGCCGTCTATGCTGGCAATGATGGTTGGGAACGACGACTGCTGTGGTCGGCCTTAGATGCTCTCTTACACTCAATCTTCCAACGTTGGTTTGCGGTGATTTTAATATCATTCTCAATCCTGAAGATAAACAGGGTGGTGCTCATTCTTAGTCGAATCTTTTTCCAAATGCATTTGTTTCTATTCTCTCTTGGGTGGGATCTGATCATAGCCCCTTGCTTATCTCCCTCCACCCTTTCGCCACCTGAGGAACTAATCATTTCTGCTTTGAAAATTTTTGGCTCGTGCATCTAGAGTGGAGTTCTTTAATTCTTCAATCTTGGCACCCCTGGCTCGATTCTTCTGCTTTCCATTCCCTCCACCTCAATCTCCTTGCCACTCGTTAGGCTATTCGCGCTTGGAATCGTGGCCGATTGGGCAACTTAGAGTAACGACTAGTTGATCTCTACCAAGCTATCCAGAGTTGGCAACTTGAGGAGGGTCGACATTGTCTCAGTTCCTCAAAAGTGGCTACCCTTCGTGATTTACTATCCAACTGCTCGAGATCAAGTGGCGTCAAAAATCGTGTGTCCATTGGCTCTGCATGGGTGATCTAAATACCAAGTTCTTTCATCGATCGACCCAAGTTCGTCGACGACGCAATAGGATTTACTTTCTATAGGATGAGAGAGGGGAACCAGTCATGGATGGGTGGCTATGCAAGAAATTTTTCATCGACATTTTCGTTCCAAATGGAATCTCTGAACCCTTCATCGTGATGAGAGTTTTTTGGACCTTATCCCTTCTCTCATATCTGATAGAGAGAACACTGAGCTTGCTCGACCTGTCTCAGTCGATGAAATTGATCGAAACCCCCTTTCGATGGCCAAATGCAAGCCTAGATGGCTTCTTGGCTGAATTTTTACTCTCCAGTTGGGAAAATATTGGCCTCGAAGTTTGCACTATGGTGCTTCAAATTTTTTCACTCCGATCGGATGCTGCATTCTTAGAAAGCCTCCTTCGTGGTCTTGATACCAAAAAATCCAGATCCTTGTCATCCAGAGCATTTTCGCCCCATAATCTTGTGTAATATTGCTTAAAATTGGTTTCTAAGATCTTGGTCAACTGTTTCAAACCGGTGTTGCCAAAGGTTGTCTACAAGGAACAAGGTGCTTTCGTGTCGGGGCGCCATATTTCGGATAACCTCCTTTTAGCTCAAGAACACTTCAACTCTCTTAAGCATGCTTCATGTAATCGGGATTTGCTGGCAAATAAGGTGGACTTGACTAGTGCCTACAACAGGATGTCGTGGTTCTCTTGAATGGCTCGCCCACTCATTTGTTTTCTTCGAGTCGAGGGCTAAGGCATGGTGATCCGTTGGCGCCTTTCCTTTTTATTATCGGAGCCAAAGTCCTAACTCGGTCCACTGGATATTTGCTGACCCTACTAGTTTCAGAATTTTTTTAAACTTGGTGTGTATGTTGTCTAGGGTAGGTTATCATCCTCACCAGAAATCAGCAATTTCTAAAACTTCTAGGGTCATCAAATGTACAAAGCAAAATTAACGGTTATAATGGACGACCGATAAGACTTCTAGTATTTGATAACTTTAGAAGTTTTAGAATTTTTTGATTTTCAGCAAATTCTGAAACTTATAAGGTCATCAAATAGGTTAGTGGACTAGCAAATTTGTTGGCCCACTGGTCCAGAAAACCATTTCTCAAATATATATATATATATATATATATATATATATATATATATATATATATATATATATATATATATATATATATATATATATATATATATATATATATATATATATATATATATATATATATATATATATATATATATATATATATATATATATATATATATATATATATATATATATATAGGAAATAGGGAACACGGTCCTCCTGACTAGCTAACACGGTAGTCCTCCTATCAATTTGGGTGCCACATGACACTTTTTAACCATTTTTTTTTTATGGATGGTCAATCCACTCTACTTAGATCAAGAATTTTTTTCATGGATGGTCAATCCACTGGGACGACAGCAGGATCCACCAGCCCTGCCTGGGGGTTTGCATAGACGACAGTGGGACCCACCGGCCCCCTGCCGGAACCCAAGCGACAGTGGTAGAAACCGCCTTCTACCCCATTTTCTTTCCAAAATAATCTCTATAAATAGCATACCCTACAAGTGTAAAAGATGGAATATCTGATTTCTACATCAGGCTTCCAAAAAATCCAGAGCTCTGACTTCCAACCTTTCGATCTTCCTTACGAAGAGAAACCGATGACACTCGATCTGTCGAGGTCACTTCAATTCAAGTGTTAGTGAATTCAGGTTGGTCCTTATAGCATGAAGACGTAGGCTTCGGCTGAACTCCGAGATCATATCTCGTGTTAGCAATCTATCGACCGTTCAGAAGTTCAACTAAAAAACATCGACCTCCGAACCTGCAGACTAGACATATGTTCGATCAGACCTTTAACTCGACTCGATTGACTGGTTGGGCGGAGTCTTCGGGTCGGCACGGAGATCATCCCCCACGAGGGTCACAACAGTAGCCGGGGTGAGGCTAGATCCATATCTCGATTTCACGTTTTTCTTTCTTCCTTTTTCCCTTGTTCCTTCCTTTCTCGATCTCGATTTTTTTTTGTAACTTTCCTTTTTTCCATGCTTCTTCGTTTTCCAATTTAATTTTTTTATCTGCTTTTCCTCCCTTTCCCTCTCTCAATTTTTTGTTTTACCCGTTCTCTGTTTGTTTCCTCTAGAGGGGCTATTCTACATACCATATTTATTTTCATACCCTACTTACTTTCATCTATATTCTTCAGGATTTTATATCCCTTAACCCTCATGTTTTTTCTTTTTTTTCCTTAATGTTTTTTAAAATTTTAATTTGTTTAACCATCATCATCATCAACTGCATTATGGATCTAACCAAAGCTCTCTACTATATCTATTTTAAAAGAACAAACTTGACCCGATCCTGTTTGGTTTGGGTTTTAATGGCTCCCCCTCCATCATTTGATGACATGACTCATTTTGGAGAAGTTGAGGTTCCTCTTCAAAGACTTATTTCATGTGCACATGTGATCCCTAAATGATCTCAGGTGGCACATTTTTTTACACAATAAATGAGTTTGGATCATAGATTGAATAGTATGTTGTTCTCTCAAAATCCATGTGTGGATACAAATGGCCATGTTCTCTCAAAATCGATCAGCGGGTGTCCCGAAACCTTTCGGGCAATGGCCCACTTCAGGCTCGGACTAATCCCTCCGGGAATGAAGCCCGACCCACTCGGCAAATCCCACTTCACTCCTGGGTAAATCGAGGGGAGGAAGAGTTGAACCCACAACCTCATCACCAAAGCATCAGTTGCTTTGCCAACACTCCAATCCCCTGGTGGGTGAAATGGGTTTCCCTCTACCTGTATTGGAGCTGGGGGAAAGCTATGATGTTGCTTTTATTCTCAAAATTTGCTGTGAATATTAGAGCAAGTGCTGAGCCCATATGGTAAGATTTTGATTTTTTTAGTTCTAAAAAAATGCCAGGTGGGAAATATAATTATGTCGTGCATTGAGCATTGGTTTTTATTTTTTTATTTATTTTTGCTTACGGTGGTTCTCTGAGATTGGATAATTGACGGGGATGCCGGGTGCCAAGTTGAACGATCAGATGGATTTTTTCATGCCATTGTGTTTGAACCACTTATCGGGAAGCCGGGTTCATTCATCGACTCTTGGATTTTTTTTAAAACTTTTTTTGTCCTGATTTTTGTTACCCAATCATCAAATCCGCTTCATTCGATCGAGGTCGTCGCTGCCGTAATAAAGCCGTCACAACCATCCGATAGCCACGAATTACTCAAACATCCAACGATCGAATCCTACACCCGACAGATTTTATCTGCTGGAAATTTGCGATACACAGATTTAAAAGTTTCCAAACAATGAACACATTAATTATTCCAAGCAAGCTGGCGTTTCTTGAAGGGCAGAGCCCTCTGCGCTGCAGCTTCGCCCTCCTCCGTCGAACACTTGAACCCCGACTCCGCCGGCGGGGGAAAATCCAGGTCCAAATCTCTGACGGCGGTGATCGACGCCGCTGCCGCCGCCGCCGCCTCCGCCGCCAAGCCCTCCAGGTAGTGCCGCCGCATGTGCCCCCCCAGGGCCTGCCCCGTGGGGAAAGCCGTGTGACAGACATTGCACTCGTGGGCGCGGCCGCTCCCGGGGGAAACCCCGGACCCAACGGGCGAGACAGGGGCCACCGGCCGGACGTGGGTTCCTGGCTTCCGGTGGCTGGACATGTGGCCCCCGAGTGCTTGGGAGGAGGGGAACGCCTTCCCGCAGGTGGTGCACTTGTGGGGGAGCTCCGGCGGGCAGTCTCCGCTGCTGCTCCTCCACTGCGAGAGCTTGACGAGGCAGTGGGCGAGGTACTCGTCCGTGATCGGCGGCGAGGGGTGCCGGCGCTGCTCGGTGTCCGGGATCGGTGATGGAAGAGGAGCCGCGGAGTTCAGCGGCTGGATGGCCGTTGGCTCGGCGAGGTGGTGGGGCATGGAGGCCTCGACGGTGTCCGGGAACGACGGCGAGAGGGAAGCGGCGGAGCTCAGAGCTTGGATGGCCATGGGTGGTGGTGGGGGAGAAAGGCGACGGAGTAAAGAGAGAACGTTTGTGGGTGCATATATAGCCGGGTCAATTGGAAAACTAATCCGTATAGGATTGGGAGATAAACTGCCACCGTCAAACGTATCGGTTTAGTGCACTAAACTCAACGGCCCGACCCGGCCCGGCCCAAATGTCAACGTCCTGACCCGGCCCGGCCCGAACATAACATGGGCCAGGCTCGGGCCGCCACCTTGAGCCCAAAGCCCGGCCCGAAACCCCATTTTGCTCATATTTCTTTTATTAAGAACCATTGTATACATATTTCTCTTATTAAAAATCATATTTTTAGTCCAAACCCGGCTCGGCCCCGAAAGCCCAAATATATGTATACCCAGGCCGGGCCCGGGCTCAGACCCTTGGCCCGAGGCCCGGCCCGAAGCATTTTAGGCCCAGCCCGACCCTGCCTTGCTTATTTTACACCCCTAGAGTGATTCCGCAGTAGCGGCTACAGTGAAATCACTGTAGCGCTATATTGATTCCACTGTAGCAGCTACACTGAAATCACTGTAGCGCTATAGTGATTTCGTCATGGCTGCTAAAAAAAACTTTGCTACAATGAAATCATTGTAGCAATAGTACTCAATTTTGTAGCAATAGTACTCAGTTCAATTGAGTATTATTACCGTATATTTGAGTATATTTGCTACAGTGAAATCGCTGTAGCTATTATAGTGATATTTTTGTAACTACTAAAAACACTTTACTACAATAAAATCACTCTAGTACTCAATTTTAGTCGCAATAATACTCAATAAAACTAAGTATTATTTGAATAAAATTGGGTACTTTGCTACAGTGATTCACTGTATGGAAGCCTTTTTAGTCGGCACAGTGAATTTCACTGTAGCAGCTATAATGAAATCTCTGTAGCAACCCGTGCATGGTACTCAAATACATCCTACGAGCCCAACGGGCCCACTCGGGCCTGACATCTCTAGGCCCGATTCGAAGCATTTTAGGCCTGGCCAGCCCGTTTTACACCCCTAGCTATAGTGATTTTGCTATAGCAACTACAGTGATTTCACTGTTGTAGACAATGCAAAATCATTGTAGCAGCTATGGTGAATTCATGGGTTGCTACAATGATTTCACTGTAGCATCTATAATGAAATCACTGTAGCAGCTACAGTGATTTCACTATAGCAGCTACA